>VZTU01028306.1:0-173749 GCA_013400835.1 Zapornia atra
ATTCTATGATTCTATGAATGCCATTTAACTGTCTGTTGTATTTACAGATGAACGTGGAGGTGCTTGGTATTAAGATCCATGGCAAAAGGCTGCTGTGCTGCTGGGAAAAAATACTTGGCTCAAAGTAATGTCACTTCTGTCAAAATGTGGAGCCAGGGAAAAATATATTTGAAGTTTGTAAGAAAATTCTGTTCCTAGATATCTCCAGAGCTTGTTCATCCTTAGGAGAATGCTATGACATGACAGTAATTCAAAATTATATGTCAAGGAGACCAATAGAGTTTGTATTGTTATTAAGAGACATTTGGGGTTTTTAGAATTGAAAGAATTTTTGAGCATTTTGATGTTTATTTCCCTAAAGACTTTTTTTCCCCATCTTAAAACTTGTCTGAGTGAGAGATTGTGTGGTTGTTATTTGTTTACATTTCTTTATGTAAATTCCTCCTCCTCGTGAGGCAGGGTTCGTTGCTGCAGCCTTTCAGAAGCTAAATAATCTCTAGTCATCCTTCCAGGGATTGCTCAATTTTTTATTTGCCTCAATCAGGACAACGTGGTCAATGCCACAGTGGTAGGATCATCTACCCCAAGCAACATCCAAGAGAAATAAAAAAAAAGAGGAATTCAGACATGTTGCAGTAGGAAAATGAAGAAAGAAGCAGCTTTGCTCCATGCAGGACAAACATAGCTTTTGCTCTTCCTCATCCAGTCTGAGCTTTTTGTGGGATATCTTAGGATATCTATCTTGTGGGATATCTTGTTAGGTGATCCTCCCCCTCTACTCTGCCCTGGTCAGGCCCCCCCTGGAGTATTGTGCCCAGTTCTGGGCTCCCTGATATAAAAAAGACAGGGATCTCCTGGAGAGAGTCCAGAGAAGGGCTACAAAGATGATTAAGGGCCTGGAGCATCTCCCCTATGAGGAAAGGCTGAGTGAGCTGGGGCTGTTCAGCCTGGAGACAAGCAGACTAAGGGGGCACCTTATTAATGTTTATAAATATCTTAAGTATGGGATGCAGGGGGAATTGGCCAGCCCCTTTTCAGTGCTCTGTGGAGACAGGACAAGGGGCAATAGCTGCAAGTTAGAGTATAGGAAGTTCCACACCAACATGGGGAAGATGTTCCCCACTCCTTCCCCCAGTGAGGGTGAGGGAGCCCTGGGACAGGCTGCCCAGGGAGGTGGTGGAGTCTCCATCTCTGGAGATATTCCAGACCCGTCTGGACGCCGACCTGTGCAATATGAGCTGGGGAGCTGCTTTGGCAGGGAGGTTGGACCCGATGGTCTCTCGAGGTCCCTTCCAACCCCTGTGATTCTGTGATTCTCTGATCTGTGGAAAAGAGAAGATTCCATGGCACTTTCAAAGACATGGGGCAGTTGTCCTCAAAAACTAGGAAAAAATACTCCTTTTTGGTTGTCTTACCCCTTGCTGTGAAACCTGGAGCATATAACCTCATCTGCACAGCTTCACCGCATCACTTAATGATGCCACTTTACTGTTGGCAGATACTCATAACTGTGAACAGTTCCCATAACTCTTGTTTTATGAAGCCCACTCTGATTTCATCTCTCTGCAACAGAGAAAGATGAGAAGCATCTCTTGGTTTTATTTTGCTCTCATTGACCATGAGGTTCAGTTGATTTGCTACAGGATCCGCACAGGTAAATGGAAGAGGGGAGAGCTTCAACTGTTGAAGGTCAGTTGCATCTCCAGAGGGTTCAGTTTAACAGGGAGCCTCTTTAGCCTGTTTGTGCAAAATCCAACAGCTTTTCTTTTTAGAAGAGTAGAGGTGCAAATGAGACAGCCTTGCTGGGAGATGGTTTTTCAGTGTATGGTGCCATTGTCTCCACAGGTAAAGCTACTTCTAGATGTCCTGACACTGAGAGAAACCCCCAGGAGCAGAGGGGTATCTGTGAGGTTGTGCGGAGCTGTGGTGTAACTCAGACTACTGGCACAATCAACGCTTTAAAAGCCAGCAGCTGTTTGGGGGATGCTGGAGATGTTCCCTGTGCCTGCAGCAGGCTGCTACAGCAGGGCATCAAGTGGTTCCTCTAGCACAACCGATGCCAGGATAACCAAGTGATTCATAAACCAGCTTTCTGCATGAGAAAACCTTCGTGACACTATGAAATGTGCTTTGTCAATCTGGTAGGGGTTTTTTTAGGATGCTAATATGTAATTTAGGTCCCCTTTGCTGCAGCAAATGAGCTGTTCTGTTCTTGTGCCCAGAGCTGTAGGCCTGGACCAGGACTGAGCTCTGCTAAGCAAAGCTCAGTAATCAAATCGAGGATGTGCAGGCAGCTGAGAAACTACAAGTGAGAGAGGAGGCAGCAGATGGAAACACAGGGAAGCAAAGTGCTCAGGAAATGGTGAGACAGCCCTGGCCTGTGTGAGAGGCAGCTATCTTACTGTACCAGGAAAATCACTGTGTCAGGGCTTGCTGCATGCAGTGCTGAGCATCTCACTTTGTTCTCTGATTTTTCTTCTTTTTGTCTTCTTCACACATTTAAATCAAAGGTGTTGTTATTGTCACCAACAGAGTCCTGAAGAAATGAGTTGTGTTTTTAGGAAAATATGTCAGAAAATACCCAGTGAAGATCATTTTCAATCAGTTTTAAAACTCCCCTGTAGAGTTCTGTTCTTTCCCAGCTGGATGTGACTGATCTTTTTAGAAGCTTCTGGGTGCCTGACAGTGAGCTTCAAAGGTCTGCTACTGGTGGGGATTACACTGTGGCAGTGGGATGTGCTGATCATCCCCACTGCAACCTCCACTGTTCTCATTCAAAGAGAATGCTGGAGAGGTGAAGAAAGTGCAAACGATTTGCTTTTCCTTTCCCAAAGCTCCCCTACACCAAAATATCCTGCCACATCCCCAAGGGACGGGATGCCATCCAGAGGGACTGGACAGGCTGGAGAAGTGGACCCAAGGGAACCTCATGAGGTTCAGCAGAGCCAAGTGCAGGGTCTGGCACTTGGGTCGGGACAGTCCCCGTTACCCACGCAGGTCAGGAGATGATGGGCTGGAAAGCAGCCCTGAGGAAAAGGACTTGGGGGTCCTCGTGGGTGAGAAGCTGGACATGAGCCACCAATGTGCATCTGCAGCCCAGAAGGCCAACCCCACCCTGGGCTGCATCACCAGGAGTGTGGGCAGCAGATGGAGAGAGGGGATTCTGCCTCTCTGCTCTGCTCTGGGGAGACCTCACCTGCAGTGCTGGGTCCAGCTCTGGAGCCCCCAGCACAAGAAGGACATGGACCTGTTGGAGTGGGTCCAGAGGAGGCCACAAAAATGATCCAAGGGCTGGAGCACCTCTCCTGTGGAGACAGGCTGAGAGAATTGGGCTTGTTCAGCCTGGAGAAGGCTGCAGGGGGACCTTATAGAGGCCTTCCAGTCCCTGAAAGGTGCCTATAGGAAAGCTGGGGAAGAACTGTTCACAAGGTGTGTAGCACTAGGGCAAGGGGTAATAGTTTTAAACTAGAAAAGGGGAGATTTAGGTTGGAGATGAGGAAAAGATTCTTCACTATGAGGGTAGTAGATGACTGGAACAGGCTGCCCAGAGAGGAGGTGGANGAGGATCTCTAAATCTGGCACTCCCTGTACAGATCCTGTCACGAGTATTTATATTCCTAGGAAAAGCTAAAGGCTGTGCATGGGGGGGCAGTGGGGTGGGGTGTGTGCTTTGGTTTTAATCAGTACCTCCATTTTTCCTTTGAATTCAGGAAAAAACAAAGTATCTTCTAGAAAATTCTCTCTTTCTTACTATTGGGCTGAGTCTTGTATTTCAGATTGCTGTAAATAGTTTTCCGGAGTTTGGAATGGTAAGCACATGTTCCCTGAACACAGCCAAGCCGTGATAAGGAATTCATCTCTCTGCCTCTCCCAAGTTCCATTTTGTTTCTACAGCTTTTTTGGATTGAAACAGCATGATTTGCAAGCTTGCTGAGTGGATTTCTTCCAAGCCAAGTCATTGGGGTATGTCATCAAAGCTTAACGGCATCAAATAGAATTCCATCCAGGAAAAGTATTAAAACCCCACCTCTACCCAGTTAATTCTCAGCAACAGAGAGGTGGGAGGTAAAGGGGTGTTATTGGATTCCAGGATTTTAGCATGGAAACCAAAACCCAGGCTTTGTTTTTAGGTTTGACTGAATTCTTGGTGAAGCTTGCCCTTGTCTTACATTAGGAAAACACTAGAACGAGGGTTATTTGTTTGTGGATTGGACTTGCAGTACATGAAAGGGTGAAACTGAAATGTCAGAAGGGTTTCTATTTGCAGGGCATCTGTTTCTGACGTTGGTAAGTACATTCTGGCAGTTTGGAGGTGAGGTGCTCAACATCCAGGGTTGTTTGTTTCTCCTCTCCTCCCACTCCCTGAAGAAAAAAAGATGCTGTGTGGTGAGGGTGGTCACAAGAAGGGGAATAGGTGGATCTACAGGAACATCATGGAATTCCTGGCACAGGTTTTTGGGACAGGACTCTACCCTTCCCCTGTTCAGCTGTTATCTTAGGGTAGTCAAAATCCACAACCTAGACAAGCCTTAGTCTGGCAGAGGTTAAACCCCCTTACAGGGGTTCTGCATAGGAAGTGGAAGATGTCATGTGCACGCTAAATCTCACCAGAAATTGTGGGAAATTGGATAAAGTGAATTTTTTTTTGTTACTCAGAGATGGGAGTTGTCAAAATTAGCTGCTAAAAACATCTGCTAACCTTCCAAGGTGCCTTACAGATCACTACAGGATTCTCTCCTGAGTGGGGAAAGACGTGCCAACTCGCTCCCTGTGAATTAAGGACTCGGATGTTTAAAATGACACATGTGCAAAAATGTGCTGGATCCCAGTCTGAAGTGGAGCCATTTAAGAGCTGGAACCCTGCAGCTGTTTAACAGCTTGCTGTTAACACTCGACACAAGAGTGTAAGACAGAAAGGCAAGAGATGGCATCCCACAGAATTGATATGACATGAGAAGTTCATCCTTTCTATAGGTGTCCAGCTGTGAGGAGCTGAAAGCTATTGTATAGGCAGCGTCATATTAGTACTGGTTGGCATGTTCCTATGGAGCTCCCTTTTTTTTCTCCTCTCTTTTTTCTGCTGCACTCCTAATTTAGATACAAGTCTTTAAAAGTTCTCTTTAAAATACACACTATTATGATTGCAAATTGATGCTTCCCTCAACTGTCCAGGACTTGGATGTGATTTTGTTTCTTTGGTCCTATAAATATGGTCAGAATCATAGAATCATAGACTGGTCTGGTTTGGAAGGGACCCCAAGTATCACAGAGTTCCAACCCCCTGCGACAGGCAGGGCCACCAACCTCCAGGCCTGGAGCTACACAAGGTTGCCCAGGGCCCCATCCAACCTGGCCTTGAACACCTCCAGGGACAGGGCATCTACCACCTCTCTGGGCAGCCCGTTCCAGCCCCTCACCACTCTCTCTGTAAAGAACTTCCCCCTAATATCTCATCTAAACCTTCCCTCCTTTAGCTTTAATCCATTCCTCCTTGTCCCCTTTTAAAAAGCTGGTTCCCCTCCTTTTTCTCTGCTCCCTTCAGGTACTGGAAGGCTGCAGTGAGGTCCTCCCATAGCCTTCTCTTCTCCAGGCTGAACAAGCCCAGGAAATCATTTCTCCTGACCTTGATGTTGTGGCATCCATGAGCCACACCATTGTGTGTTTAGTGTTTCCTTGTTTCTGTCAAGTTATTTACAAAACAAGGAGATAAGACTAAGCCGGGAGGAATTCTGGCTGGTTCTTCGTGGCTTCTTCAGCCAGATGAGGCTCTTCTCTCCCTCTCTGGGGCTGTCCATTTGACATCTCATTACAGAAACAGCTGAAGGAACTGCAACAGAAGCTTGAGTCAGAAATCTCAAAAAAAACCAAAGTGAAATTGCCCTACAGTGACCTGGCCATAATAACACCCTGGGCTCCACTTCTCTCTGGCAACAATACAAACCCACAGCCCTGGGTCCAGACTGGAGCTTTTGTTATACTGTGGTAGAACATGAAGCCCCCCTGTTTGCTCTCATCCTCTGCCTTCAGAGGCGAGTGCAGAAAGTAGACTTAGAGTTTAGGAGCTATTTTCCTTCCTTAAAAGTTGCTTCATCTTTAGGTTAGAAACCAGAAGGTAAGAAAAGTCGAATCAGAAGCCTTTGAGGTGCCTTGTTTGTGGAGTAGGTCATTCCCCAATATTTCCAGTCCAAGAAAGGGCCCTTTTGGGAAGAGATGCTTTTTCACTTCTGTAGAGCTTCCTGGGGGTAGAGAAGTTGTTTTAGAAGAGCTTACTTGGGACAGAATCGTTCTGATCAGACTTCATCCCAAAGGTCTGTAGGTCTTCCAGGGTCTTGCACTGAAGCTGCTGAGCACCTTGATGGCAGGAGTGCCCTGCCCTGCAGATTAGGGTTGCTAACGTTTCATTTTGTCTTGAACTGGCTGCAGGCAGAGCCCCCTGTGTGGGGATGTGCTGGGACATTCCCCGCTCTACCATCCCAGCACACCGATTTCTTACTGCCAGCTGAAAAATCCTCCCCTGATAGACAACTCTTCCTTAATCCATGTACAGTTGTACTTACCCTGCAGCCTGTCATCACCTGGATAGCCGACTGTCTGATCTCCCTGTAAAAATCTTGCCACTGAAATGAGTTGGAGCTTAGTTTTAATGGGTTCTGGGAGATGCTTCTTGCAGCGACTGGGGATTTTGCTGTGTGAATGGCATCCTGTCATTCTCCCCCCCAGCCCCCCTTCTTTTTATTCTGACAGTGTTGGAAATTGTGCTCTTCCTGAGTGATATACCCTTGGAGAAGGGCATTCAACATCCCACATCTGTCACATAAATACCATCTTCCCTTCCGTGCTCCAGAGTCAGGGCTCCTTCCCTGCTGCATTTCCTTCCTCAGCACCTGTGGCAGAGCAGAAGGCACCGAGCCACGCATCAGACCTGGTACTTACTGTGAAACCCAGCGTCTGCTTGAACAGCACTTAGGTCTGTTAATGCCCAGCGTTTAATGCAGCTTGCTGGGCAGTATGGTGCCAGGTGCTGCAGGGGAAGGCATTCCCCTGGCCCATAAGCTTTGCAGCTCAAGGCTGAGGAGGATTTCCCGTTCGGTGCTCAGGCTGCTGTGCCTTTGCCTCTTTCCATCTCAACCCATCAAGAGCTGGTTTTGTTTTCACAGAATCAGAATAACTATGTTAGGAAAGACCTTTAAGATCATTGAGTCCAACCCTTCCTGTCCTGTGCTAAACCAGATCCCTGAGCACCTCATCTCCCCGTCTGTTAAACACACCCAGGGGTGGGGACTCAGCCCCCTCCCTGGGCACCTTGGGCCAGGCCCTGACAATTCAATCAGTGAAGAATTTTTTCCTAACATCTGATCTGACTCTGTCCTGCTGCAGCTTAGTGCCATTTCCCCTTGTTCCCACCTGTCACTTGGGTGAAGAGACCATTGCCCATCCCTCAACACCCTCCTTTCAGATAATTATAGGCAGTGATAAGGTCTCCCCTCAGCCTCTTCTTCTCCAGGCTAGACACCCCCAGCTCCCTCAGCTACTCCTCATAAGATTTGCCCTTCAGCCCCCTCTCCAGACTGGTTGCCCTTTGCTTAGGTTTGTATCCCCAGATCAATTAACTAAAGCCATCTTTGCAGGAAGTATTTTCTTTTCCAAAGCTGTCACACTCTTACCTCCTCTAATTTTGACAAAGACATCTTTTTCAGGGCAGGGGATGACAAGTGAGTTTGTTTAGCCTTTTGCTGGGAACATTAGTGGCTGGTTTCTGCGAGTCCTGCTAAAACTGGGAGGGTGCAGAGGGATTGAGATGAGGACTGCACCACCAAGAGGTGGTGCAATTTACAGAAAACAGAGGGGGCAGGACTGTGGGTTGGGGACTGAGTCCCTTTTCCATGCCTGCAGGAAGAGTTTTGCATCCCCCTGTTACACTGTTTGACAGGTAAAGGTCCTTTAGGGAGGAACATTTTCTTTCCTCAGCAGTGTGCCAATAAATAACAGCAAAGGGCTGCTCATCCCTACATACCTGGCCTGGTTTTGTTGTTATCTTAATTGCTCCATTCTCACAACCCACACTCAATCTTTTCAGAAAATCGGAGCCTTGAACTCCATTCCAGGATCTTGAGGAAATCTCACGTCTCCCTGCCATTTCCCTGCCTCTCTCATCTATGAGAACAAACCCTATCTCTCCCCCCCACCGATGTAGTCTGAATTTCCTCAGGGATTATCTAAACAGAGCCCATGTGATCCATTTCCCTCAACCCCTCTACAAATGGGAAAGCATAAATCACGGGTCCCCGCAAATAAACACAACTGGCAAGATGTTATTCTTCTCTGTCTGAAGTAACACCAGTGCTTTAATCTGCCACCTCCTGGAAGCATGTCTGTTCAGAGAAACGACAACCATTACCATGTATACACAATGTTCTTCTGCCACTTCTCCTTGCAAACTATAATGGGAACCCTACGCCAGAAACACTGAAAGAAATGCAGCCAAGTGGATACCTCGTACTGTTTGCACTTCTTCAGCTTGGCTTTGAAACCAGAAAGCATTCCTGCTTGAAAGGAAAGCAACAGCTGGCTAAGAAAGAGAGAATCTTAACTCTGAAATCCTGGTGCAGCTTCATTTCCAGACCCGTGATTTTTTGTTCTAGCATCGCCCTGTAGTCGGGGCGGGGGGTGGGGGGTTGTTGGGGCATCATTAATTCTGAAAATACTCTTTGTAAACTGAAGGAAGGGGAAGTTCTTGCCCTAACAAAAACTGTTCTGAGCTGAACGCTTTAAAATGCTACGAAAACTGGAGATGTTTTTACAGTTAAACCTCGTCTGGGGTTCATTTAAAATAATTGTGTTTACATGGAGGTGAATTAGTGCACTGAGCTCTGCCAATGCAGCGCTGTAGTTAAAAGCACACAGCAGAGAATTACAACCCTGGTAATTCAGTCCCCAAATGCTGCACTCCCTGGGCAAGAACCTGGGGACAGAAAGGCCAGGGGAGCGGGGGGGACGATGGGCTAAAATCGCTTTAATCAGTGATGAACCTTGTAGGAATATTCCAGGAGGAATAAGTGCTGGTCTGTGCTTTGCCCTTCATTGCAAAACAGTTACTTCTGTGTATGCAAATGAAGGTGATACTGAGGTCCTATTGCTGTGTCCTCAATTAGGGTGGGATTGAGTTTCCTGGCCAATGAAGATGTCCTTATGGCCTCTGTATCTCCTCTAGGATGCTCTTGGAGACACCTAGTCTGGGGTAAGACGGCTCTTTCCCTTCAGCAACACTGGATGGCAAGGGATCAGGGGGTGGGAGAGATGAACCCACTCTGAAAGTCATTTTCCAATTGCACTGTTGACTCGAGAACCCACAAGTGAGCAGGCCTCATCTTCCAGCCTTCCTTTGAGGAGTGTTCGCTGCTGGATGTGTATGTGGAGTTAGCAGTGACAGTGACCTGGAAGGGTCCCTGTGACCATTTCACTGTTACACTCCCACCCTTCTGCTCAGCTACTCCTGTCTGAAGGGCTGTTTGCTTGGGATTACAACGTGCTTATGCAAAGACTTTTGCATCTGATGCGCGTATATAGTACCTGGGAATGTCCCTGGCATCTCTGTGCTGTGTGGTCCTTCCAGGAGCCCCAGAAAGCATTTATCTCACTAAAATTCCGAGTGCCAGGATTACTTGCCAGCTAAGGTCTGTGAGCAATGGCAGAAAGTGAAGCCTTTCAGGTTTGCTTTGATAGTCAAAACTGCAGTCGCCTTGAGTGTCAGCTGATAATGAGAAGGACCTTTATTTCAGGCAGCCTCTGCTGTCCTCATTTAATTGAAGCTCATGGCTGTTGCAAGCCCTCGCCTGACCCTCAGCTCATCTCCTATCTCCGTCTGCTGCTATTGGGCTGTTACCAGAGATTGTTCCTGCCTGGGCTCTCAGCCTGGTCCTGGAGATGCTGTTCCTGCTCAGCCTGGTCCTGGCAGCCTGGACCTCTCCTTGCCAGGCTGTGTATCAGCGGGGACACGGGGCCTGTCAGCTGCTCCATGCTGGAAACTCAGTTGTTGCTGTCTTCCTTGTTGCTGCACCGGGTCACGTCAGCCATGGGGCTGCCAGCTCAGGCTTTGCTCAACCGCCCACGGTGCTGTGTGCGTGCAGAGAGAGAGAGAGGGAAAGGGGACAGGGCAGGAAGGGGGTCATAAATCGTAACGAAGAAAGTGCAAAGCAGCTAGAGACAAGTAGGGGATGTGTGTTGGCAGCAGATGGACACCATGCTGGGTGCTCCCTCGTTTTGGCCTAGATCTCTATCGCCACGAGATCAATTTCTCCGAGTGGGAGTAGGCCGGAGGAATCCTGACAAGACCAAAGGGAGATGATTTCATCACAGTAGCCTGCCAGTTGGGTTTTTTGTGGGTATTGTTGCTACTTAATGTAGGTGATCAAATTCTTAGCAGATATAAATCTGCATGTAGCTCCATTGACATTTACAGCCCTGCAGCCTTTTACCCCATCTTGTGCTTTACTGGGTCTGTGTTAGCACCCTGCATGGATGGTTCCCAAGCTGTCATCTACAGACAGCTGGAGACACAACCAGGGCTACACGGCCCTAGGTTGGGTGTTCACAATCTTCTCCAGAGCATCTTCCATTACAGACTTAGTAATTGTTCTGCCTTGTATTCCACAATAAATTTTGTGGGTTGGCAGCAGTCTGCTCCAAAAGCTACGGATGCCACTGCTCTAAACACTCCTTGCTAATATGTTACTTTGTGTAAATAGCCTCATTATTTATTTAATTTTTGCTCACTTGTGGGGCTGAGGAAGCTCTTTGCCAGCACCTTTGCCTAGAGATTTGTTTCTCCTGATAACAAATCCTGGCACTGGCAGCTGAACCGGCACATGCTGCCAATGGAATGAACTGTAGATTTAGAACATCTTAGCACACTTGGAAAAAGTATAAATCACAGGTTGCTTCTGAGTTCTTTATTTCTTTCAAAAATGAACAAGTAGCCAACCATTAGGTTTCTTTCAATGGTGACAGGCTAATTGTTTCAAAATGGGGCTGTGTAATATGCCGAGCGCTCCGACGCGGGATCAGCTGGAACATCTGGTCCTCAAAAACGCCATGTAGGAACATCACTTCTAAACAGAGATAAACCAGTTCGAACAGGATATGAGGGAACTGTGCAAAGCTGAGAAAATTACTGTCGTGACAGCTGTAAAACCAAAAACCTCCCGGAAATGCAACCTGGGAACGCTCCTCTTAAACGGAAGCAGAGGAAAACGTGATCTCGTTTCTAGGCTGGGTGCTAGAAACCTTCACAGCTGCATCGCAGGGGAGCTCAGCTCTCCTGCAAAGCTTTTACTGGAGCTGGAGTGTTCTTTCCTAGTTCCTGTCTGCAAGAGTAGGCTGCGAGATGGCTTGGAGGTAATTAGCTGGAAATTCAGTTCATTTTCAGCAAATGTGAGCCAGTTGTCACAGATTTTAATTTTCCTGTGCTGGTGGCTACCACCAGAAACACAAAACCAGTACAGCCAGTATGCTTCATCCACTATTTTTACAGCTATTTCTGTATCTTGCTAGGTATTTTTGTTAGGAAAAAGCTTGGTTTGGGGCTGCTTTTTTTTTTTTTCCCCAATAGGTGTTTGGTGTGATGGGAATTTTTAGCTGTGATGCTTAACTTTCGCATGGCAGATGAGCCACCTGAAGAAAACAGTGCTCAGAAATAGGGTAATGTAAGGGATGCAAAGCTAAGCTCTTGCAGGAAGGAATAAATAAGAATAAAGGTAACATATATTTCTGATGCAGTCCAGGTACCTGATCGAATCCTGTTTTACCGTGACTTTATCCCTGGGAGTATTTCAATTGTTCAGGCTGCTGCCAGGAAAATTGATACAACATCCACACAAAATGGAAAATATTAATGTGCAAAGGTTTTGAGCAACTTGACAGAAGGTCTGGAAGGAGTGGGGCTGGGGACAAGCTTAGAAGCATGAAAGTATTTTGGATTACTCTACCCAAGCCTCAATTTCACAAGATATTTAAAACACATGCCTACATCTGAGCATACAAAGCCTTGTACCGGCTTCAATGAGACCCTTCTCCTGGGTAAATTTTAGCACAGGCTCAGATGTCTCACTGAATGAGAAACATAGAAGGACTCTGCATACTTCCTCCTCAGAGCCCAAATAGTAACAACTCTGAGTAAATCCCAGTTGAGGAGATAAAGCAGATGAGTGCAAAAACCACTGTGATAAATCCTCTACCAGTTCTTAGGCCTTGCTGGTCTTTAATTTGGTAACTGTTCCTCCTTCAGACAACTGATGGGTATGGTGTTTCAGCTCTCAGAGTGCATGCCAGTATGCTGAGATGTATTATGTGCTGTGTCTCGGGGCAGCAAGTATATGCAGAATTTAGGAATTTGGGTTGTTCCATTAGAAAGAGAGAGTTTTTAAGCTCTCTTTCATTGTCTATTATTTAACAGAGAGCTTTCTCATTCAGCCAGGAAACACTGCTTTAGAGGTGCTGTTGCCACAAAGCCAGTCTATACACTGATTCCTGGTGCTTGCAGCAGAGATGAAATACAATCATATCTCCTTATCTCCTGCAGGTCCCCATCCTCTGCTGCTGTCCCATCCGAGGGATTTGTTCCAGATGGTGGCAGCAGGTGGGAGCACTCTGAGCTGGGGGATAAGGAGGGAGGTGTGCTCCATTCCCTGCACACTGCTCACAGGTGATGTCTGGAGGATGAACATGCCAAAACCCCACCAATATCCACTCCAGCCTAGCTGAGAAATGGCTGCAAAAGGACCTCCTGCTCCCATCTTACTGCTGGCATCGTCTGGTCCTTCCCTGCATCCTTCAGGCATCACTGGAGGTAATGGGGAATGGTTGGAAATCAGAGGACAGAGCAAACCACCCTGTTTCCTGCCCCATGCAACCATGACCGTGTGGGTCTGTGCTGCTGCATGTCACCCTGCACAGCAGGGCTGGTGGCCAGCTCGGCTCTGAGCCCCAGCAGGACTATCCTCCTCCATTTGAAAACAACTTTTAAAAACAGTACTTTACATTTCAGAGCTCCTGACTGAAGATACCTGAGTCTGGTGGAACAGCTCCTGGATGAGCTGCTGGCATCCCAGCATCCCATTGAGAGGTACCTGTGGCTCTGGGAGCTGATGACTATCAGGGGATGACACCATCTCAGCTGGAGTGTGGCCCAGAGTTTCAGAACACAGAAGGGGTGTTGAAAAGTGAAGCCGCTCTGTTGATCTCAGAGGGCGAGGCCAAGGAGAGGCTGGTGCTCACAGCCTGGCAGAGCCAGCACAGGAGAGGCCAGGCAGCCATGAGGCCCTGCTCCTTTCCTTGCTGCTGCTGCTGAGAGGGCAGCTGGCTGTGGGAACAGTCAGAGGGCGCCGTTAGGAGAGAGCTTTGAACAGAAAAGGTCCCCAGACGCGAAAGCTTCCTCGGCAGCTAGAGAGCCAGGGATCTCCTGCAGACTGTGCTTGGCTGGGAGCTGCAGCCAGCACTGTGTCTCCATTACCTGCTGGCCCCGGTCCCTGCAGAGTGACAAACACTGCCTCACACACAGCCCTGGTTAGGTGACCAGCTCGGCCCATTTTACTGCTGCTGTCACCTCTGCCCTCGGCCGTGCTCATTCTCCCAGGCCCTTTGCCCAGTGTTAGGGTGCTCATGCCAGCCTGAGCCTTCCTTCATGCTGGCTGGGGTTTGTGCCCTTGCATCCCCTCAGGTGTGGTTGGGCTGCCCTGTGCTTCTTGGTTGGGGGCTGCTGTTACCAGGGTTAGCACAGCCTCCGTTAAATCTCATATATCCTCGATTTCAAGGTGCTAGGTGCACAGACAGCAGTGGCAGGGGAATTGTCAAAGCCCATTCTTCAGTGAGGTGACTTGAAGTCACCAGTCCTACATTTGCTCTTACTGATGAGGACTTGCTGCAGTGGCAAAATGTCTATGTGAATTACAGTGATGTATTGTTTGCTAGCCCAACTTCACCTTCCCACTGAGAGGAGAGGTTTCTCACAAGCTTCTGGAGAAGGGGAGCTTCATGCAGCAACAGAGCTTGCTCCCTGCTTTTTGTGAAGAGGATTTCAGAAGATCCATGGTTCCTGCAGCCCAAAGCACTGATGCAGGAGCTTCATGTAAAAATGGATTTAAAACCTTTTATTTGATTACAGGTTAAGAAAGGCAAGACAGAGCCACTGCTTGGGACATCAGGTGTTGACTTCCCTGTGTAGCAACTCAAGAACTGAATTCAGTTCTCAGCTTGGAAAACATCCCTCCAGCCAGGGTGAGAGCTACTGGCACAAAACCCTTGGCTCATGCTGTCGTGTATGTCTTTTAGAGGATATTGTGGTGCTCGCTCTGCTGTCTGACATGCAAATGCCCTCCCAGTACCACAGTGATTTAAGTGCTTTGATTTTTGTGTCAGGTTCTTCCTCACACAGTGAGGAGATAAGGTCAGCCTTGATTCCAGCCCCTTTTTCTGGCCACATTTTCTAAGTGCTGCTTTGGATCCAGGGAGTCCATCATTTCCAAAGCTCTTGCTAACCAGCCAGGCTGGGAACTGCTCACGTATCCATATTGATCTGCTGACACGTCCAGCTGAGTTCATTTGGCTGCTCTGGCTACTTCGTCGATCCTCACATTAATCTGCCTGCAGACTCCTCTTTCAGCCACTTTGCAGCTTCTCATCAGCTTTGCCTGGAGGGGGAACATATTTTTCATCTTTCTGCTGAGTTTACACGAGGTGAATTCAGAGAGCTGCCAACGCCTGCGAACTTCCCAGGCTGCAGCAGAGGCGTTGCTACCTTTAAGTGAAAACCCAAGGCTGACTTGGTTTTCTCATTTCGCTAATTGGATCAGCACGGCGGTTGGTGTGCATTGCTTTTGTGCCCATCCTTGGTTTGTAGGTCTCTCTGTCACATTATGCTGTTCCTGTGAAACACAGGAATATCACGCTCTCCTTGGGATATGCCAACAACTCGGGAAGGGGGCGAGTGTAACCAAACAGACTTCCCACCTTCAGGAGCAAGGAAACTGCTGAACTGTTGCCTGCCTTTTGTTAAGCATGTGAGCTGCTGTACAAATTGTGTTTATCGTGGCTATTTCTCCAAAAAGATTCAGCAAAGAAAGATTTCTGCCTCCATCAGGAGTTGGACTTGATGATCCTTATGGGTCCCTTCCAACTCAGGAGATTCTGTGATTCTATGATGGTGCTGTAGATCCAGGAACTTCACTTGGTTCACGGGGAGTCATGTGTTTTCCTTACCTTGTCCTCTGTCCATCCACTTCTTGCTTCTGAACATAGAAAGAGACCCCCCTGCCCCTCCAAAATCAGTGTTTTTAGGTGGGTTTGAGGCTACAAATATAAAAAATAAAATAGAAACACCGGGAGAAATTTTGCAATGATGCATCTGTGACCAGAGAAGGCGAAATGCACTTGAACTGCTGGTCTTCTGAGGCCTTCACCAGTGAAGGCTGGCAAAGCCAACCTTCAGTCAGGCTGGTATCAGCAGCAGCACAGCCGTACCTGCATGGGGATCCCTGACCTCCCCCCCTGCAGATCCTTTGCATGATGGGAATAAACAATTTCCATTACTTTTCTCTCTAACTGTCCCATTTGCTCTTGGCAGGTGCAGGCCAACAAGAAGAAGGGAAACCGTCAGGTGCATGACCAGAGGTGATGGCGCCATTAATCATGTGCCTGCGTCTGTTGGTAAATTGGGCCTTCTGAAGCCATCCTTGAGTGGAAGCCAGCGTGCGGCAGGTCCTTGGCAAGACGGAAGGTGGGGGCTGCATGGCTGTGGTGGGGGCACGGTGGTGTTTTTGGGTGGGTGAATGGAAGACTGATGGATCTGAGCTGCCTATTTTGGGCCTGGAGCATCTCCCCTATGAGGAAAGGCTGAGTGAGCTGGGGCTGTTCAGCCTTGAGTAAAGAAGACTAAGGGGGGACCTAATTAATGTTTATAAGTATCTTAAGTATGGGATGCAGGGGGAAATGGCCAGCCCCTTTTCAGTGGTCTGTGGGGACAGGACAAGGGGCAATGGCTGCAAGTTAGAGCATAGGAAGTTCCACACCAACATGGGGAAGAACTTTTCCCCAGTGAGGGTGAGGGAGCCCTGGGACAGGCTGCCCAGGGGGGTGTGGAGTCTCCATCTCTGGAGATATTCAAGACCCGTCTGGACGCCGACCTGTGCAATATGAGCTGGGGAGCTGCTTTGGCAGCGGGTTGGACCCCATGAGCTCTCGAGGTCCCTTCCAACCCCTGTGATTCTGTGATTCTATGATTTCCCCAGGCTCAGCTTCTCTGAGTTCACCAGGAAAGTGGTGGGGAAGCGATCGCCTTTCCTACCCACTTGATTCCTCCCCATGCTTTAAAGCAAAGTCTTTTTACCCACAGCTGCAACAAGTATAGTTTAAGAGCAGCCTCTTTATAACTTTTTATACAGCCACATTCTAATTATAAAGCAAAACTCGTCAGAAATTGCTTTCCAAGGGACTTACCCAAGTGGGGATTGTGGGCATTTGCCATGCAGCAGCCAAAGCTTTTAAAATGTTTGGTTTAGAGTGCAGCAATTTCAGCACATGGGAACAGGCTACTCCAGCTCACGGGAACTGGCTATTTCCCACCAGGGAGCCCTCAACAGTGCTTTGCTAAGGACAAAAGAGTCTCAAAAAAGGTACAAAAATCCCCTTTGGCTCAAGGACTCGGTGGATGGTCGTGCTGGGAAAGTGAAATGTCAGTGGGGGAAGCTTCTCCTTGATGCTTTAGTTGAACGTTGACATTCTGGAGACACAGGCATCCTGGGGGATTCATCCCATGTGCTCAGTCCTCATCTTGGCAGATCCTAAAGTTGTTACAACACTTGCTCCTTGGTGACTCTTCAGGTCTCACATGGTGTAAAACAAGCAAGAAATAAGATATCGCCCCAGAAATAACAACTGAAATAAATGTTTATGGCCAAGATAAGAAAACTCCTGTGTAGGGATGGGGTTGTGTAGGGACAGGATTGCTCATGCTTCTCATTTGTTTCCAGCATTGTGGGTCTAGGGGGTAATGTGCTTCTAGTGGTTTTCACCCCACAATCATAAGAACCAAAGACTTGCTTTGTTTTCTTAACAGGACCTGGTGGGATGTGATCTGAGACTGGTAGGCGATGCTTTAGAACTGTGCTCAATATGGTGACATTTTTGATGGCACCAAGTGGCTTTGTTCTTTGTGGCCAGTGGCTGGTGGGACATGGTGACAATATGGTCCTGGGTCAGGCCACTTCATTAAGGGCCTGGTGACACCTCAGCCACTTACTTTTGAGGGATTTTGTGAATGTCTTAAGCCTTTACTCCAATGCTACCCTGGGTTTTAACATTTTAAAATAACGTGGTGCCGAGTCTCTCTAAGGTTGTTCTTACCTTAATTCACCAATCCACATCTCCATTCCCAGGACAGGGATGCTGAGCTCAGGAGGGCCACAAAGATGATTAGAGGGCTGGAGCACCTCCCCTATGAAGAGAGGTAGAGGGAGCTGGGCTTGTTCAGCCTGGAGAAGAGAAGGCTGCGGGGGGACCTCATTGCAGCCTGCCAGTCCCTGAAGGGAGCAGAGAAACAGGAGGGGAATCAGCTTTTTAAAAGGGTAGATAATGGCAGGACAAGGGGGATGGAGTGAAACTAAAGGAGGGAAGGTTTAAATGAGATATTAGGGGGAAGTTCTTTACAGAGAGAGTGGTGAGGGGCTGGAACAGGCTACCCACAGCAGTGGTGGATGCCCCGTCCCTGGAGATGTTAAAGACCAGGTTGGATGAGACCCTGGGCAACCTTGTGTAGCTCCAGGCCTGGAGGTTGATGGCCCTGCCTGTGGCAGGGGAGTGGGAAATGAGCCAGGCTGCTGAAAAAAGAGGGGTATTGAAGTCAAGTAAGAAAATTAAGGGGGGAAAAAAAGGACTGAGCTGCAGATACAGGGGCACAAATTGTTCTTCTCTTCGTTTTTCTCCCATTTCCCCACCTGCCTGTCTGCCTGGCAAAACTCTTGCCCTTTCTTGCTGCCAACTCACTTCCCTGCAGCCTGTTGCACTTCCCCAGTGCCTGGGAACCTCCTGCAAAGCCTCTGCATGGCCGTGGCAGGAGAGTGATGAGTTTGACAGTGCTGCTGGCAGCCAGCTGCCCGCGCAGCAGCACGAGGGAGCGGAGCTGGCCGTGGAAAAAAAATAGTTGCAGATTTTCTTGAGCCCCAGAGCCCTTCCTCTCTTCCCTCCCACAACTCCTCACATAAATCTCACCTCCAGCTCAGAGTTGAGCGCCCGCCTCCTTTTGCTGCCCCCTCCTGCATTTCCCCACCGGCCTGGAAAGGGAGATAGCAGTCAGCTGGCCTGCTGCTCTCAGGGATGCAATATCAGACAGTAAGTTTTGATGCAATTGACTGAAAAAAGCCTGGAGAGCTGCAGTACTGAGCTGCAGTGATGGAGGTGACGTTGCCTGTAATAACTATATTAAAGCTGTGAGCATCTGTATATCCCCTGCCCCATCCCCAGCAGGGATTGATGTTGGCAAACGGCCCCAGCAGAGATGCTGGGAAGAATCCCCTGGGCAGGCTTAGGGTCATGCAGAAGTACCTCAAAGCTCTTTAAAACTGGACCCTGCTTCCTTCACAGGTTAGAAAAAAAAAGTGGCTTGGGTTTGTTGTGGGGTTGTTTTTTTTTCTTTCCTTGGGGGCTTTGCCTTTGTGTGACACAGCATCACCTGTTCTTGGCAGCTGGACATAGAGGGTGTTGATGAGGCCGAGGGCTCACTGCCGGCAGAGGGGTGCAAGGCTGCTGGGGCACTCCCTCCCAAAACAGAGTATCACCCCCCCGCCCAGGCTGTCAGCTCCAAGCTCCCTCACCAGGGGTTTAAACTATCTTTTTTATTCAAAACTTGTGTTTTCTTTGAAATGGAACATTTTTTCTTTCTTTCTTTTTTTTTCTTTCTAAAAGAAGGGTAATAGCTGTAAACTACCTTTTATGTTCTGCTCCCCCACCTAGAAAAAGTTAGAGAAATCCCATTTTCAGAATTAAATGGTGGGAAAATGATGTGTCTCAGTGATACACACGTGGTTTTAATGCTCTGAGGGTTCATCACAAGAAGACCTTTGTATCCTGCAGTATTTAGAAGAAGAAGTTCTGTCCATATTTAAGTGGTTGTCTTGAGGTTGCCCCAGCAGTTCAGGCCACAGCCTGGGGGAAAATAAAAGCCCTATCAAACTCTTTTTTTAATCCTTACCCATACTTCGAAGAAGTCAGCATTTCTCCTGCTGAGTTTACTTTCAAGTCAGGACCAGGCAGGGCACAGCCGATTTACCAGCAATCTCATCCTGGGGGTTGGACTCAATGATCTCTGGAGGTGCCTTCCAAACCTGAAAATTCTGTGAATCTGTGAATCATCCTGCCCTAGAATAATTCATTTCCTTTCATAACTATTCATTACCTTCTCTGGTTTTAGAACACTCCCTCCCCTGTGCTATTGGCCTAGCATCATCAGGCCCATCCGAATGACCAATGCCATGTTTTTCTCCTGGTCACTGAAATTTAATCTTGGGCTCAGATGGAGAATTACCAACCACCTGTGTGTGAGGGACACACACACACACATGCCGTTCATTTTATTGCAGTGCAGAGGGAAATGCCTTGCACACTGCTGGGTTACACAGTTCCCCCAGCAGATCTATTATTAAAGATACTCCTGCCACCGAGCTCGTTAAGGAAGATGTTCCCCAGCTCCTCCTTGCCTGGCCCTGCCTCTTTTAAAATTGAACCTTTTAATTTGGCTGAATCTTTAATTTGATCCTGTCTCCTTCCATGCTTCCCCCACAAAGAGCTATTCCCCTGGGTTCCTCAGGAGGAGGATTTATTTGATCCGGTTTAAATGCAGATGCGTAGCCATGGAATTGATCTAATTTTGTTGATGTGGTCGCAGAATTTTATTGCCTGCCTGGAGAGGGGAATGTGTAATCAGGAAAGAGCAAGAGGGTGGGAAGTCCTGGGGCTTCTCCGTCTGCGCTACTCATCTCCAATGGATTTAGCACATGGGGCAGTAAAAGGAAGGGCTCACTACTGGGTTCCTTGCCTTGTTTTCTCTCAGGGATGCTTTGCTTTCAGCTGTGCATTTTTTTGTGCTAGAGCTCTCCATGCAACAGGATACTGGGGGGGGAAGAGGAAGCAGAGGGAGAGTGTTTAACAACAAAAATTAATCCATGGGGACTTTTTGGAGGGGGGTGTGTGTGGCAATATCTACTTTTAGGTTCCAATCCTATTTCTCTGAAGTAAATGGCTGTAGGGTTTGAGGCTTTTGTCTCCAGAGGGATGAACCGTGTTGGGGAGTAGAGCCGTGCTGGAGTATAGCAGGGGGTTCTGTATTTGTGGGCTTTTGGGGTTTGGGTACAGGTTCAGTATCCAGGGGGTGAGCATGTTGGATAACCCAGGCGATTGAAATGCCGCTGTGATTAAACGCACATGGCTGCGAGCCTGATCCGGGCAAAGCATGTCGTCTGCAGGCAAACCATCAGCAGGGCCTGATGTGCTGCAGTGTGTGTGATAGGGATGAAATCCCTTTCCTGCCCAGACCACAGCGCCTTCCTGCAAACCCTTTCTTGTCTGACAGCAGAGATGGAGGAGGTGGCTACAACTGATAACTGGGAAATCCTGCATGTTCTCTTCCCTCCTCTCACAGGACTCGCCTAGGCGTCTCTTAACCACAACACCATGTTCATCAAACCGATGCACAGAAAAGCATCTTCCCTGCTTCTCATCACCTCTGGACAAACAGAGCGGCCTTGGGCTGCTCTCACACCCCTGTGGACAGCAGTGGATGCACTCCTCATTTGCACCAATGGAGGTGAGATCTGGGCCCTGACCACGCTTATCCCAAGCACTTTCATACCAAAATCACAAAAGTTATCTCAGTTTCAGGGTCCCACTCTGGGGTGAACTGAACTGGTGCCTCTGCATCCGCCTCCCTCGCCCCCAGCTCACTCCAGTTCCCAAAATGCCGAAGACTTTGCTTACAGTCTCCTCCATGGAGTGTTTTCCCCAAGGATCCCTGCCTGGGTGAGCGTCCCTGGAGACAGGGCCAGCAGTGAGATGCCTGTGAACATCTCCCAGGCTAACGGGCGCTGCCTTTAATGCTCCTCCATGATTTCTCCATCCTTCACAGCTGCCAGCTGCCACCTTCTCCCTACTCCTTCTCTCCCAGGTGGTGCAGTAGGGTTCATGGAAGCAATCTCTTTTTGGGGAAGAGTGCAGCTCGGTTGCATCAGGTCACTCTCCCATCAGGACACCAGCCCTCACGCCCACCCTGCTCCAGCACAGCTGGGGTCCGGGTGCTGCTGCAGGTTAGCTGTAACGCGGTCCGGGGATGGTGGGGGGTTTGATTTGTGGCAGAGCTGGTGTCACTTCATGTCACCGCTTCCTGCTGCTGCAAGGTCTGTGCTGCATGAGCTCACATCTGCCACCAGCTCCTGTGGATGATGGCTGTGCTGGGCTGTGCGTACGGGCTTCACGTTTCTGTCTGGTCAGGCACTAAGCTGTGCTGAAAACTCCCATTACCTGGCATCAGAACATGAGCATCACTACAGGTGGGATAAACCACCATAACCAGCCTCAACCTAGTGGAGCTGGGCTCCTGAAGAGCTCCCAGGCTCTCCCTGCATCCCCATGCTCCTTGGGGAGAGCTGTGGCTGAGCTGCTGGGGTTGCCTTCAATTCCCCCAGCTCCCCAGAAGCAGCACTGGGACACAGACAAGTCCCAGCTGCCTGAGACCCCCTGCTGCTTGCCAGGACCAACAGCATTTGCACCCCACTTGGAAGGACACAGCAGGATTGCTCCCACGGGACATGGAACATGCCACTTTGAGAGACTTAAACTAGCCCTAAACCCCAGGCCTGGCTTTTGTGCATGAATCTTGTGAAAGCTTTCATCTGCTGAAGAGCTTATTTCCCATCCAGGGTTGGTGGACAGCACAGTGGAAAAAAATGCAGCTTTTGTGATGTCGCCATCGCCATCTGTGTTTAAGAGCTGGGCTTCTATAAACACAGGCAGTGAAACCTGGTTAACCCGTGCTTGGGGTCTCTGGTAGCTGAAATGTGTGTGTGGTTGTGCTGGTCCTGGGGCTGGGGAGGTGGAGGTGCCCTGCACTCCTCTATTTTCAGGTGCCATCGACACAGACAAAAATCAGGCTTTGCAGCTGATTTAGATGAAATCTGACCAGCGACACCATTCCCAGACTGATTTTATACCTCCTTTCCTCTCCCCCTGTACTCCCCCCCTTCAAATGTTTTATGGATTATGCAGCTCCTGCCAAAGGATTTGAGTTTGAAACCATACTATATTTTGGCCTGTAAAGATGTTGAATGAACGATTTAAAACTCTGAGTCATTAAAACTGTCCAGGAGAACCTAATGAATGTTATTTACTGTGCTTCCCAGCTCAGCTAAAACCCAGCTTTTTCTTCTCCCACTTTCTATGCTTTGCTTTTACAAACAGCAGCCAAAAATTGTCTGGAAAGCATTCCTTGCTAGAGACAAACTGGATCAGTAAGTGGAAATGTCAGTTTTTAAGAATCTCCACCACTGCTTTGAAGTAACTTCATTTTTTTGTTTGATTGCTCTAATTCAAAAGCTTTATCTTTTAGGCTATCTCTTAAAAAAAAAAAAAAGGAAATTCAGTGGCTGCAGCTAGCATTAAGAAAAAGAAAAAGCAAGCTGCCAAATCCTGATCTTTTGATGATAGTCTCTTCAGAAGGTTGCATAGGTGGCCTGGCTCCTGGGCTCGCGCACTGGCTGGGCAGCACTGCTGAGCTAAACGCAGTTACTCCCCATTCCTGTGATGCTGGAGAGGTCAGAATAGGACCCCCTTCCCACCAGCCCCCCCCCCCTTTTTATTTCTGTTTGTGTTGCTGAGCTTAGCCTTGGAAATGGAAATCTGACTTGAAAAGAAACTACTTGCGATTAGAGGCTGTGAAAAAAAAATAATCTAATGAGTTGCTGCTTTTAATTCCACATCTGAAAGGCAATCTATTACTGTCTTTTATCACTTCTGTCTCCTATTAGAGAGGCAATCTCATGCTGGGGCTCTTTCAACACCCAGGCAGTTAATATACATTATAATTATTGCCTAATGTATGAATAGCCTGGTGTGCCCAAGTTCTCTGCTCATTTTCACTCAGCTCCTGGAAAGCCCGTGCAGTACGTAAGCAGGGCTGGAGTAAGGATCTCATGAGGTTGATGAAGGTTTTACTTTAAATTCTTTATTTTTGCGTGTCACTATTGCCTCAAAGGCTCTGCTGGGAAACAAATGCAGGATACTCATGTGGAAAGAGAGGATTCCTGCCCCAGAGGGGTTAGAGAGAGACGGGTAGAGGAAGGAAAGGCAGGGGAGAAGTCCCAAGAGGTAAGCAGGGGATGGGATTGAGGACATCTGCCATCTCTGAGCTTGGGAGAGCTGGGTTTATGGTGGACTTTCCTGTGTTGATAAAAACCAAAAAAGCAAAACAATTTGATGAGAGTTTAAAAAGGAAAATTTCATTTCAACCAGAGCAAAAATACCCTTTTGCCCTTGATTTATAAGCCTATGCTAATTTTCAAGTCATTTTGCCAGTTTTGAAGCAAAAAGTAGAAGCAAAATGGCTGGTATTTCCAAAGCAACATGCTCTGTGTGCAAACTGTCAAAGCAAAGCCTTCCTTCCCACACTTAGAGGGGTTTGATGTCACCCTGGGTCCCCCAGCTGCAGTCTTGCTGCTGGAAGGTGCTCAGGACCAGCACGGGGTTGCTGCTTGGTGCCCTGACCCCCGAGCGACACAGCCATTAAGCCCCAACCCCTCCATGACCCAGCACGTGGGTTTTCAGACAATCCAGAAGCCCACAGCAGGTTGTGAAAATCCTTTATACCTCACCACATGTTGCTTGATGCAATGACGTGTTTTTGGTGCAGCAATGAGTACCCAGCAGCGTGGCACAGCTTTATTCCTTGAACCTTCATTTGAACCTTCTCTCAAGGGTATTTGCAACCTCCTGCTTCTCCATTTTCCCCATGGCAGGTTCCCTAAGGATCATCCACACCTGAGGATGACCGGAACCCTAGACCTAGTTGATAAACCACCCCATGAACCAGCATGACTGGAGGGCTGAAGTCTGGGCTGTTCCTTTCACCTGACATGGAGCTCATCTCATCTCTGCCAGGTTCCTACATTGGTCACAACACCAGGACCAGCTGTAGCAGCCCAAACCCACAGGATAACTCATTTGCTTGTTCCTAAAATTGCTCTTAGAGTGCAGTTAATTATTTACAAGCCTTAACACTTATGGCCACACGGACCCAAGGATAGAAGGGCATTAAAATTCCACTTGATGCTCACCAGGCCTGACTAATAAAATAATGTCCAACAAGGACATCAATTAGCTGCTGATTCACTAACGCTTTGCAAGGCTAATGACAGCTGGAGCCAGGAATTTGAAACCCGAGTCGTTTCTCCAGCCTGCACTGGGGTGCCAGGGATAAAAGGGTAGTCATGTGTACCAAATGCAGCGTGAGCTCCTCCATTATTTATGTGTGTCAAACAGACACGGAGGGTTTCAATGCCTGCAGTCACTCTATGGTAATTTGTATTATATAAACAGATATAATCTGGTCATTAATACACATAATTCTGAGTGAACTGACAGTAATGAATCTGGTGTATATTATTCCATTGACTCGTTCCCTTGCTAAATTACAGCCCATGTTAATAAGAACTGGTATGCTGCTGTAGCCAGTAGCACCCAGGGGCATGGTGGGGTTCATGGTGGACACAAAGCACGTAGCTTTGCTCTTTTGATTTTTGCCTTCAAGTTTTTGGGCAGGCCCTAGCTATAAACTGGTGGGATTTAGACTCCTCTTTCACCAGGCCAGGTCTTTTCTGCTTACTGGCTCAGGATTGTTGCATCAATCGCTGCTTGGCACTGCACACCCCTCATCTCTGGCTCTGGTGAGCTGGGTTGGGCTCATCAGCTTTCCACCTCTCTGGAGAATGGTTTCATTAATAATTAATAACTGAGGGTTGTTTTGTTGTTTGGTTGGGGTTTTTTTGTAGTGGTGTAACAGGCGTTTTTCTGGGAAAGTGGAGGTAGATGTGTGTGGATGTCATTTGGAGACTTGTCTTGCCACAGCTGCACAAATACAGCAGATCTGTGCCACTCTTCATAGGTTTGTTTCTTCCTTAAGATGCTGGCAGGTGAGGATACCAGCCAGGACACGTCTCTGCACGTGTACCATGAGTGGGGTGGCTCAGCTATTGTCTGTTGAACCAACAGTGGCCCATGGGAAAACTTTACATGGGCTGGTTTCCATGCAGCTGCAGTGCATGGGCTACAAAGATGATGAGGGGACTGGCGCATCTCTTGTATGAGAGAGTTGGGTCTGCTTATCCTGGAGAAGAGAAGACTGAGAGGGGATCTAATCAATACTTACAAATACCTGAAGGGCGGATGTCTAGAGGAAGGGGCCAGACTCTTTTCAATGGTGTCCAGTGACAGGACAAGGGGCAACGGGCACAAACTGGGACACAGGGAGTTTCATCTAGATATGAGGAAAAGCTTCTTCACTCTGAGAGTGACCGAGCACTGGGACAGGCTGCCCAGAGGGGTTGTGTCTCCTTCTCTGGAGACATTAAAAACCTGCCTGGACATAATCATGTGCAACCTGCTCTAGGTGATCTGGGGTTGGGATAGATGATCTCTGGGGGTTCCTTCCAACCCTGACTGTTCTGTGATTTTATGAAATGAGGACAGCTTTGTGGGTCTATAGCAGGATGGCCAGCATCACACAGCAGTGCCATGAAGCATCAGTGCCTCTGTCTTGAAAAAAGGATCGGACTACCCATGATGTGAAGGTGGCCAGCACTGGTTCAGTCAGGGAGGTAGAGACCAGAGTGGTGCTTTGTCCTAGAAGGGAGCCTTGCCTCATGCTCATCAAGCTGTCCTGAGCTCACCCTTCCCCTGGATCTATCTCCATTGGTAAAAGGTTTCAGTGACTAACTCTGCCTTTCCGGCAACTCTGAGGATGCTTTGGGAGCTCCCCGCAGGGCTGCGGCTCTGCTAAATAGCAGGGAAGAGGCTGAGAATTATTTATAAGGAGTTTCTAAACCAGCTTTGCAATAAACAATCTCTGTGAACAAATGAATTGGGTTTGGGAGTGTCCAGCTGGAAAGGCTAACACTTGATCCCACAGTGAGTCCCAAGCCCAGGAGCTGCAGGGGAGTGTCAGCAAGATCCTGTCCCACCCAGTGCCCTGGTCCTTCTCGCTGCTCCAAGGGCAGCATCCAGCAACAACCACATAGGCTCCTCATGAGATGTAACCTCTGGGACCCAGGAGGCAATCCCCACTGCCCTGTATGAGGACAGGAAAGATCTGTTGGCCAGTGGTACAACTGGCTCATATCTACCAGTGGAGATAGGGGAGAGATTTACTGTAAGGCTGCTCCCAGCATGTTAGATGTTGCATTACCCATTCTTACCTAACATACTTTTTGGCTGTGCCTCTGCAGGGGAACTCCCAGTGTTGCTCATGTCAACAAAGCAGCAGTGGGAAATTTCAAGGTAAAGGCCCAGGACAGACAGTTCTGCTGAGCTGCAGGTCGGAGAAACACATTTATCTAAAGCTATCTCACCTCTGCCTAACGATTGCCTTGGCTACCACTGGATTGGAAAGTGTGTCACCAGCCCCATATCACATAACCTCACCACCTGGTTGGTTTTTTTCAAAGGACAAGGCCCTGGGCAACCTTGTGTAGCTCCAGGCCTGGAGGTTGGTGGCCCTGCCTGTGGCAGGGGGGTTGGAGCTCTATGATCCTTGGGGTCCCTTCCAACCCAGACCATTCTATGATTCTATGATTCAGGGAGTTACATTGGCTTAACTTAAACTTCTCATGCCACTCACAGAATCACAGAGGGTTAGGAGTTGGAAGGGACCTCGAAAGATCATCTAGTCCAACCCCCTGCCAGAGCAGGATCACCCAGACTAAATCCCCCAGGAACACATCCAGGCAGGGTTTGAATGTTTCCAGAGAAGGAGACTCACAACCTCTTTGGGCAGCCTGTCCCAGTGCTGTAACACTGGAACAGTCTGTCTACCTGAAAAGACCTTTCTCCCACACTCCCTGACCTATACCATATTTCAGTGGCCCCATGTCACAGGCCAAGTGAGGAATGAATTCTTTTTCCCTGTATACAGCCAGGATATGTGTGCATATTTTTACCTACCCTGCCCCCCCCCAAAAAAAAATCTTTAAAAGAAGTTTAGACCCCTCCCAGCCCCTCTCAGTCAGTTTGCTGCCATTTCACATCTCACCTTTCAAGACCTAGATTTCCTAGGGACCCTGCTTTGGCAGGGGGGGTGGACCCAATAATCTCTTGAGGTCCCTTCCAACCCCTATGATTCTGTGACCCTGTGACATGCACCAAAATTGTTGTTTTTACATCGCTGCCTTTTCTGCAGGGTTACAGCCCCCTGCATGGAAAACAAGGAGTTTCCCTGTACAGAAGTTACCCTGATTCTCTTGGCTGTCTCCTGCCTCTTGTGCCCTTTTATTTCCCTTATGGATGATCCATAGATTCTACCTTCCCATTTGTATTCACTGCCATCAGCTCCCATTTTCCCCATTTGTTTCATAAACAATAGTTGTATTCCACTCTTGGTGAAGAAGGGGTTGTTGTTTTAAACCACTGTAACAGTCTGTGAGTTGTTGGGTTGGTGAGTATAATGTTCTTCACTATTCCCCAATTATCATCCTTGGGGTTGGGTTTTTTCCCCCCTGTTTGAACTCTTTCTCTGCACTGCTTTGGCTCATGGTTGTTGTCAGGTTTGCCTGGGAGAGCAGCACATCTCACTGGGTTTGATTTTCTGCTGTCTGCACGTAACAAATGTTTTCAAGTGGCAATCACTTCCTACCTGAGCTACTGTGTGCTTTTAGTCCTGTGATCAAATTCACTGTATCTGCCAAGAAAAAAGGTCTAATGTACAATATACCCCTGTTGGATCCACGAGCTCTTTTGAGATAGGAAATAATCACCATCATCTTTACAAATATGGAGGCTGTTTGAGTGCTGGAAGCAGATTTCCTGCAGAATTTGCTCTGTTTGAAGTTCCCCCCATGACAATCTGGCCCTTCCTCCCCCCCCTTGTCTTTGGCAGCTGCTCAGGGAGACGCTCAGATGGTTCACAGGTTTGATTTTTGTGCTCCACTGCAGGTACTGGTTGGTCTATTTTGTGCTTTCTATTTCAGAGAATTGAGCCATCAACTTTCAGATTAATTTACTACTGAGTCCGATGACCTGGGTGCTTGTGATCCTATTTCTAACAGTTCTCCACCTTTTCCCCATACCAGCCTTCCCAAAAGTCATGATTTTAACACTCCAATCAGCTTCCCACCAGGTTTCTGTCTTTCCTAGGCCAACATTTTGCCTGTACAACAGCAATTCCTGTTTATTAGCCAGGACCTACCTTTGGCAGATAGGTGATGAAAGAATGTCCTTCCACTTCCTTGGTGCTTTGATTAATTTCATTCTCAGCACCTTCATTACGTGCTAAAGGAGTTTCCATTTGTTCCCTCTTTGCACTTTTCCCTTTTGTTGTTAGTCTAACACCTCCCTGCCTAAGGTGGGCTGTCTTTCCCTCAGAAAATTGTTTTCCAGTTTGGGAAGGAAGCTACCAAAATCCTCCAAACCCTCTCACAGGGAGACAACGTAAGCAAATACACCCATCTTCCCACTTCTACAGTCAGCTTTCCCATTAAACAACTGGTTTTCTTCATCTACAGGAGAGGAGGGATGTCTGAAAGCTTCTCTGGGGCAGCTTCTCAGCACCCTTTTGAGTGATGTGGCCTAGAAAACAGGAGAATGGTTGTGATTTAGGGACATCATTGCAGGTATTGAGCTGCAGCTGGTCTCCTGGCATCCTGTCTCAATGGTGTACCCTCTGGACCCATCACAAGGTAGCTATGGCTTTCTTTTGGAATGGATCCAACCCCTTGGAAAGCTGCTTTGTCTTGCCAAAATAGCAGAAAACTAACTTGGGGAGAAAAACAAGAAAAAGATTGTGCTCTGCTGGGCTGGGGAAGGGAAAAGACAAAGTCAGGAGAGGAGGAGTGGGGGAAAAAAAAAGGAAGGATGTCCCTTCTGCAGCTCAGTCACCACAGGAAACTCAGCCCCAGCCCTTCCAGCAAATAGCCTTCTTGAAGGATCCACCTGTTTTTCTAGGACAGCCCAAAATCCTCTTTGTGGGCAGGCTGGATTTACTTTGCTTTGATTTATAAAGGAAATGCAATTATTTTAATCATATTTGTGCTGTTACCTCTGTCCCAGCTGTGCCCTGTGTGTAGGGTGTGAGTCCTGCCAGACCCTCCCTTGCACTTCATCACCTGCAAGTGGAGGGAGAGATTTTGTTGTCTTCACACTAAGGACTTAAGGACAGCAGGGAACTCCTCATGGCACTGAGTTTCTCACTGCCTCTCTCTCTCTCTCCTTTTTTTTTCCCCTCTGGAAGGTAATTTCCTCTCTTTTGCACAGAAATGACAACGTGGGATCCTAACTGATCATCCCATTGATTCTGACTTCCACTCAGACAAATGCTTCCTCTCCCTCCCTGTAAGCATCTGTAAGCATCCTACTCATCAGCAAACACTCCAGCAGATGCAAAGCATCCCTTGGAAACCACGGTGAGAGCTGCACACATGCTTAGGTGCTCCACTGAACTGGGGCCTCTCTAAACAAGAAGAGACCATTAGTTTTGGCTCATTAGCTTAACTGAGATGACTATTAAATCCCACTCCTCCCGCCACTTTCTGTAAAATAAACTTAGAAATGAGCCATCTTTGCAGCTGTGACTAGTCATAAATCCAATTAATTTCCATGTCTTTAGTGTTAATATATGCATTAGATGTGTCAGCTCTGCCTTTTTGTTTCCTTCATGGAAAAGCTTGTATCAGAGCTTTCCTTTTAATTAGAATGGGAATTTGCTCCTTTGTGGATATATTCCTCCAGGAAGCCACATCCTGAGATGCAGCACCTTCAGTCCCAGGGAATGGTGGTGTTACTGTTTGGTTGTTGGTTTGTTTGGGGGTTGGTTGTTTTTTTTTTTTAATGCCTATGACAATTAGTACCACAATAAATTCATTCTTCCCCTGCTAATTCAAGGGTTAAGGAAAAAAAACACCCACTTTGCCCTGTGAAAGATGTCACCAAACAAAGCAAGCAGAAACCAAAGCCAGGGATGCCCTTCCCTTTGAAATCTGCATAGTAATTACTGTTTACCTCCTTCCTCCTTCACTGATGACTGGGATACAAAGGGTACGGTAAACAGCTGCGTGGGATCCATGGTCAGATCCATTAGCAGGATCAAGTATTTAGGCTGAATGTGAGTCTCTTGCCAGTTGTTTAAAGCTGGATAACAAGCTGAGAGGAAAACCGTGCAGGTCAGGGGTCTGTAGCTGTGTCTCTTAGACAGTATTGCTGGTAGCACTCTTCTTGATTACAGAGAGATCAGAGCCCCTGCACAGGCAGAGGGGCAAAGTGCACAGGCTCCAGCGATGCCTTTGAAAGTTTATCAGCCCTTGTACTCCAAAACCCTGCCTGTAGGTGCCTCATAGCTGTATGTCAAAGAGTGTAACCCACTCAAAATGGGAGAACAAGACTGCTGGTGTAGAGCTCAAGGTGTCGTATGCTTTGTAGGTAGAAGTTGGAACTTGAATCCTGTGTAGAAACGACTTTTACTTGTATCACATCCAAGAGAAAAATCATCCCAGAAGCCAAATTTACATGAACAACCTCTGCCACCAACCTCCTTTCCTCCTCCCGCTGCCCCATGATTAACCTTTCTCCTCCACCCTTGCAAATAACACAAACTCCCAGATTCATTTTCTGAGATTTCCCAGAGCACTGTGGATGCTTCTCTTTCTGCCTATCTCTTGTGTTACATCCAGGAATGGCTCTTTCTCTCCTTGCAAAGGTTATCTGTGTTTGAAGCCTCCTCCCCACGGACAGAATCATAAGGTCTCTGATGAGGAACAGCAGGTCTTTGTTCACTCTCAATGCATAGAGCTGTAAATCCTCTGAGGGTGACCAGGGAAACCAAGAGCTTGCTGCCCTCATAAATCTCCCAGGGTGGTTGCTGCAGCCATCGCATGCTCTGCAAGGGCAGTGGGTTCCTGATGGTCTCTGAAATTGTAGGGTAGGAAATAAGCCACTGTATCTACCAGGGGACAAAACTAAAAGATGGGGTTTAGTCACTTTAGTTAAAAGGTCCCCTGGATAAGCTGCTGGGCATGCCTGGGAAAGACGAGTGCATGTAGAACCTCTGGAGCTTTTCCCCTGCTTCTTCACTAAGCCACTGTGGATCACCTGGACTTGGCATGGCCCTTTCTGCATTAAGCTGGAAGTCCTGGCAAAACACCTGCTGTGGTAACCTGGGGTTGTACCCACATTTGGGGTTGGTGCTCTCATTGGAAATGACCTGGGGAGTGGTGGGAAAGGTCCGAGCAGATCAGCACGATCCAGCTGGCACCCTACGATCGGGATGTGGTTCTTGGGCTGGGTCCATCCTCCTCCCACGTTTTATCTTACTCTGGCTTCAGAGCAGGGTGGGAGAGGACAGGGAAGGGCAATGAGTGACACCCAGGAGCCAAACCCTTGCTATTGCACCAACACTCGCTGTCCAGTCCTTCCCAACACTGTGGCCCTCTCAAACATGCTGTGGTTAGTGCCTTCATATCCCTGCCCATGAAAGATAAAGCTCTTGCCTCATCACAAGGGTGCAGGGTGTTGTGTTTGTCTCTAGCAATGCAGTGAGGTAATTTTGAGAGATCGTTGCACCAGGATGCCATCCATTCATAAAGACTGGGACTTCACCTGCCCAGCCAGCCCACCTCAGCATCACAACCCAAAATGCAGAGAGGCAGCTGACAGCACCGCTTCCCCATGAGAGAGCTGAGCCCAGCTGAGCGTGACAGGCTCTCAAAGTGCTGCTGGGCTGCAAGGAGCTGTTGATTTGTATTTTTTCCTTCAAGTTTCTCAAGTCTGAGCTTTCCCAGGAGGAATCCTTGTTTAACTGTGTCATCCAACGGTGTGAAGGAGCCCGATCTTGTGGCAGTAGCACCAGATGGTGACTAGTAAGATTTGACTGCTCGTGCCAGCTCTGTTCTCATCTCTGTGTCTTGGCTTGGGCAGGTGACTTGTCTCCTCATCTCTCCTTCCAGCCCAGTAAGATGAGGAATTTGCTACAGCCTCTTTATCTGCCACCCAAATGAAGGATGCTTGGTGTCTCCAGCCCACGTGCTTTTGTTCAGAGCATGTCTAGGGGAAAGCCAATTGACATGGCAGGTTTAAGGCAGGTATTGCCCACGAGGCAGTTGTCACCTGTCTCTCCTTATCACCGGTCTGCTGTTTAGTCTTTGTGCCAGACTCCCTGTGAGTCTAGCTGCCAAGGAAGGACAGGAGCTGTTTCTTTGGATGTCTACTCATCCCCAGCAGCAGCGGTGAGAAGCCTGGGTGAATTTGAATTGGTCCCTCCAGCTGCTGTGACTTCCCCAGCCTTCCCACTGCTGTGACCAGCAAGGAAGGGCCCACTGGCTCCCTGGGTCTCTTGCTGCTCAAAGTGACAGCTTCCTTATGGGCCCTAGAGCCCTTGGCTGGGTGCTCCTAACTCTTCTTATCCCTCTGGCAAGCATTTAATAAGCCAGCCTTCCAGTGATGCTCTTCCTGCCAGGCCCACCATGCAGCTATTTGAATTCTGCCTTTTCTTTTTAACCAGGTTCGTTTTCTTCCTCCTCCAGGCAATTGGTAATGCCTATGGGAGGGCTCGCACATCCTCCCGCTGCCTTAGATGTCTGAGTACCACTTCCCTTGCTCCCTCAGACAATTGGCAGTCTGTTTGTTTTCAGTCTCCCTGGAACAGGTCTGGCTTTTGATTTTGTAGCTTTATTCTGCCCTACCAGCAGCCCTGGAGCTTCCTTGCCAAAACAAGAGAGGAGAAGAGTTGAGATCCATGCAGTGATGTGACTGGAGCTGGTGTGAGAGGGGGGAAAACGGGGCTGGGATTTGGCCACGTGGTCCAGATGTGTTTTGTTTTGATTTATTTGTTTGCTACTTTTCTTGGTGCCTGCTGCTTCTCCCTGGAGGATCTCAGCTTTTGTTATAAACAAATCAAACTTTAAACAAAAAATAAAGGGGGGAGAGGGGAGTGGTGAGGAAAGAAGGTGCTGGAGGAAGCAGTGACATTTGGAAATGTGCACACAGCAATGTGGTGACGTTACCTCCAGTCTGCTGAAAGCTTGAAACAACAGCTCGGAGGCAGATGGAGGCTCTCCCTCTTGGCTGTCAGTCCCCTTCCTCGGCTGCATCCCTCCCTCCCTCCCTTCCCACTTCTGCAACCACTAAGCGAAAATGCTATATGGCATTTTAATAGCAACCAAAGGCAGAGGATTTCACATGATTCTGGGAGCTGGGCTACAGGGCTGGGCTGGTTTAAATTTTTGGAAGAGCAGCCAACTTGGAGAAGCTCTGCAAACCCTGCACAGTCCTAGGCTGAGCATCCGTGCTGAGGTGGTGCCTCAGTTTTGCATCTCAGTTAGGTGGAGTTGGGGAAAGTATCACCAATTCCAACCTTGCAGAGAAACGTGGTTTAACAGCTCCCTGCCTGCACTTCAATCTCTTTAGTGAACCTAAGAAGAGATCAGAGTGAGGTGCACACTGAAAAAATTCAGAACCCAATCCAAAACGTGAATGTGCCAGCACTTGGGTGTGTAGGTCTGGAGCTGGAGTCTGACTCACTTGCAAATAGGGACCCTTTGCAAAACATGGATCAAGGTTCAAATTCCTGTCCCTCCTCCAAAATTAAATAAAGGTTGAAGAAATTCTGAGAACTCGGTGTTTTGGTTCTGGGCCATCTAAGAGGGGTGAAGTATGTGCTCAAGTGCTTTGTTGAATAGGAAGAGACTTGAGCATGTGCTTAATGTTATTAAGTGCTTAGCTGTTTTTGTTGAATCAGGGCCCCTGGCTTTTAAAGTCAATACTAACCCCTTAGGCTGCATCTGAAAGGATTTGGAAAAGAAGTGGCATCCAGACACTGCTGGCTGTTTGACTGCTGAGCTCTGCATTCTGCTTTGAAGGCTTGTTCCTCTAAACCTCCCCTCACTGCTATTCCAAATCAGCTGAATGATCGTCCCTGGCCACCCGGTGATTATGCAAGAGAGGATGGGGAGTTATGGATATTTAATGTACACCCTGGCACATCTCCTGGAGAGGTTCAGCTGTCCTGCAGTTTCCATCAGTGATCTCTAGGCAGCATGGTAATACCAGGACGTCAAAGTGTGATGCTGTTTTGCTGGCCCAACTGAAGAGGCACACTGAAGGCCTTCTGATGTCCCCTTCTGGTGGTGCCCCTTGTAACCAGCTTCTCCGTGTTGCCAGGGCCCCTGAAGCCTGTTTGGTTCAAAGGAGTGGGTGAGCATGAGCTAAGCCTGCGGGTGACTTGGGTTAGGGAGTGATCACAGGAACACAGCTGGCTGATCCATCACCAGCAGCAGGGAACGGAGAGTAGCTGCAGGCAAGGAACTTTTCAGCCAAGGTAGATGCTGCTGTAAAGGAGGCATCCCCAGAAGTCTGCAACAAGAGGGTGGATACGAACCTCATCCCCTGAACAGTGTTTTGGGAGCACAAGAGCTGGAACTGGCAAGAAGTGTTTTGAGAGAAAGGAGACTCCAGAAAGAAGATGGGAAAATAGTGCCTTTTTCCTGCTTTACAGGTAAAAGGGGATCTGAGACCAGGATGGAAATAGATGGAAAACTTATGCACAGATGAAAGGCTTGAAATGAAATACATTATGCATGAGACCAACAGTTGGAATCTGAAAGCCACTTGGAGGTAATCATCTGAGAAGTGGGAGCAGATCTGGGCAACGATTTCAGCCTATTGCAGAGGCACCAGAACAGTTACCAGAATCTAGGTTTCCTTTCAAAGGAAAGACAAAGTGAAAATTTCAGGACTGGAGTGGTCTTCTCCAGATGCAGCCCTCCCACCCCTGTGTCCTCTCCCAGGTATGAAGGGACAGGTGGGCTGGCTGCTGAGTCGGTCCCCAGACAAGGCTTGTCCCACAACTAGCAGTCCCCCATGAGGGAAAGTCTTCGATTTGCAACACCAACATCTTCTGCAATGAAATAACTCCCCCAGCACTGCCTTGCTGTTGCAGGCTCTTTTTCTAAAAGCATGTTCCCACCTGCACATCTGATGCTCACACAGCAAATGGTAACACAGAGATGCAGCACGCCCTGAATCAACAGTTCAGCTCTGAGATTCAGATTAACGTTTTGGACCAATAATTTCTGGAAATTGAAGTGCCATTCTTTTCTCCTGCAGGTTTGCAGATGCCCAGGTTGATAGAAAATGTGTTCTTCCAGGACAAAGCCTTCATTAAGGAAGATTAGAAAGTGGTATTTCTTCTCACACCAACACCGATAAGAAGCTCAATGCTAAAAAAAAAAGGGTGGAACAATGAAAACAACAGAGATTCGGGTACCAGTCAGGTCAGTTTGCACCTGAATTCAAAGCCTGCCTTTCAAGTGATAGTTTCTCAGCTCAGGTTTTAAGTTAAGGCTCAGAGACTGCCAGCAGGTCCCTCCGGAGCCCTAACTGTTCCAATTCAGATCCTGCTGTTTATGTGTTGTGAGCTCCATGACTGCACACCTGACCTTCCAAGTTTTATGGGACTCACTGATGCAAAGCCTGGAGCCAGTGACACCCCCCTTCCTCCAGGCACGTGCCTTAGGCAACAGCAAGAGGTCTGTGTTTATTCTCCCTGGCACAGTGGAAAGGGCAAAGAGATTTATGTTGGGGGTTTTTGTTTGATTTTTTTTAGTCTTTTCTTGACCTGTTGTTATACACTAGATGAGACAGACTCCTGTTAACCCTCTGAGTAAGGAAAACCATCAGAGACAACATGTGGAGATAAAGCTGAACCTTTTAGGTTAAGCTTTTAAAGCAAAATTAAGTTCTTAGATGCAAAGAATGGGAGGTTGAGATAGTGAGAGTGGTTGAGTACCACCTAGCAGACCCATGCTACCACAAGGTCTCTTGACCCTTCTTTACAGGTGACATCTCCTCATAAAGGTAGAGCCCAAATGACAGAGTATAATAGACCTAATCTCTTCTCCTCTGCCACTGAGGTTTTGGTGACCTTGGTTGAGTCATTTAGCCCACCTCAGCTTGCCCATATCCAGAAGAAGGTTAAAAACTGGCTCATAAAACGTGCTGCTGGGTGCAAACGGGGATCATGCAGGTTGCCTCTGATTCATATTCAAGGGCCATTTTTCACTGGCTGTGGAGCTGATGTAAAGGGGCCTTTGTCCAAGTGAGCATCAGCAGAGACTGAATGAACTCCTTGAGAGGCTCTAGGGTTAGAGTTTGCTGGGGAGGGGGGGAAGCAGAAGTCCTTGCTGTTGCTGTCAGATTGGTATGAACTAAAACATGCTGTGGGCCCAGTTTGATCTGGCTCAGCTTCCCATGGTGTGCAGGCTTGGTTGGAAAGCTTTCCCATGAGTATTTCTGGGCACCTCCAAGGCTCCCATCACGCAGCTTACTTCAGGCAAGGGGTCCTGAGGCCAACCAGAGTGTCACTGCAGCCAGCTCTGCCTTCATCACAGGCACTCTGAGTGCAAACTGTACTGCAAATTATGTCCTTTCTCCTGGGAAGGGCTTAATCCTTCGAGCACCCACCTCTCTGGTGCTGGGTTGAATGCTGAGCTGTGGCTCTTTACAGATGCACAGTGAGGTAGGTGCAATGCTCCAGCTAGCAGGGAAAGCACAAAACCTGTAAGCCTGTTTGGGACAGCACATTCAGTCGGTGCTGTGTCACTATGGCTCTACCTTCACCACCCAGCAGGCATGAGCAGGCCAGGTAAGCCCAGTATGGGGGCTGGAATGGTGCTATGCTACTGCATGACAAGAGAGCTGTTGCTATATAATTAAGTAGCAATGTTGCCATGGTTTTGCAGTCTCCCCAAAGCAGAGCTGGCCCCAGCATTGCCTCTCTTGCCTCCCTCTTTCCTACCCCTACGTGGTTGTCTCTTTGCTGCAGAACAGGGAAAAATAGAGGGTTGGAGGTGAGACCTGCTCTCTGCCCTTCCTCCTTTGGCAGAGACCTGGAGCAGAGAGGGGCTGTGAGAGCTGAGAGGGAAACACAGGTGGGTTTTGCAGGAGGAGCAGAGGGTCTTAGCAACGTGAAGGAGCAAAGGAGGGCTCAGCAGCATGTGTGATCCTCTGTGTAGCTGCCATGGGTAGGTGTCTGAAGGCTAGATTGGGGTATCGGTGATGGCAGGAGGAAGGGCACTCTGCGTAGCCATGCACAGACATGGTGGGAGTCCCATTCCTGGTGTGCTTCTCTAGGGCAGAGTGAGTGCTGAAGGCAAAGGGAGAGAAGAGAAGGCAGCCGGAAGTAAAATGGGATCCAGCCTTCACATGGACTTGCTTTACTGGACTGGCTGCCATTGGAACCTGTGTTAATGTGGGACCAGAAGAGCATGAGCTCAGTGCACTGTTGTCCCTTGGAGAGTCTTTATCCATCCTGATGTATCCATGCCTAACCTTCTGTCAGAGACATCTTATGATAAAGAAGCTTTCTCTTCCTAGGCTGTTCCAGTTCCTTCTGCTGAGAATTTTTCCCAGGCTGCCCACATCTCAAGCTGTGATTTAAGCCCATTGTTTCTATTCTTCCACTCCCACTGGCTGACTGTTGACAGTTTATTGGATATTCTTCTGCAAAGGCCATGCTGGTGAGGACTGTTCCCAGCATGATGTGCTGAGATGAGCACTGGCAGCATGGGTACAAGAAGGCATTAAATTAAGCCAAAGTCTGTGTCAGCAAACATTTAAAATGTAAATATGAAAATCAGGACAGGAGAAGAAAAGGAGCCAAAGTACAAGAACATCAGACATGATATTATATTGTAAGTATGAATGAAAAGTAATTGCAGCACAACTCAACTGACATAATCTCTTGGTGATGAGGGAGATCTAAAAAAAAGTGAGAAAGGAAGTGTCACTTGGAGTAGTCCAGCTCTGACTTCAACTGCACAGTGTCCATGAGCCTGGGGAGGGAATGCAGTCCCCATCAGTTAGCATTAGGATGTGATGCATTGCGTGCCTTGCTTAAATGCTGGTCAAGTTTCTGTATAGTGAACAGTGTGGGGGTAGCTTCAACCTCTGCTTCTTGTCAGCTGTGAACATTATGAGTGATACTGGTTTGTTTTACTCCATGTTCCCCCTCCCTCCCCACTTTGTCCTTATCATACCCTCTCTTATCCTTAAAACAGAGGTAAAGGTGGCTCTGGTCTTGCCTGGCTTTCAACCCTTGCCATCCAATTCTCTCATGTCTTCCACAATCTAGGGATTAGAAGCAAAGTTTGCATCTTCTTTGCCAGTTTGACATCCAATGCCAGCAGGAGACGTTGGTTGGAGCAGCACTGTGGTACCTCGCTGGGCTCAGGGCTCACCAGCTCCCCAGAGGTTCTGCAGCGCTCTGGCTCCTTTGCTAAGCAGACGTGGGTCTTTCATGGCTTTGGGGAGCACCACCCCTTCTGAGGCAGCAGTGGGTAACTCAAAACCAGTCTTCTTCCTGGCTGCCTGCGGAAAGGAAACGAATGCTGTTGTATGGCTCGTAGCCTGACAGGAGTGTCTGGAGAAGCAGCCTTTGGCATCCTCTTCCAAGGCCTCCTGGGTAACTTCTTATTTTCCAAACAGCCCATCCTTCTTTCCACATTCCCTCTGGATGGAGCTTTTTGCTGCAGGGTTTCCTACTCTTGTCTCTTCCTTCCCCTTTACAGCTCTGCCTTCTCAGTCATGCCGGTGCAACTGCTCACACTTGAAAGGGGATCACTGAAGTATCTGTGTTAACAAAAAGGAACACAAAGGTTTGTGGGGGTTTTTTTAAACACAGATTGGGGTATCAATCTGTTTTTCCAGCCATGGTCCCTGCACAGCTGGTGGGATGATGGTGGGACAGAGGAATAGCCAAACACAGGAACTGCCCAAACTACCAGTCAGGAGCAGGGAAAGGGACAGCACAGCTGTCCTCCCTGGCTCCTGCTCTTGTACATCGGATCTGGGGAGTCAGATCATTGCAGCAACCCATGGAAAACGTCAGTCCCTTCACCTGACACGTGGGCACAGGGGGTAAAGGAAAGTGGGACCATGTCTTTTAATGGGAGACCAGTCAGATCAGATCAGATCAGAGCAGGGGAAAACTGGCCCCTTGAGGGACCTTATCAAGTTGTCAGTTGTTCCTAATGCAGCAGTCATGAGCAGTTTTTGCCACAACAATACAAACATGGTCGTGTTTTGATAGGCTGGGCTAGTGCTTGTCATCTGAGTTTGTGTCAAAGATCCACATTTCAGGAATTTGACCTCCACATCTTGTTGACAGCATGGAAATGTTTCAAAGCCATACTAACACAAGGACATAAACGTGGGCTGCAGAAGTCTGGGAAGAGGAAAAAATGCATCAGAGGTATGCTGTGGTTACTTATCACCCAGAGAAATTGGGTTTGTTTGACAAAAAAAAAAGGGCAGCACTGCCAGGATATTTTGCTTCAGTTGAGGTTATTTGCTAGAACTGTTTGTGGTTAGTAATGAGCGCAAGGTTCACTTGTAATAATAATGTAACCATGGTAACACGAGAACACAAACTGATGTCAGTCTGATTTGCTGATAAGATTTATACTCTATTATATTATCCAATGCAATTAAAAAATGCTTAGAACATTAACATTAGAATAGATTAAAATAAAGTATCGGAGGCACAGTGACAGCTGTGGGTCTGAAGCGTAGTCCCCAAGTGGCTGTTTCCAAGATAAGGTATCGCCCTGCCTCTGATGGGCTGTGGAAGTAAGCAAGGAAAGCAATTGCTTTCATTTTACAAACAGGGAATTGCAACCTTCCCCTTCATTTCTGCAATTTCCTGCACTCATTTTAGCGTGACTGGTCAGAAATGAATCTAGGTAAAGTAACAAGTGTTAATTGGCCTCATTTAATCTGAACGGATCTTAATGATCAGCAGGGGTGGAAGAGGGAAAGACGACTGTGTGCACTTGGATGTTGGGGTTTGCTCCCAGTGGGAAGGAAATGAATGATGAGGTGGGAGTCAGAAACTCTTGCCTATTCAGTTTGGATTCACTGCCCACCACGGCAACCACGACTTTCTCAGGGCTCCTTTTATATCTTTATATATTTTCTGTGAGCACTGGGACAGGCTGCCCAGGGGGGTGTGGAGTCTCCACCTCTGGAGATATTCCAGACCTGTCTGGACACCGACCTGTGTGACCTGTCCTAGGGACCCTGCTTTGGCAGGGGGGTTGGACCCGATGAGCTCTGGAGGTCCCTTCCAACCCCAACAATTCCGTGATTCTGTGATCACCAGTGGCAACCACCTGCTGTTTCTTCTCTTGTAAGCTCCAAGGGGCAGAGACCATGTCTTTATTCCCCATACAGGTGAAGGGAAGACAGCGACTCTACCACCTAATAATATAATCAGAAGAGATGAGCCAGGGTAATGATTAAAGATGAGCCATTTCATAACCGCCTCTGTACCAGACAGAATTACACCTCTCATAACATCCTAGCAACAGAGCTCCTCGATCATCGTCTCTTCTCCCTCCCTGACTCCTTCCTTGCAGTTTCTATGTTTGAATTTAGGATGGGGAATCTGGGATTATCTTTGTTTGGAGGATTTCAGTGGATCATCCCAGTGAAGGAAGAGCAACTTTACAAAGGAGTGTAAGAGCAAGGCCTTCAGCTGTCACAGAAAGCTAGGAGAGGAATGAAAGACAGTTTCAGACTCAGATTTTATTTTATTTTTAATGTAAAAGTGTTGTTACTTAGCCCTTGCTAAGAGTTTTGAGGTGTTGGCTTGCTGAGATAGAGGCCTCCAAAGGCTGTCCAGTCAGAGCTAATCTGGGGATTTGGGCCTCCCTCTTATCTCAGACTAGTTTTTTGCTGGGGTGATCAACTGTAGTGCAACTGAGAGGGGAGAAACCAGTAATCTCTTGTTCCTTCTGTGCTTAAAATATCTGTCTTGAAGACAACACCTAGCAAAGGCACCCTTTCTCCATCGTCTCACCTTATTTTCCTTCCACCCAGGTCTGGGCTTTTCCCCTTGCTGCTTATGGACTCTTTATTTTGTTGCTTTCTGTACAGGGTCTTCCTGAGTAAATAGAACAGACTGTATTTTATGCTCGTTCTCTTTCATCTTTCTGCTGCCTTCAAACCTCACCTTTCTGGGCTCTGCCTTCTGCAAAGCGTGCTACATGAGCTACACTCTGCTGAGCTGCACCCTAGATCTTGAACAGTCTTCTCTGGCCCTTCCCTCCCTCATGATGTCTTAGGTCATCTCTTCTTTTCCTTCTATTACTCCCCTAATTTGACATTTCTTGCTGGCTGCTCATTCACACATCTCCCATGCTGTCCAGCCTCCTAATTCCCACTGCCTCTCTGGCACACCTTATTATTCCTTTATCTCTGGGGTGAAACCTGAGTTCCTCATCATCAGACTCCCCTTCCCCTCCTCTCTGCAGATCCCAGCCGTGCAGCAAGTCTGGTTCAGTGGAAGCTGCATTCTCCTCTCCACATGATGCAGGCAGTTGATTGTTTTGGCAGTTCTTGTGTTTCTTTTCTTTCCTGGAACCGATGCATTGCAAAGGTTGAGCACAGAAATGTTGGCAGGGACTACAGGAGACAGGCAGCATCTTATACTCTCCAGAGTGGAAGGAGGTGACTTGGGAGGGAGGAATCGGACCGAAATCTACCAAATGATAAGTGGCAAGATAAATACACCTGAACAGTAAGACAGATTTATACCTGGACATTAAGATAGATTTTTATTTAGTGCTGTAATTTATTTTTGAAGCATCATCTACATTGCACAGTGTGCAACAGCACAGAAATAGTCGAAATAGCTTTGCATAAATATTGCATGAAGCTTTGTATACAAATGCACACAAGGCACAAAGCTGCATGCAAAATCTGGCTAAAAAGGGTGAAGGAAAATGTGGGAGCTCTTTGCTTCCATATCTAAAGAGCTTCTGGTACCCACTTGGGAAGGTAATTCCACGTTGAAAAACACAGCTTTCAGCATAAACATGCTTGGAGGGTGCTGCATGCCAAGCTCCACACAGGAGACAAATCCATGGAGCAGGTTTTTACGTCAGCAGTGGTGGCCTATATGCTGTGGGGCAGAGGCTGAAGCTACTTGTGGGCCTTTCCTGGGCCCAGATACATAAAATGAGTCGAGAGATAAAGGTCCAGTATGGGAATTGTTTTTCATTTCCTGTTTTGCACAGCGACCTCGGCCAATCTTTTGCCCTTGGGGCATCCCTTGTCCTTTCAGTGTTTGTCACTTCTCTCTGTGGATGCAATTTCATGGTCTCTTGAATCTGGCGGGAGTGACATGCTCCCCAAAGAAGTGGCCCTGCCTTCTCTGGCTCCTTATTCCTGTGCTGCCTCACCTCTCTGTCTACATCAGCAGCTGGGACAGCATAGCAGGCAGGGATTTACTGAGCACTACAGCTGTGCAGAGGTCCTGCCATCCACACTGTCTGTAGTTTAAGGCTGTTACTTTGAGCTAGTTGTGTTCTCCTCCTGCAGACCACAGGTCAATTAATGAGCATCCATTAGTGGCTGGAGTGCTTTAGGTGTGCTCACTGCTTCTGCTTTGGTTTTACCCTAAATCAGCTCAGTTCATTGGGTCTCAAATCCCCCTGTGATGTGAATCAAAGCATGGTAAACTGGAATGATCTAGAGATTTGGTTCAAAAAGGCACTGCTAAACCAGATTTAAATATTAACATGGATGCACTGTGCTGACACGGCTGTGTGGTGAGCCAGCTCTGGGAAGAATTCAAAAGCAGGAGGAAATGGAGCTAGGTTTAGCTTCAACCATCCTCTTAGCTGACACCTGTGGCCTCACCTACATTTGGGACAGCATTTGGGAGGGACGGAGGGCTGGTTATAAGCTGCAGGGGGAAAATGGATCTCCTTTTTAGAAAGCACTTTACATTCTGACATAATGATGTGTCAGCTGCAGGCTCTGGGAACAAGGACCAACACCTACATTGGATAAAGTAGGTGTACGGCACGTCACTGGAATATAGAGCCTGGCTCGGACAGCATGGGAGTGGGGAGACCAATTGCATCTGAGACCTTTTGGTCTCACAACCACTCACAATCTTCTGAGGAGCGGAGGGAAAGCAGGAAAGAGCGTTTCATTATGCTCGTGCCTGTGACAGCCGCTGTACGGCAGCTCACGTCTTTCCAAACAAACCCCATATTGTGTAGGGCTCCCTCAATGCTTTCTTCTTCCTCTTCCATTCTCTCCCCTCAGAACATGTCTGGAACTCAGGTTTTGCTCTATTTCGATATTAACATTTTTCTTTCTTTTTATTTTTTTCTTTCCTTTGGCATCTGCATTCCCCCCTCCCCCTTTCCACCGCCTGCCCATTGAAACCCTAATTGCAGATCCCTCGCTGCAATTAGCCTACACGCTGTTACGAAGTTCACTTCATTTACGGGGTTTTTGGCTCGTTGACTCCAAGGGGCTTTGAAGCAACACCTCGCTGGTGCTTTGATCCTCGCGCCTCGGCCAGCACCCTGGCGCAAGGACTGCCATCCTCTCCTGGGCTTCCCACCTTTCCCTACCCACTCCTTACACCCTCACGCCTCTGTGTCCGGATGTTTTGTCCCCAGACGCATCATTCATGCTCCCGCTTCAGACACGCGGCGCTGTCTGAGCAACACTGGCCCGGGACTACACCGTGCGTGTGGCTCCAGAGGTCGCAGCCGGAGTTTTGGGAGAGGTCAGCGGGTAGCACCCCCGCGTACCCCACCTTCCCACATCCCGCCAGGCTCGGCGCGGGGCGGGGGGTGGGGGGAACGACGGAGGAGCGGAGAAGGAGGAGGAAGGGACCGCGGGCGTGGAGCCGCCGCCGGGCGGGGAGGGAAGGAGGGAAGGAGGGAAGGAGGGAGGGGAGGAAGAGTTGCTGTTCAGGTTCTTTGCAACCTCCCAGACTGGATTGGGCTGCTTCTCCGTCACCAGCTGACCTTTGCCTTAAAGACTGATGCACTTCGCAAAGGTGCAACAGGGCTGGTCCTCTGTAATTTGATTTTTGTTTGCCATGGAAAGGCTGGTTTGTTTGCTTTGCACTTAAGGCCCACAATTTATTCTGGATTGTAAAAGTCTTCAAAATCACATATAGGTAAATATGTGAAAAACAAACAATGCTGAAAATTAGTCTGGTCAAAAGTGACGGACTACTATTGCTTAACAATATACACTTACAAGACCTCATTCTGCAGCAGAATAATGTATTTTCCACTCTCCAAATATCTTCTGTGAGGCGAAAAAATCCTTTAACTTAAAAAAAACCCAAATTAAATACTTGTATTTAAAAGAGTTCTGTGTCTGACTCGCTACTTCAGTCTATTGTGACTGACATCAGAGGATAATGAGGTCAGTGTTTAAACTGAAAGTCATCGTTTATTACTGTAAACTTCAAACTGGAAATGTTAAATTATTAAACGNGTGACCCGCACGTTGGCTCCCCGCAGAGGGGCGGCGAAGGGGCTTGGGGAGGGGGGTGTTGGAGAGCGGCCGCGGCGCTGCAAGGGGAACATCCCCCTGCCGCTGTCACGCCGGCACCGCGTCCCGTCCGCCCGCCCGGGCGTGCAGGTGAAGGGACGGGGAGCAAGCGGCGCCTGCCTGCCGGGGGACGGGCCTCCGGGGGTCTGGGCGACACGGCGACAAAATCGGTGAGGGCCGGATTTTAGAGGCGTTTTGCTCCTATAGCTGCAAGGTTGCCCTTGGGTTTCCAGAGCCAGGCTGGCGGTCCAACTTCCATTCAAGGCAAGAAGAGGCGCTGCCGTTGCCTTGAATGGAAGTTGGAAGCGAGCTCCTGAGTCGCAACCCGGAGAGGATGTAACGAGCGCTCCGGCACGGGCGGGATCAGGCCCCTTAAAATAAGGGATGCTTTTGTTGAAGGATGCGCTTTGTAGCTGGTGTGGGAAGAGATGGAGGGCGGCATGAAGCGGCAGATCATTTTTCAATGAAAATAGCGTACAGCTGTGCCTGGCGGTCTTTGTGCACGGCTCAGCATTTGCTTTCACCCGGGGAGAAGTTAGACTGCGTGATTTATTTGTCTGATCTCNTAGCCTTTCGGTTTAGTTAATTTAGGATTATTAAATTTTATCATTATATTTTTTTATTCTGCTGAGAAGGGGCTGGCTGCCGAGGAGCCGTAGTGAAGGACCAGGCAATCATTACTCAAAGAAAGAAAGAAATCCCCCCCAAAAAAAAACCCGGGGATTTGTGGTAGCACTTTAATTTGTGCACTTGACATTGCAGATTGGAACCCGATGCGGTGGGTGCTGGCTGGGGGCGGGGGCGCTGGTGGCAGTAGGTGGCGCAGTGAGTCACCGCTTGAACCCATCACCTCGGCCAGCCTGGCTTCCAGCCGGCTCCCGGCGGAAATCATGTGGGAGAAGACTTGAGATCTCCCCCTTTGGTTCTCGGAGGATGGTGTTCCACGCCAGCACATCTTCAAACAGCCTCGCTAATACTCTTAGCGTTCGCATTCCCTTTGCCCGAGGACTGCCTCGCCCCAGGGGAAAGGCTGTCCTGGATTTAATGGGTTTAGGAGTAGTCCAGTTATGAGCATCAAAAGCCTTTGCCATGAGCGTATCGGAGCACCGCTGGGTGCCGATCAAGGGATGCTTGAAAAAAAAAGAGATAAACCTTCCTCCTGCCTCTCCTACTTTCCCCAAAGCCAAAACAATTAAAGAGTATGAAGCCAAGCAGTTGATGGATAAGCAACATTACAATACACACAGGGAGACTGATTGTGTTGACCGTGGGTTAATGAGTGCCTTACAAAATCGTTTCTTGCTCGTTTGATGCCATCAAATTACCTTCATAAATAGCCTTAAAATTCATCTCACAGCAATTTTTATACAGCTATAATGGGAGGAGAGGAAGAATTGCTCTTCCTTCCTGCTGCACCACAAAAGTAATAACAGGGCCGTGATCCCGGCCCTGGGAATCTCACTGTCTGTGGGGTAGACTACAAGCTCATGATACGCAGCAGAACAAGGCGGTTCCAACACTTACAGGCACTTGTTGGCAGAGCTGTTTCTTCCCATTGTGTGAACAGATGTGATCTTTGACTAGCATCACTGTGGTGGTGAACAGGGTCCCCTATTACACTGGCAAAGCTGTCCTTTCACTGAAACAGCCCACTTGATGTGCACAGGTCTGGTTTTGCCATATCATACAATACAGCTTTGTTGTCACAGCTGTGCCCCTGCAAAGGAGTGCTTTGCCAACGTGGTGTGTTGGTCTTCCTAAATTGTGGAGCGTGCTCCTTATGTAGAACTGGCTGGAAGAGGCTGGGATGAAGTGCCTGCATAATTCTTTGGTTAAGTATTTATCCAGAGCGTCTGTCAAGGATTTCAGAGCTTTGTTCTGATTTGCTCTTTTATAAAAGAATACTGACAAGGTATTTCCAGGATGTTCAGGTGGAGGATTGTCTTTGGAGGCCCTTCATGTCTGCCCTGCTGAAGGAGCTGATGTTTGTTGTCTTATTTTCCAGAACTGCTTGAGGAGAAGGGATGCCGGCCTGCTCAATCAGCTACAAGAGCTAGATAAGCAAATAAGCGACCTCCGCCTGGACGTGGAGAAAACAACGGATGAACACCTTGAGACAGACAGTCGTCCAAGTTCAGGTAAGGCCAAAACCAAAATGAAGCCTCCCTTGGGACCTGGAATTAAACTGATTGTAGTTTTCAGTTTGAATGTCTATAGCATGTTCACACTGATAATTAACGCCTAGTTCACCTACCACTGTAAACGTTGCTCTTTGTAGACACCATATTGAGAGGAGCATTTCAAACAGATCCTTAGTGTGTAGGGGGCTCTATTTTTTTTTGTTTTTCCAAGGCCACTCACAAATTAGTTCAAAAAGTTCTAATTCTTCTGCATGTTAGGACAGAGGCTGCAGAAAAAATGGTAAAATTCACTAGCAGGAGGAATACGTCAAAATTGATTTTACAGCCAGAAGGGAAGATTGAATCAAACAATATGATCCCCCATATATTGAATGTCATCCCATTCTAACTGTGGTGAAGCCAGTAGTTCACTCTGGTGAACATTTCCTAGAGGCATCTAGACTTGTTCTGAAGACACTAACACGTGGAAGATCCACCAACTTGCAATTGGTAAAAGCACTGCTAATTTCTAATCTGAATTTGACTTGTTCCAGCACTGATTCTTTTTTTTTTAAGATAGTTTTCCCCCATGGATGAAGGTCTTTTCTAGTACCCAGGTTTTTCTCCTCTTGGAGGTGCTAGACAGCATAATTCCTGGCTTTTTTTGATGAGCTAAACAGGTCAAGTTCATTAAGTCATTTGTTTTAAGGCATTTTTCCAAGATCTTAAATAGCTTTATGGCCCCTTTCCAATTGTTTAGCTTTGTTTTAAGCGTGCTGGAGTCAAGGACTAGGCACACTACTCCAATGTCTTTCTTTCCAGCACTGTATAGACTGCTGAAGTCATTTCCCTACTGCTATTCATTAGTCTCTTTGTACATCCAACAATCTCATTACCTTTTTTCTGCCATATCATTAAGCTTGATTGAGCTGCTTTTCCATGCTGACTAAGTCCTTTTCAGGATTGTTGTTTTCCAGGATGCATCCCCATTCTGTAGACATGCCCTGCATTCCTTATTCATAATTGTAAAATTTCAGCTTTGATTATGGTATGTCAGACTTTCCTTGAGTAGTCTCAATTTAGCAGGAAATTACATTTTCTGTGTTTGCACATTACTGTTTTTCTCCTTTCATGTCATCCACAAATATTGTATTTATCTCCAGAACTTTGAAGAAAATAATGAAAACCACTGTACCCAACACTTGGTTAAAATTTGGTAGTCAAACAATAGCTGGAGAGTCTGTTTTGGGAGTATAATACACTATTAAATGAGCCAGCTCTCAAGCACAGCCTGGATCCTTCTTGCTAAAACCTGAAAAACCCTGTAAAGGTTAAAAAAACCCCAACCAAAGGTTAAAAAAAAAGAAGTGCAAAATTTCAGGTCTGCTTTTGCACCATTAAGTACTTTACTTCTAAACAGGATCCTTAGTAGCAATAAGGTTACTGCTAAGTTGTGCACTGGTTTTGGGGTGACTGAATGAAATCCCATAACTAATTGCAGTAGGGGAAGCCAACATAAACATGAGCTCAACTGCCTTTCTAGGGACAGAAATGGTAGCTTTGTGTAGACGTAACTAATACAAATCCAAACTCTTATTTTTATAGGGTTTTATGAGCTGAGTGATGGAGCTTCTGGATCGCTCTCCAATTCATCTAACTCTGTCTTCAGTGAGTGTTTATCCAGTTGCCATTCTAGCACTTGCTTTTGCAGCCCTTTGGAGGCAACACTGAATATCTCAGATGGACGCCCTAAATCTGCAGGTATAGTAAAAGCAGGTCGAATGCATCATACTCCAGGAGGTGGCTTTGGCTTTGGAAAATACTGCCTCAGGAGTATCTGGGTTGGATTAACCCTTCTTCTTTTCATTTGACATATTGTGCTCTGAAAAGGTTCCAGTGCCTATCACGTACATGGGTCATGAAACAGGACTGGTTGCTCTCCACTAGTCCAGGCTTAGTTCATGTGAAAATGTCACTCTAAAAGCATGAAAACAACGTGAAAACATGACAGCTGCTGTACCCAGTAGAGGGCAGTGGTACCTATACACATAAACACATTAGTTGGCTAATTTCTCATGGTTTCCCTTAGAAAATCATCTTTATTGAATAGCAGTAATGGAAGATACCTCAACAGCTGTGTTCCTCAGCAAAGTGACAGAGCAAGTTGCTAGCTACAGGTTTTAGGAGGTCGGGGTACAGGTCAGTTTGTTTGTAGCAGTGGTATTGTCAGTTCTGATGGTCACGCTGAGGTGTGAGCTGCATTTATGTAGGGTGTCTACACAAAGAGACATCATGAACAGGGAGAAAGTGTTTTGTCCTTTTGGCAGAGACCTGTTGAATTGGGGAACTGCTGACCTGTCAGCCTCACCTCTGTGCCTGGGAAGATCATGGAGCAGATCCTCCTAGAAGCTTTGCTAAGGCACATGGAAGTCAGGGAGGTGATTTGAGGCAGTGAGCATGGCTTCACCAGGGGCAGGTCCTGCCTGACCAACCTGGTAGCTTTTTATCATGGAGTGCCTGCATTGGTGTACACAGGAAGGGCAATGGATGTAATCTGTCTGGACTTCTGCAAAGCCTTTGAGACAGTCTCCCACAACATCCTGCTCTCTAAACTGGAGAGATATAGATTTGATGAGTGGACTGCTCAGTGGATAAGGAATTGGTTGGATGGTCGCATCCAGAGAGTAGTCATCAATGGCTCCATGTCCAGATGGAGAGATGTGACAACTGGTGGCCCTCAGGGGTCTGTACTGGGACTGGTATTATTTAGTATCTTCATCAGTGACATTGACGATGAGGTTCAGTGCACCCTCAGCAAGTTTGCAGATGATACCAAGCTGAGTGGTGTAGTTCACAAGCTGGAGGGACAGGATGTCATCCAGAAGGACCTTGAGAGGCTGGAGAAATGGGCCCATGTGAACCTCATGAGGTTCAACAAGTGCAAGGTCCTGCACATGAGTTGTGGCAATCCTCATCACCAATACAGGCTGGGAGATGATGTGCTAGAGAGCAGCTCTGCAGAGGAGGACTTAGTGGTGCTGGTGGATGAGAAGCTCAACATGAGCCGACAATGCATGCTCCCAGCCCAGAAGGGCAATTGTATTCTGGGCTGCATCAAAAGGAGCATGGCCAGCAGATCAAGGGAGGTGATTCTGCCCTGCCACTCTGCTCTCTTGAGACCCCACCTCGAGTACTGTGTCCTGTTCTGGAGTCCCAAATATAAGCAGGGCATGGATCTTTTGGAACGGGTAACTAGAGAAGGGCCATGAACATGGTTAGAGGGCTGGAGCACGTCTACTATGAAGATGGGCTGAGAGAGTTGGGGTTGTTCAGCCTGGAGAAGAGAAGGCTCTGAGCAGATCTATAGTGGCCTTCCAGTACCTGAAGGGGCTACAGGAAAGCTGGAGAGAGACTTTTTAGAAGGGCATGTAGTGATAGGACGAGGGGGAATGGTTTTAAATTGGAAGGGGATAGATTTAGATTGGATATTAGGAAGAAATTCTTCACTATGAGGGTGTCGAGACAGTGGCACAGGTTGCCCAGGGAGGTGGTGGCTGTCCCCTCCCTGGAGGTGTTCAAGACTGGGTTGGATGGGGCCTTGAGCAGCCTGGTCTAGTGAGAGGTGTCCCTGCCTGTGGCAGGGGGGTGGACTTGATGATCTTTAAGGTCCCTTCCAACCTGAACCATTCTATGGTTCTACGATTCTCTAATTCCCCTTGGCACTGGCTGAAGATGCAGGCCTTAATGAGTGGGTTGGTTAAATAGGAAGGCCTTCCCTGTCAGACAGACACTTCAGTAGGACTTCTGTGATCAAGCAGTATCAGTTGCAGACATGCTCATGCTCTGCCTTGGTTCATTCTGGGATGAATCCTCTATACAGGATGCTTGTAACCATAGCATTTCCAATTTCCTTTCTGCTCTTGAAAGTTAACTTAGGGTGATTTGTTGTGAATCAAGGACAAAATAATTCACATTCTTCTAACTCTGAAGTGGGGAAATACAAACAGGGATACATTCATTCTGAGGAGCTGAGAAGTCCCCTAAATTATCTTTTGAGCAGTTAGAGGTAATTTAATGCTCCCTGTTGTAAGGTATATGCGATCTTGATCAGCCATACATAAAAAGAAGCATTCTCAGCAGATTGCATTGGTGGTTGTTGTGGGTTTTTTTCTGTACACACCACAAAAACATAAAACAAATTAATTAAACTCACTTTTAGAGCTGAAATTTCACAAACTGACATGCTTCAAAGAAGAATTTCTGGCAACATTTCCTGACTCTGACGTAGAATTTAGGAAATGTGGGAAAACTGTGAGGTGATCTGAAGGAAGCTCCTGCTCCTAACTTCCCTATTCTACCTCTCCTGCCCATACAGGAACATCATCTCTATCAGCTAATTTCATCAAAGTCTGTGAGACCTCTTTTGAAATAAGCTTTAGATAAGTGATGAGCACCAAGCATTCAAATTTAAGTACCCTGGCTGAAGTTTCTAGCCCAAGGGTAGAAAACAGGACTGACTGCGATCTAGAAGGATTGTTTAGACTGTACTGTACCCCTACATTTAGACTGTACCCCTACCCAAGAAGACAAGGGCAACATAAGCTTAAGAAAATAATAATCTTAGGTCCTTGGATTGAAGCCCTGCTCCTAAAATTGCTTACCTCCCAAGTGCCTTAGCCATTAAATCTGACTCATGCATCTTGAAACGCACTGGATTTCTCTTACAGAACTCTCTTTGCAGAGCCAAGGCTAGGATGTCAGCTGGATTGACCTGCACTCCTTGTACTTGTATGGAAAGAGATGAGCTTGTTTCCCTTTCTCAAATCCTTTATTGATCAAAAGAAACATCTGTTATTATTATTGTAAGCATTATTATAGAAGAATAATGATGATAGTAATTATAATAATAATAACAGCAGTAAAATTAAATCTGGATTTCTTTTTTTTGGACCCAACATATACTTGAAAAAATCTGGAAGTGAAATTTATCAGTAAGCTAAAAGCAATAATTGGTCTGTATTTTTTTTCCTTCTTTCCCTTTGGATTTAGCAGAGTCAATTATAAAATTCATACGTGCTGAGGCCTGCAGTGAGTTTTACAGGTGACTGTGTAACATATAAATGTAAGACCCTTACAGATTTCTGGGTGACTTGGAATTAAAATAGGAAGCTCTTAGCAAATCAGGCATAGGTTTGAAATCAAAGTAAATGTTCTGATTAGGGCTGTGATTTTTATTTTCTTAACCACGTGGCCATACTGGGGCAGATCCTGCATAGATGCAGGTACATAGGGACGCACAGAAAAGTAGTGCTGCTTTAATAGTGCTTAAAGGGCATCCCTGGTTGCAAGGTTTCTATTCTCTGAACAACACTGGCATTGTATTAACACTGCCTCGTATGCATAAGTGGGACCAGAGTCCTTTATGGCACGTGGAAAACAGCAGAACTATCCCTGGCAGGCTCTCTAAACTCTTCTAAAATGCCTTTCAGATCTCATAGGCTGGATGGACTATAATAAGGAAGGCCAGCATGAGGACCAGACCGCAGGCTCTGTCTGTCGCTCTTTATCCACACCGCACTCAAATTCCCTCGATGTCGTTGCAGATGTACATCCAAAGTACCAGTGTGATCTGGTGTCTAAAAACGGGAACGACGTCTACCGGTACCCCAGTCCACTCCATGCAGTAGCTGTGCAGAGTCCTATGTTTCTTCTCCCCGTGACTGAAACCCCCCAGCGAGAAGAGGAGAGGCTTGGTTGTGATATTAGCGACGTTTGTGCCGGATCTGAAACGGACTCAGGAAAATCCACCAACGCCTTCCTCCCACAAAGCTCCTGGCCAGCACCATGCCCTTCCACCACCAAGAGGATAGACGGTTACATCTTAAGCCTAGTTCAGAAAAAGACTCACGCGGTAAGGACTAACAAACCAAGGACGAGTCTCAACGCTGATCCCACCAAAGGGATCTTGAGGCACGGAAGCATGTGCGTCAGGCAGCCTTCAGGGGTAGTGGCTCATGGTAATGTCATCAACCTGAAGAGTTCCAAGCAAGCGTGCGTGCCTTCTGGTGGGAGCACTGCTCCAGACCATACAGCGCCCTCTCCGTTAAAGCAAAGGCCGAGGGAGACGGCTGGCGAGCAACTGGAGGGTAGGAAGGCAGCTTTGCCGGCAGCTTTCCCGACTGGCGCGGTGAGTGAACTTCAGAGCAAGCACCTGCCGCGGGGCGTCAAACCGGCACCTCCAGAGCTCAACCGCAGTGCAGTGGCTGCAGTGGGGGATGTCCCCAAGGAGAATGGCCAGCTCTTTGCCGCCTCTCCCAAAGAGAGCCCCGGGAAGACTGTGGTGCTGCAGCCAGAAACCAGGGTCAGCCAGCCTCCCAAAAAAATCCTGCTGAAGAGCAGCTTGCAGGCGGCTCGATCCTCATCACCTGCTGTCGAGGAGAGGCCTGCGCTGGATTTCAAAAGCGAGGGGTCTTCCTCCCAGAGCCTGGATGATGGCTTGCTGGTGAACGCCCAGTACATACCAGCCCAGCAGCAAAGCGTGAAGCTTCACAAAGGCACCCGAAATGTCAAGATTTTGAAGAGCTCTGCGCTGAAACACAGGCCCCACCTTGCCAACGGGGTGGAAAACGGTTCGCAGACCTTGCGGGAGAAAACCAAGCCGGTCGGCAAGAAGTGCCGCTTTCCTGATGAGTTGGATACAAATAAGAAACTGAAAAAACCCTCCTCGCGGGGGAAGAGAGGGAGCGGCCTGCAGCCCGAGTCGGGGCTCCAGAGCCGGCAGGCTGGCCTGCACAAATCTGCCATCCGATCCCACGGGCATGGCCGAGAGGTTGTGGTGGCCAAGCCCAAGCACAAGCGGGCTGACTACCGCCGGTGGAAGTCGTCGGCAGAGATTTCTTACGAGGAGGCCCTCCGGAGGGCGAGGAGGAACCGGCGGGAAGGTGTGGGGGTCTACTCACAAGTCCCGCTACCCTACGTCAGCCCATACGCCTACGTGGCCAGCGACTCGGAGTACTCGGCAGAGTGCGAGTCCTTGTTCCACTCCACCGTAGTGGACACGAGCGAGGATGAGCAGAGCAACTACACGACGAACTGCTTTGGAGACAGCGAGTCGAGCCTGAGCGAGGTGGAGTTCGTAGGGGAGAGCACGACCACCAGTGACTCTGATGAGAGCGGGGGCCTTATTTGGTCTCAGTTTGTCCAGACGCTCCCCATCCAGACGGTCACGGCGCCGGAGCTGCATGAAAATGCGGCAAAGGCTTTTGTCAAAATCAAAGCCTCCCATAACCTTAAGAAGAAAATCCTTCGCTTTCGGTCGGGCTCTCTGAAGCTCATGACAACCGTTTAGTGAGGTGACTCGGTGGAATGTATCTGTTTCTGCTTTTGGAAGCAAGGTGCTTTTGTGTACATATTTCCACAGATTTTTTTTTTTTTTTTTTTTTTAAATACAAATATTTAAAACTTAAGGTAAATTATGTCACTTGTCTTCAGAAATTGGGTGGATACTAGTGCCTTTTACGTGGAAATAAAAGACCGTTATACTCATTTTAAAAAAAAAAAAGCAACAAACATAACACTGCCCTTTCAGCAGTGAACAGCCTCCAGTGCATGGTATCAGAAGGCATTGAAAAAAAAAGGCTAATGTTTCCAGGAATGGATCTTCCTTGCCTTGTTTTCCCAGTTCTGGATCTTTATACAGGATATTGTCAGCTTAAGGTCCTCTAAGTTTTTAGGGGGTAAGGGGGAGGGAGTGCGGGTGGTCTTCATGTTTTTGCTTGTCCCTTTCTGCTGCTCCTGTCTTGAACTTCTTCCTCCTGGTAGCCTGGCCTGAGGGGTTTTTTTTGTTTGTTTTCTTTTGTGTTTTCTCTTTTTGTGTGATTCTCTTCTTGAAACTCACCCTTATCCTCCCCCAACCTTCCCCCCCCCCAGGAAAGGGCTCCTGTTCACTGTTTCCAAGGTTAAGTCGCCTTCTCTGGAGTGCACTCTGCTCTGACCTCTTGGGAGTCCTGCTGCATATGGCAGTGGTGTTCAGAGCAAACTGTTGGAGCAGCTGGCTGAGGCTTAGTAACTTCAGTATATTGTGTAAAACTGCTTTTGAAAAAGAAGAAAAAAAACCCCATATGCATGTCACGTGCATGAGTATCAGTAGTTTTAATATTCCTGTTGATGTCCAATTTACTGTACATCATCAATGGCTGTTTTTATATATATAACATTGTGTAAATTAATATAACACATCATATGCTGTAATAAACAGTCTGTTTTAATACTTTTTTTAAAGTTTGTTCCATTGGTGCAGACTTGGTGAATGGTTTTATATTGGCATTGTCACCACTTAGATCTGTCTCTTTGATGTGACCTGTTAATGTTGCCTGCATTTAGCCAGGCTGGAAAGGGAATAAGTTTTAAATGTTGCTGTGGACGTGCCTGGTGCTTTGAGGGAACTGGATTGTCATGGCTCCTCTTGTTCTTCCTGTAACTTGCATCTTTTTAAGGTCAAGGTGGGATTTAGGAGCTCAGAAGCATCTTCAGGTTGTTGCTTTATGGGCAGCTCATGTTGCAGAGCAGATGGAAATGTAATATCAATCCTCTGTCAGGGTGCATGCACACTTTGGTAGGTACAACACAGGGGCAGATGGTAAGTTTCTGTAACCAAATAGATCAACAGGTGTCCCTCTGAAATGTCCAGTTAATGAATCCCCAAGAGCTGTTTGCTCTGTGAGCTGGGCTGGGTGCAGGAAAGAGCATAGACTCACTGTCCCTGGTGCACTCTTGAGGTATGGTGGCTGACTATCAACCCTGACAAGGTTATGGAAAGGAGTGACAACGGTGTCACCCATCGGTCTCTGTCTCAGTTTGTTTCTTCCCATAGGACTGGAGGTGAGTCTCTGCCAGCAAAGGAGGAAGGAGATAGACAACACTGCTTCTTTTTGCAGCACCAGCTTTGAAGCTGCCTGGTGGGAAGGCTGGGGGTTGATGGGGCATACATGTCTGATGGAGCAGGCCCAGAGGATAGGCTGGTTCCTGCAGGTTCAGGTGTGGTCATACCACTGGCGTGGATGCTGTGACTGGTATGAATTTCAAGGATATCTGTGCAGCCTGTCTGTTCCATGGCGAGATCTGCTGAGCAGGCACCTTCCTTTGTGGTTCCTCTGTGTCCTTCATGCAGAGCAGTTTTTTTCTCAGGTTTCCTTGCGAATATAGGAAGGAGAGGTCCACCCAGAATTAAATGTCTCTGGGAGCAGCTTTTGAGACAGTGGCAACACTTCTGAGTAGCAGGTTTATATTTTTCAGTCTGCAGTGTTGTGGATCCCTACCTATAAAATGTCTCTCATTTTGCCATTTGAATAGAGGAATGTCAGTTTCTGTAAGAGGTCTCCTCCCAGTATGGTCACAAAGCTCTGGATTCTGTCCTTGCACTTCCATCTCCCACAATAGGGGAAAAGCTGTAATTCACCTTAGGTGGCCATAGCTGTCCCAGTGCTTTACACATGGAAGGGCAGCTTGTGTGTGTGTGTGTGCACATATATATATTTGCATTAAAAATAATTAAATATTGATGTGGAATAATTCCTCCAAAACTTACTGGACGATGGCTGCCACCGCAGAGAAGGGAGATAAGTAATGTTTGTTTTTAAACATGGGCTAAGCAGCAGCTTAATGCATTCCCATTAATAACTGATGGTTGTTACATCAAACAAAGGGAATGTCAAAAAGCTTGTCAAAGCTAGTTCTTTCTTTCCTAGAATATCTCTTAATCATCCCACATAATCTCTCCTTGAGTGAGAAAAACACAGTGCAAATCCCTGTAAATCTCCAAAGTGTTGCAGAGAGGATCTTCTGAGGTGCACTCTGTCTCTCCAGCTGTAAAGGAGCTGCTGGTGCAAAGACAAACCGACAAGTGGCTTTGGGATGATGGGTTTCTAATTGCAGTGCTGTAGCAGGTTGTCTTGTACCAGGTGAGGGAGGCTGGTTTTCAAATGAGCACCGCTGAATAGTTTCTTTTGAGATAATTGAGTTTAAAAAAAAACAAAAGAAGAAAAAGAAAATAACCACCTAAATATCACTGAGCCTGTATCAGCTGAAACCACTGTATTCTGCAGTGTGCCCCCTGAATAGCTTAATACCAGACAGGGAAATGGGCTGATGCTATCTCCATCTTAATTGCATCCAAGTCTTTTCAGTTTGGGGAAGGAATTTTCCTTTCCTTACATGATTTAGGTAAGCATCCAGAATCCTTTAAAAAGGCCTGCTTTTTTTTTTTTCCTCCCTACATCCCCCACCTCTTAAAGATCTTACAGACTGCTGGAAAAGTACTTGATATGGTCCCAATACACAGCACACATTCTCTTCTCTGGTTCTGATTTAGGAAACACATCCAAGTAGGTTTTTTTGCAACGTTAGGTTGAAAAACATCTGTTGATCGTGGAGACCAGTTAAATATCTGGCACTTCTTTAAGCTACCTGGCTTTCCAGCTCCACAACCTGGAGTCCTTGCCAGTGTATTTTTCATAATGTTTGCATTTTGATTCTCCCTGGTGTTGATGGTAGTCTGGAAGTTTGAAGTGGGAATGTTTGTTTTCAGTGCACTGGGGCCTGCTTCANCCCTGTGCTCCATGTATAATGGCGTGCAGGACGGTACAGAAGCATATGCTTCCCATGAAGAACAAGAGCAGACCTCTTTAGCCAGAGTCTTTGCAATTCAGGTTCAATAGCATTCCTGCTCATCTCTAAAGTGCCATATCTCCCAGTGCAGGAATGGGCATCGTGCACACCGTGAGGTGCTGTCATCTGAAAGGGGTGACAAGATGACAGTGTCACCGGGCTGTCTGCCTGCCAGCAGGCTTTTTGGGTCTGTCTTCTGCTCCCTTACCCCAGCCAGCAGCTGTGGGTCAGCGGATCATGAAGTAAGCTGTGTCTGGTGTGGTTGGGGTCAGGGGGAGGCCCTGGCGTCATGCCGAGACATCCCAACTGTGCAGGGCCCCTGTTGGAGATGGATAGCAAGCTTGTGAGAAATTCGGTGTGGTGCAAGGATTTGGACAGCTGGGTGTGAAGGAAAATAGCAGTAGAGAGCCCCATAAATAGAGTGGGCTGCTCCTGATTCATCTGTATTTCCAGGAGAGGCTGAAAGAGGAGGTGTTCCAGTCTGATGCCTAGCTCACCAAGTTGGATTGGGCTGAAGGGTCACCTGACTGACTTTGCCTCATTGCTTCCAGTACTCTTTAACTGAGCAAGGCCACTGCCAGCATTGGTAGTTGCTGAAGTGCTTTAGCCATCTGGCCAGGTTCTGCAAGAGCTTTACTGGGACAAGTGATAAGCTCCAGGTCTGTTTTTGACTTCCATAGCACAACCCCTTCTTGCAGAGAGCCTGTAGCTCCCAGGTCTTTGCAGCCTTCCCTAAGCTGAGGCTTCAGAGGGAAGCTGTCCTTCCTTTACAAGTTTTCTAGTTTTTTTTCTGGATTGGGGTTCATTCTGCATAAGGACTGGCAACAGGTCCTCCACAACCAAGTCCTGTGCCTTCACTGATTCTAAATCTATGTCTGTTGGCTCTGAGGAAGGTCAGATGCTCCTCAGGTGGCAGCCAGCAAAGCCATCTCTTAGGGACCTGCATCCCTTTCTGCCCCAAAGGGCAGCAGAGGCTTTCATCAGCCATGAGGCCCCTCTGCAGATGACACTGGGCATGGCTCTCCCTCAGCATGTGAGCTTTCTCACAGGAGGGAACAAGGACATGAACACTTTGAGGAAGCTGAAACAGCCAAAACCATTTTTAATAGCTACCTTCAGCATCTAGCATGTGCCTTTGAAGGCGCCAACAATAATCCATAGAGCTGAGCTGCTAGCACAAAAGACTGAACCATTCTCAACCCTCTGCAACGTCCTGGGCACAGTGCAGCAAGGCTACAGAGCCTGCAAACCAGTGGAGACAATTCACGACCCCCAGGTCTGTCTTTCAAACTTGCTTTGCTCCTGAATTACTTTGAACCTCCAAGGAAATGTGTTGAGGCTCTTTGCATGGCATGATGGGTTTTTTTCCTCTAACTAAACATTATAGATGGAGCACTGTGGTGAGAAATGGTTGCTCTGGGGTTTTAAAAAAATAATCACACAATGCTGTAATGAAGGGAGACATGGAAACACATGGGGGATCCATTTTAGAGGGAAAATAGAAAGTGCTTTTTTACACAGCAGGGAATGTGCTGCCACAGGAAATAGTGAGGCAGGTATAATAGCAAGTCCAAAGGGTTAGAGAAGGTAGGGAAGGATGTGTGCTCTACCATCCTCAGTCAGTGACTGTGGATGCTAGGATGAATGTGAGGTGAATGCACTGCAAGTAGCAGCCAGGCTTGTGTGCTTCCCCTAAAGACTGTCTTTTCCAACCATGGTTGAAGCACTGTTAGCTGGAGGAGATGCACCATCATGCTCACCCAGCAGACGGTGTCCTGCATTCCTATGATCTTGGTGTAACTGCTGGGAGTTGTCTATGCAATTGAATTTCCTCACTCTTTATTAGTCTTCTCAACTGTTGCTGAAAACGAGTTCTGCATTGCTCTGCAGAGAAGTTCACTTTGTACACTTGGCTGCTGATGGCAGTTTAAACTATGGACATGTGTTTCTGGTCATTCCCATTCTATGGCAGAATAATTTCATCCAGCCTTTCACACGGGCAGTCTGTGCCAAACTCCTCTCTTATGGTGAACATTGTCTCCCTGGAATGGAAACACTGCTATGGACACAGTCCATCTAGCAGCCTGCTGTGGGAGTCACTGTTGGGCAGCGAGTTTACATCTTACAGTTGCTTCTAAATTGTGGGAAAAGTTGATGACCAAAATGAACCATCCTAGTGACTGAACGTTGGGCATCTGCTGCATCCTGCCTTGGGACTTTGCTGTCCTGGGAGAGGCTTTTTCTCCCTCTGTGTCCAGACTAGTGCTTTTGTCTGGAGCAACAGAGCAGTCTGGAAGTAAATCCCACTGTGGTGTCCACTTACTGTGTGTTGGTTTGGACAGCAGACCAGCTTTGGTGCCTCTGATGTCTTTGAAATGATAACCCAGATGGTCCGCTCCAGGGGCACGGCAAATGTGCCTCTACCTGAGCAGGGACATGGGGGTCTGAATGAATGATGGCTCCCTAGAATAACTGCCAGTCAAAAACTGTGGACAAGTTTGGTCCAAATGACACTGAGGACCAGACTAAATCTAGGATGAAGGGAACACTTGAACTGTGTGTATTGTACTTTTGGGGACCTCAGTTTGGATCTGCTCCTGTTGCGCTGAATGACTTGTTAATGTAACCAGAGCCTCTCTCTCAATTAATGGCCTTTGTTTCCATGCTGTATTCCTTTAAGATCAATAAAGTATATTAACATTAATAACTTCATTTCACTGACCCGAGCTCTGAAAATCTGGCTTTTGTTATTTTTAAAGGAGTTGGAGATAAAAGTCCTGGGAACTAAAGACAAAGCTGAAGGAAAATCTATATGATTTGGACTCTGACCTCATGATGTAATGGTTTTGTAAGCAAATGAAGTGTTTTCCCCCCAAAAAGGTTCAAGTTCTTCTGTGGTCAAGGGCAGGAAGCTGGAAAGCTTGTAACCTGTTGAAAAATACGTTCCCCATGTCTCCTTGCTTTCAGTGAGCCTGGTGTCTTCAGAAATGAGGGGGTATTTTGTGGAGAAGGAGAAGCATGAGGTAGGGAGGAGAAGGACCTAATCAATCTTAATCTCTGAAGTGCTCATGCAGTGAGTGTTTAAGTGTGTGATTAAGGCCATTCTTACTCAGTGGAGCATTTCAGTGCTCGCTTTGGGTACTTCATGGTTGGGGTGAATTAAACTCATGCTCAGGACTGTTGGTGGATCAAGGTTTCTAACCTTGTCTTTGCAAGCATCCTATGTCTATACAAGCTGTCCCAGTGGCTTCCCTTGACTAGTGCTGGGAAGACTCCCCACTCTCCCTTAAAATTCAGAACCTGTGTGGTGAAACTTGATTCAGACTGTTAATCTCAGCTTGGGAGAAGCAGTATCTTTGGTCTGTGCTTTAAGCAGTAATAGAAAGTAGTGCTTTTAAAAGATTTGGTACATTTATTACTTGTGCTTGAGGACACTGAGCTAAAACAACTTGGAGATAGGTGAGAGAACATGCTTGTGCTCTGTATGAATAGCAAGACTTGATGTAAACTCTGGGAATGGCACTTGGGAAGAGGCAAAGGGAGCCATCTTGCATTCTCTTGGATGTCCAGGTGGAGCTGAAAGAATGATGCAGGCAGGGAGGGCAGGTTACAGACACCCTATTCATGGCCTGGAGTACTCCCCATTCATGTGCCTGGCTAATCCTTACTTGAATTCCAGTTTCAGGCAGTGGGATCAGCAAAACAGTGGGATCTCTGGGCTACCCAGAGCTGGAGAGCAGAGTTAGGAAGCGTAGAGAGAGTGACTTTGCCTAACTTCAAGGAAAGCTGCAGTTTGACTGAGCAACCAGTAGAGGCAAGGGAAGGGTTAAAAGTTTGTCTTCTCTTCCCAGACACATTATTTACAGTAGGTTGGTTTCCTTTTGCAAGGCCCCACTGTAAAAGGAGATGTTCCCAGTGTTTCTGAGGGTTAGGCCTGTATCACATTACAGTTCTCTTTCCTGGACTCTTGACGGACACGATTTCCTGAAGTTGCTCTTCTCTCGGGAAGGTGAACTCAGGAAAGAGTAGGTGTTGGCTAAAAATCCAGAGTCTTGGAAGGCAAAAGCATAGTAATGGCCTTTTCTCTCTAGTCATACGATCAGTCCTCAATGCTGCACGATGCTCTGTTATCTCCCAGTGCAGGGCAAGGGCTGGGAAAGGAGTGGGAGAGGAAATCCATCAGGTTTGATAAGAAAGCAGTCTGTAAATCCTGTTGGAGCAGCTTGCAAAGGCCATAGCACCAACCATGGGAGCAGCACCTGACTGCATCATCCGAGCAGTCATCTCACCTCATGGTCAGTGAGGTCAAGGGCAGTGTCAGCTATTGACCTGCCCATCTCTGCTGTTGCTGAAGCCACCGTCGTGCCTCCAGGCCACAGCAGACAGCATCTTCATCCTGGTAAGTGTTTCCTTTATTGCTTTTTTTCTTCTTCTTAATGAAATAAATCATGGCTTGGTGTTAAAGCACAAGTGCTGAAGTAAACTGAAGATCTGGTTTGTTTCTTCTGTCAAGCACTTCACAACAGTGTTTGTCTTGATGTTCTGGGGCCTGGAAGGAAGGGAAACTATCCCTCTCTCATCTGCAACATACCCACTTTTTACAGGTATCTTCCAAGTGGCTTGCATGGAACAACACACCAAGGCACGCATGGCACTCTCCAGCACTGTGCTGGACACCCTGAGGCATTCCTGTAACTGCACCATCCCCAGCTACCCCAAGATATTCTTCTGACAGGGATATTGGCACTGAGAGGTTTGGATCTGACCCATCCCACCAGAAGCCCATCACTGCTTTGGGTGAAGATTCTCTTGCAGGGAGAGGAGGAAGCACACTCAGAAATGTTTGTTGTTACTGCTGAATGACAAGCTGCCTTTCTTCCCCTTCTATGCCACAGTGATCTCTGGTGTGGTCCCTGCTGCTTTCTTTTTCCTGTGCTGACCTATGGTAAGACTTGCTGCCCTTGAATGATGGTCTTAGCCCTGAGAGAGACTTTTATTGCTGAGCTGCTGGCTTTTGATTCAGAGCATACGTCTTCCTCTCGGCCTATTACAGATACCCACCGACACCCTGGGTAGGTCACTCAGGCTCGTGTACACAGGAATGTGGAACTCCAGGCCTTCCCCCCTTCCCTCTTTGCCATGAAAGCAGGATTGCTTAACTTTCATCCTCTGTCCTTTGCATTCTCATCTGAAGTTGTCCAGCTTGTGGGGGTGTTCCTCATGACTTCAGAGCACAGCAATTACGTTTTTGGCCTCAGTAAACTTTGTGGATCCATTACAAAAATATGAAATAAGCAACAGATTTCATATTTTAAAATTAATTCAGAGCTGGGTTTTCTTCCTGTTGTGTTTCCCCCCCTTTGTTAACTCCACACGAGTGTCATGATGTGGACAGGAAACATAGCAAAAGAAGTGAGAGGAGTAAATCTCCATCCCTCCTGCATAACAGAGTCAATGCTTTTGCACGGGGTGAGGGAGGAAACAAAAGGCCCTTTGTCCTGCCAAAGGATCCTCATTGATATTAATCTAAAACCCCAAATAATTTACTGATCTACAATTAGGAGGGGTAGACAAATGGACAAATGGGAGCTGGGAAGCTGGGCAAACTGTAGCTGGTCCTTGTGCTAGAGATTCCTCTGGCTGCTGGATCCACTCTTGTTCCTGTTGATTGATTATTAGAGTGTTTTCCTGGTGGTCAGGGCTGCTTTCAGAGACCACTTATGGTGCACTGATGAAAAGGCCGATTTTGCGAGTAAACATCCTAATAAGCAGGTCTTGACAGATGGTTTGTTGCTCAAGCCCCACATAACCTTACAGCTGGTGTCGGTGTCTCCCACAGATGTTTCCCAGGAGAACTTCCCCACAGCATACTCGGGGGCTCTCAGCTTTCACAGCACGCTGGGCTGCATCCCAAGGAGGAGCCTTGGTGCTTGCTCACAGGTATGTCTTTGGGAACAACACAGACTTCTGGAAGCATGTTTAACATATAGCAGAGATAAAATTAGGCTCCCAGTGGAACCTACTGGTGTCTGAACAGGGAGAGGAAAGGTGTCTGTGCACAGCAGCTGCTGCTGCTGCTGTTTCTTGGTCCAAGAGCAGTAAGGAAATGTCCAGTGTTATACGAAGTGGAACTGGAAACCTCTCATATACTTTAAGCATCTTCAGTCCTTTTTGTTTCCAAAATCTGTCCTCTTTCCTCCATATTTTCTAGCAAATTTCATTTAGGCAGTGATTTTTCCAAGTGAATCTCTTCTTTTCCCCCCATCTCCTTTGTCTGTGAGCCTGATGAACTGGTCCGAGCCCTGGGGTCAGCCCATGATGCTATGGTCACTGGCGATACCAGATGTGTAGTCCTCAGGCAGATAAAATATTTCCATTAGAAGCTGATGGATGAATTACAGATATTTTGCGTCTTTTTTCTCCCTTGGGGAGCTCATGGGACTGTAAGATTGTATCAGCTGCCTTCCAGACCAGGCAATTTAGATGTGACTGATTTGTATATCCCCACAGTGTTTCGGGTGGGCTGTACAGGATATACAGCACTCTGCCTCTGACCTGAGAGCAGCTGAAACGGGACTGATGTGTAGAGGCTGCTGCTGAGAGGGGAATGGCTACAGCTGCCCCCGTGAGGGTATCTGCTAGGAATGGGTTTGAAAAGATCATGCTCATTTGGGAAGAAAGAGGAATTAGTCTGAATTCCCTCCAAAGTTGAGCAAAACACCATCAGGTAGAAATCCTGCAGAAGGAAATAGTGTACCACCTTGCACTGCAGCTTGTCTCGAGACCTGATATCTGGAGTGCTGAGTCTCTTAGCTCTGTTTCACAGGCTCTTGTGTTTCCCTCCCTGAGATGGTCTTAACATCTGGGACACCCCAGACTGAGAAGTGTGGGAGCAGTGAAATCCCCTCCTGTGAAGCAGCTTATTTGGCAGCAGGCAGCCCCAGGGCCCTGGAAACCTGAATGGTGGAGGAACCAGATGGGTGACCAGGCAGGAAACTCAGCAGGTTTCTGATGTTTGGAGCCCTGTGTGAGTTTCATGGGAACCTGGGCAAAATTGACTCACCTTGTTGAGATTTTGCTGAATTGGTGAATTCCTCTGAAATGCTGTTCTGCCCGAAACCTTCTGAGCAGGTGCAGTATCTTCAGCTATCTTTTGAAGAGGGAGACAACGCGCTCCCCTGTGCTTTGCCACATGGGTCAGAGAAGCACTCACGTTTGCTATTGAGCCCTCTGCCAGCATTTACACTCCTGAAGTAGTGTCAAGGAGGGAGGATACAGGAACTTGGCCTTGACGAGTGAAGGATGCTGTCAGAAAATCATTGTCTTCTCATCATCCTACACCTCATCCACCTCCTCTGTCTTGTCCTATAGACTATAAATTCTCCATAGTAAATGAATTCCCCAAGTTCTCTATTTGTTTTCACAGCCTCTAGCCGGGTTTCCTAGGTGCTACCCTAATATAAACAATAATAAAGACTGCGCTGTCCTGCTGCAAACCACTTCTGAGGATGTTCCCTCTAATTCTCTTCCTTGTTTAGCACTGTGTCATTAAAAGGCATGAGGTGGTTAATTGGAGGCTTACAGCTTTTGTGACTGATGCAAAAGCAGTGTGTGTGTGTGTATAATTGCTCGCTGCAAGTGCTCAGGTGAACACTGTAGAAGAAAAGAGGGGAGGACACAGATGGCCACGAGCAGAAGGTTCCCTGCAAAAAGGTCACAGGAAAAGGTTAGTGATAAGTTGCCCTGAAGCTGGGAAAAAGAACCTAATACCTGGACAACTGGTGAAGAGCCTGGCTAGACCACGGCTTTGTTCCCTAAAGGGGGCTGCTGCTGCCACAGAGACTCCTACATCAAAGCTCTCCTAACAAAACACAGCAGAGATCCGTATCGCCCAGCCTGTGGCATTGGTGGGAAATGGCTTGGTTGACAAGTCAGAGGCCCTTTCTGGGCAGATGGCTGAGTAGGAGTCACTGGCTGCTTGCAAAATCTCCAAACGAGCCTTTAATCTGCGTGTGATACTGTATGTTTTAACAGCATCTAGATGTTTATCTTGGCTGCATTAGTCACCAAGAGAGTCTGCTCTCAACCTTTTCTCTTCCATACCTTAGCTGCAGGCTTCTTCCCCCAGTTTTTGGGACAGATGTGAGCTGCATGCTGTAGGATTTGGGTTGATTATTGTAATTTTGGTAGGGAAATATATCAGGAATGGGTTTTCTTGGTAGTACTCTGCAGAGTGTGTTTAGTGCTGTGACGTTGTGTGTGCTGTGACTGACTTTCAGAGCCTTGCCCAGGGAGCCAGTGGTCTGAAAAGTCTTACCATGCTCCTAAACAAATAGCTCTGTTTTGAAGCCCATTAGAATTAACAACTACAAAGCTGCGCTTCTCCCAACCTGATGTTAAATGCCTTCCAGTGCAGAAGGTAAACAGGATCAATCAATCATCCTCCCAGGGACCGCCTTAATGGCAGTCCATGAATCAAGCCTGCCTTTTGAGATCATTTTTATCTGCCTTGGGGTGTACAAGCTGACCAAATTGGGGTCTTGCTCCACATGTGCAGGCTGAAGAGAGCAAGGCTGGGTCTGGCAGGGTGTGTTAATTAGGTGGAGCCAGTGTAAATATGTCTGTTATGATGAGGTTTGAAAATGATGAGGCCTGATCGTGCAGGACCTGTCCATCTCTGCTGTCCTGCAAAGCTAATACTGCCATAGTGCTTCTGCTGACTCGGCCAGACAACAGCTCGATGCCACTTTTGCTTCTGTGCTTTTGTACCTACGGTGTATTGTTTGTCTTCTTTTGACTAAGCCAAAAAAGAGCTTAGGTCAGTGGGGAAACCAAACTCCCAGCAATCACCTGAAGAATATGGACGATTTAATAGTCTGAAGTTTTCCTGATCCAGACAGTAACATGAGCTCGGGCTGTTCAGCTGAGGTCCTGCTGTAACTTTGCACATCATCCAGGGAGATTTAGAGCCTACCGGGTCATGGGCTGTGTATGCAATTAAAAAGCTCCCTTCCCCAAGGAGTTCACAATGCGGAGACAAAATATTATCCTCCCAATTAGTTTATTGCAGCAGACTGGGGCACAGAAGTCAGATTATCTGGAGGCATGCTAAGACCATTCATGTGCCATTGAACTTGGAAAAGGCATTTTTCACAACATCTGGTTTCAATCAATTTGTCGTCAATTCAGAGTACCAGACCCATTTTCTGGGGCCATTAAAGCACACAGCTCTGACACAGGGTTGCAGCTATAATCCAAACATGGGTATTTAAAGTAAGAGTCCTGCTACCTCTCGCTGGTGACTGTGTAGGCAATGAGAGTCTGGTGCCAACGCTCTTCTGGATGCAGCCCCTTTTCCCATCTGAGAAAGCCTCAGGCTGGCCCATCACCTCCCGCTGTGCTACATGCAGCTTGGTCATACGTGTGGTGCTTGGACAGACCTTTTAGCAGTGACCCAGTTCATCGGGGAGGAGATTCACTGCCAAGAGTTACGGAAGCCTTTGCAAAGCCTCTCTCCTTCATGAAGCAGGCTCTTTCCTTAGCCTACCTCTGCATTTTCCTTTTAGAGCTCCAACCACCTTCTTGTGCAAGCGGCCTGTTGCGGCTGCGATTCTGCCAGCGCTGAGAGGAACCTGCTTCATTTAAATATGTGCAACCACAGCTCATGCTTTTACAGCATATATTGGGTGAAGCAATGCCTTTATCTGCAATACTTAGCCTTTATCTAACATCTTTTCAGTCTAAAGCTTTTTTTTGAAACGCAGATTAAGTAATAACAACGTAGGATAATTGAGTGCATTTTTTCACAGTGACACAATGATACTTATCTATGGCTACTGGAAAGCAAGGAGAGCATACTCTGTGAGTGCTGGATTATCTCGCTTCTGAAACAGACCACATTTGGCATTAGGGCTTAAGTAATTGAAATACAGCTCCTTGTACCAAAGCCTGTTTGTTTATAATAAAGCCTAATACATCTTTCTAATGGACATTGCAATGTCAGAAGCACTGACACAACGGCTGACTCTTTGTAACCTGTGAGGCTGGAGTGTGGAGTTCACACCATGTAAGAACTACATCTGATGTGTCTCCTGTTCTGTGAGAGCAAAACCTATCCCATCATGAGAGGAGGGGACCTCGGGTATCAGTGTTTGTAATGTGTGTTGATTTTTTTTGGGTGTCAGGTGAGGTGGAGTTCTAGGCATGTTCTGCTCAGCATCGTCATGGCTTTTGTGGGTAATTAGCTGTAACACTGTTGTGAATGGACTTTAAAAACCCACTGGGTGATTTTATTTGCATTGGAGGCATGGTAAAATAAAATGACAGGCTGTCATGGTGAAACAAGCTGGACTCCTTTTGAATCCTATTGAGTGAAGAGGAAAACATAAATTAACACCCCCCTCCAAACCCTCAGACATGCAGGTGTCTTCAACAGCAAAACAGCCTGTGCATCTTCCAGAAAAACTTGAGGACTGATGGGAAAACACTTAGATTTACATCAACTTACTGTCCAAAGTGGTATTTTAGTCCCTCTTGCATTTGTTCAGGCAGAACACGATGGTGTGTAGCTGGATAATTTGAATATCAGATGGAAGCATTTAGCTGGTGAGCTGGGATGGTGCCAAATTTTGCAGGAGCTTTTTCTCCTGAGTTCTGCCGTTTTTGTAGCTACTTAGATAGAACTATCCAAGCATGCTCCTGGCTGGCACAGGGTAAATGCTGAGCAACGCAACATGAGTAGGGTCTTCATATGTCAACACGATTAATGTCAGTGAACCAACCAAGTAGGGCTTATTTAACTGTAATTCACAGGTTCTCAAAGGGCCAGTAAGGTATCTGATGTTACGAGAACCTGAGGAATGACACTGGACCATCAGCAAAGCCTTTTCAGACACTGAGAAAAACTGTTCACAGTTCTTGCTGGATTCCTGTGCAGTCTACCTCAGCATGCATGAGAACCATATTGCTGAACATGACTGAACGCCTCTTATTCTCTTAAGCATCCTTTACTAAGGTGGACGTGGGGGTTAATTCGACCGGGTAGTGTGGCACTTTGAAGTTACCAAATCTATTAAGTGTTTATCTATATATATGCACATTGAGTAACTGAAATACTGATGTTAGGACTCCTTCTTGACTTGTCTATTTGTTCCTTGTGCTGTTTGATTGGCGTGAATCCCGAGGAAAGGGGTGGTGGTGATGCCAACTGTTTTTCCCAGTGGAAAATGAGTCTGATCAGCCCTGTTCTCACATGTGGTTGGTATCTCCCATAGTGCAGGAATTTGTTAGCTTAAAGATTCTCTCTAAATGGGTGACAACTCTTCTGTGATAAACTGTGGCTGCCCTGCATGTGAGACCTCAGACACCAAATAAACAGTGCTAGCATCAGATAATTCTGTTTAGAATGCATGGCCTTAGAAGTACCCTATCTTTTGAATTGCAGTGGGTTTTTTCATGGGTTGTTTACATCTTCCTGCAGTGACTTCATGTCATCTCATAGTACTTTGGTGTCTATGAAAGCTTAAACAACTGATCCTAGAAGGTATGCACAAGATTAGGTTTCTTTTTCTAGGGCTTTAGGAAAATGACTTATCTATAATTTTCCCTCCTGATCCTCAAAAGTCTGCCAGAAGACTGATGAGCAAAAGAAAGCTTGCACTCATTAGAGGTGTAGAAACCCTGGAAAGGGCTTCACTTGGTGGTGTGCTCCAAGGATGAATGTTGGGGTTGATGAGATGCTGTCAGGAAAAGAGAGAGAGGTTCTTGTGCTCAAACTGCAAAGCCTTACGTCCACTGTCCTCAAAGTGTTATGGAGATTTCTTCTTGCTCCTTTTAAAATGTAGGGTGCCAACCACAAAAGATCATCATCTTTTGCAATTTTAAAGAAGACCTGTTATTTGGGCTGGAAACATGTCCTGCTCCAAGACCGAAGCTGGCTGTGTGAAACCACAGAATATGTCAAGGGTAGAAGAGAAAGCACCAAAAAGCTGAGAGTTTTGAAACTGTTTATCTAAGTGTCTTGCCTGGCCCCTCTTATCAAAGGATCAAGCACCTCCCAGGTGGTAAAGCATTTTATCTTCTTGCCAACACCCTCACAGGGTTCCTATCCCTATTTTACAGTTAGGAGACCCAAGTGCAGGCGCTGAGTGATATGCCCAGTGGCACTTGGGGTTTCTGTGGCAGATCAAGGAATGAAGCTCAACTTTCCCATGCCCCAGGCTAATTCCTTAACCCTGTGGGATCCTCCTGGAAATGAGCAGAATGGTTTAGCAAAGCACAAGAGCATTTTGAAAAAATGCTTAAATGCAGTATGGGGGAGCCCATCCTGGAGTCAAAAACGTTAAGTATTGGCATTTAAGTCTTGGTCTTTTGGAGTAAGTAAGTGCTGTGCAATGAAGAGCTGAAGTTGGCTCTGGAATGAACAGAATTTAGCTGCATGATGCAAGGTTTGTTAGTGTGGCCATGCTGGCCAGGCTGTGCCACTTTGGGGGCTGAAGTGATCTTCCCTGCACAATGCTGGGCGTGTGGATCTTGCTGCCCATGCAGAGCAACTGGGATTTCAGGCTCTCATCACCGTGGGACAGAACTTCATCTCCTTCCCTGCTGACAGGTCAGTGGATTCTCTAGCCTGGTTTTCCCTTGTGAAAAGTCCTATCCCAAGAAACTGTTTTGCAAAAGCTCACTTTCCAGGATGGATCTGGCAGTGTCAGCCTCTGAGCTGCCAGTTGCCCATGAGTTACTCTGAGCTCTTGCTCCTCCCTTACTATCCCACTTCCATCTCTTGATCCCTGCTTTTCATGCTCCTACAACTGCAGAATACTTTCATGCTAACAAAATGTTTTCAAATCACAAAATGATGATGTAGGGGAATGAATAATACAGGCAGAGAGTGAATATTTAGTAGGTACAGGTTATTACCTAATAACTGCCTGCTTCAATCATTGATAGTATTTAAACTCCTCAAAACTGCAGCACCTAATAAAGGCTTCTAAATACTGCCATGCCCATAACTTGATTGCAATAATCCATCAGGGAAGGTGTTACAAAATGTCAACTCTTCTCAGGTTAGCTGGGAAACTAGCTCTTAGCATGAGCTTTGGGATAATCTGGTGCTCCTGATGCTGCTGGCTGTGTTAGATGCTGATTCTGAAATGGTGACCGCACTTTCCTTCTTACTCTGTGCTGCACCAGTGTCCAAAGCCTCTTTTGGAAGGGTAATATTGTATAAACAGGCAGCCAGCCCCAGCCCGAAGCTTTGGTTAGGAGGGTAAGTGAGGTTGCAGGATGAAAGGAAGGTGAAGACAAGCACAGGAGGCAGCAATCTCCGTTGGCTGCCTGCCTGCTCCTCACTACTGTTCATGGTGGTTTCGCTGAACAGGCAAGCTGGTGTGCTGTCGGTTGAGAATGCTGTCAGCTCCTCAAAACCTTGCTTTCTGAGGACTTGCTCTCCTGTGCACACTCAGCAAGTCTCCTGCTTCAGCAAAAGAAAATAAATAACCTTTCGCCATCACTCTAAGGCAGGTAGCACATCACGAAGTCCTCTTCATCTATGGAGATTCTAGATGAGTGTCTCATTTGCATGTCTAACAAAGCCTTGGGTAATCACCAAGAGGACGCTGGACTCAGTTAAAAGACTTGGACGATAGCACCAGGCATTTGGAAAGAGGCATCTGTGTATGGTGATCCTTGATCTGCCTCAGATTTGAGTCCGTGTGCTCGTCTTGCAAAAGGATGTTGCAGCAGCTTCACAACGTATCTGGAAATTCCAGATTTTTGTGGAAGGCACAGGATCTGGAGCTGGGAGGTCTGGGACACCCTATAGGGTGTTTTCTCAAGCACTCTTCAGTACTGAAAAATGGTATCAGGAGTGCAAGGTTTTCCCCCGGCAGCAGCAGAAGGGAGGAATGACTGGGGGCTGCTTGCACAGCGGAGCTCACCACGGCAGATCCCAAGTCCAGATCTGGCTGGCCACAGCAGCTTTATTATGACATTATGCAAGGTCCTTTGAAGATTTCCTCCTGGCACAGCCTGCCATGTCATCACAGAGGTAAAACAGGGAACCATCCAAATCCTGTTAGGGACTGTGAATAGATCGTAATGCTGGCTGCAAAGTTAATTCCCTTTCTAGAAGGAGGAAGTGAGGTGGTTGCAGGCCTGGCAGAATGGGAGAGGAAGTTGTTGGCTATACGGTGAGTGGTGCAGCACAGGACTCAATCAGGCTGGCTCTGGCCTTGAGATGAGGATGAAAATAGGTGAAGAAGGTGGGTTAAGGTGTTTGGAGAATGGGGAGATGAGCAGAGGGCATTCCTTATACAGGGAGACCCTTTTTTCTGAAGTCCCACAAAGTATATTTCCAGCTGAAACACAATCTCTTTCTCCCCAACCCCGTTCTTTAATCTTATGAGTCAGAGGGATGGTTTTGCTTTTACCTGCCATTGTTTATCACTGGTACGATGTTATCCCAAGGTGACTACCCACATCTGGACTGCGGAGGTGAGAGTGGTGTGGTCAGGAAACTCTCTGGGCTCAATTTCCTGCCATTCCCCTCACTTGGGAGTGTCACATCCTCCAGGCTGATCAGTGGACCCCAGCACAGAGACCCTTAGCTTCACAGAGATGTCTTTCACACCTCAGACCACCTACTTCCCCACCAAATGCTTCTCATGCTTACCTTTCATGATAAAATAGGTCCCAAATTTCTCTGTACATGTTTGTCATCTCTCTGACTAGTGAGCTCTGAGGGAAGCTGATGGGACAAATCCCATGTTTGGCTGAAAATACTGCATCAACTGCCGTTTAAATTCTGATTTACATCTGTGCAGAATGGGTAGCGTTCCTCAGAAACAACACTCCTCCCTTAGCATCACAGCCTTTTTAAAATAAAATTGAAAGACTGAAATGCCCTGAATAACTCTTCATTTTTAAACACTATGGTTTGCATTTTCTTCCTGCCATCCAGTAAAATGCTAACATTTTGTGTAACAGGACCTCCCTCTGCAAGTTTTCCAGACAACACCATGTGGTGCTGGGAGCAGGTATCTCTATCTTGCTGTCTGTGCTAAGCCATTCCCCTCCTCGCAGACTAAAAGCCTTCCACGGAGTGGAGAGACAATGACTGTGCTGGGAATCCCCCCTCCCCCTTTCTCAGGAAAACTCCTGTTCTTTCATCACCTTACAGGGAGATTTCAGAGGGATTACTCTGGCTATGCCCTCCTGGCCCTGGAATTCCTCTATTTTCGTTATGGGTAAAAATGACCATTTCTAGGGGGAAATGAGTTGAAGCAGGCATTGAATCCTCCCCCTTCCTGAACCAGCTTTAATAAATAGCAGGGCACAAACACAAATTGTTGAAAGACAACCAAACAAATGCCTTTAAAAAGCCAAGCCTCTGCCGTGGGTTTTGGTTGTGCCGCATAGCTCCTGGTTGGCCCCATTGTGTGGAGTGGTGAGTTTAGCTGAAAGCAAATGTCATTTCATTATGAGGTATTTTGCCTGGGAGACACTTCAAAATCATTAGAGCTGACAATTTACCTTGCTGATTGCTCTAGCTGAGCTGCCGTGTGCTTTAGTGTCTCTGGACAAAGCGAAAGGCGGCTGTGCTGCATAGCACTGGCACCTCTCCCTCTTCTGCACTCCCCAAGCAGGACAGGGTTTCATTTTTCCAGAGATAGTCCATGTTTTCTCTCTCCCTATGGGGCTCAGAGGGAAGTTCTCACAGCCCTTGCAGTTCAGGACCAGTATCATTATCGTTGTGCGATCGCATAATGTTATGTTCTTTTAGTAATCAAACCTCGGGCTCCTTTTGCTGCTGCTGCCTGAGAATAATCATAGATCGGTATTTAAATGGCACAAATTTGGTCCTGGGCTGGTGCCTCATCCTGAGCTATTGCTGATTCTGTGGATTTGCTGCATGTGCACCGCAGGGGTGTAATAGACGGCTCTTTGTGGCGGGCTGGCAGGGCTCTGTTGTGCCAGGTGCTCTGTTTTTAGCAAGAGTGGGTTTTTTCTCTTTTTTTTTTTTCTGTTATTTCTTTTAAGAATTGCTAAATTAGCTCATAACCTGTAATCAGTGTTAATTCCTTTGAACGCTCTCAGGCAAGTTACAGCTGATTACTGTTGTCTGACCCTAGTCGGGTCCATTTCTAGAAAACGCTTTGTGTGACTTTGTGTGTACAGCTGAAAGGAATGCAGCTTTCCCCTAATTACATACTGGTAATGCAAGAGGAGACATTTCTAGTTCTGCTTCTGAAAGTATTTCCTTTGAGCGCTGATGAGCCAGCGATAGCAGTAGCCTCTGAAACCGTTTTGAAAAGGAGAGACAAGGCAGGAACTAATACAGCTTCATCACTTGAAGCCTTGCGTAGATTGTAGCAGCGACACGGCCACCAGTAAGCTACTGGGGTGAATATCTTTAAACTGCTCTGTATTTTAATAAGATTAAATTGATGCAGGGTCTTTGCCAGCCTTTTCAAAGCCGGTGCTGTATGGTGGTCAGTAACTCAGTCATTGGGAAGAAAATAACAGAATTTTCATTTGTTTAAACTGAAGAACCCTCCCGACATTTTTGTCTGTGGCATACTGCCTCAGACATACACAAAAATTACCCCTGTATAAGCAAGTGACATTTCTTAATCAGCTATGCCTATCTGATTTTTCTACAGCCTTTGTTCTCAGCTCTTTAATTTTATTTAGATCTCCTGTCAGGAGCGTGAAGGCATTTCTAACTGTAGGTGCTGCAAATACAATGAATTTCTTACAGAAGTGAGTTCAATTGTCAATACCATTTATTATGGTATTAGTTAAGGAGCTGTGAATAAATCAAAAGGATTAACATTAACTCTTGGGTAGAATAGAGAACCAGAACATTATATTGCTCATGTATCATTGATGAACAGTATTTTTCCAACCTTTTGTTTACAGAAATGAAAATGGGTTTCCCTAAAGTGGGTTCTTTTCTGTGAGTTTGAACTGGTAACAGAATTTTTACCATTTAAGCCATTAAAAACTATGTTTAAATCACTGCAATGTTTTCTCATAGGTAAATATTACCTTATTTAAATGTATTTGGGATGCTGTGTCAATGCACTTAATACTTCTTGAGCTGAGCATTTCATTCATGAATTATCCCCTGCAGAACAATCAGAGGAGAGTAAAAGTATTTATATGAGCTTATTGCTGTTCTTGAGCTGTGTTACAGATATAAAGATAATCCAGAGTTAGCTCTGGGCAAAGGGCATTCGTGTGGACATTTACTGAACCTCAGCTGACCTGTGGCAACTGCTACTCATTAGAGAGCAGCATCATCACTGCATGTACAGACCTACAGTGGTGGTGAATGCATCATTATACGGTAACCCCCCTTGGTTACCCGATCAAAGAGGTTAGGAGATGACTTGATTGTGGTTTTGGAGTACCTGTGTCGGGAAGAAATTTCTAATGGGAGGTGATGCTTCATTCTAGCAGAAAAGGTTACAATGGTAACAAAAGTCAGCTTAATTAGAGCTGGCAGACTCAGAGCAAGGAAGGCAGCTAACCTTGGAACGGTGATTCAAGGACGAGTTGGAATTTCCATCTTCTAAGTCTTTATGTTGAGTTTGCATATTTCCCCAAGGATGGGTCATAACTCAGTCAGGAGTTATGGGCTTGAGGCAGAAACCATGTTACATGCTGTGCAGAAGGTCAGGTGCAGCGGTTGTTAAGGTCTTCCTGGGCCTTTGAAGTCTATGAATTCCAGTGAGAATTACTGGAGATTCACCATAGCTGGGCTCAAACTTGGTGCAAACATAAATTGCCGAATACTGTATGTCTAAGGTACCTGATAAAAAGTGAGACAGTAGCATTGCCCTACATGGCATACGATGCTGAAGTCTTATTCTTTAGTCTATGAGGTTAATGCTCAGCTTTGGGGTTAAGCCATGGTGGGACTCATGAGACCCTGGTATTTATCTTCCCAGTATCCAACATGAAGCACTCGTGCATCTTGCAACAGATGCCTAACTGGGTATAGACCACAGCTCAAACCATTTTTACATCTCCAGAGCTTCTGCAAGTTCCCAGAAATGTATTTTCAGTCCTCCTGGTTTTGAGCAGCACAGAAGCTGGGCAGTTTTTATTGAATCTGGCTTTAATTTGCATTATCCCTACGGTACAATTCAGTGATATTTCAGTCCCTGGAAGAGTGACATGAATGGTACACAAAATGTGCTTATTTCTTTGAACTGCCATTTAAAAATAACTTATCGTTAGGACTGTGTCCAAAAAACACAGGATTTAAAAATAACTCTCTGTTAATGAGAGTGGATTGGCAGTAGCAGTGTTAGAGGTTAGATTTTGTGCGTATGCATCCGTGTGCTTGTGCCCTCTCCAATAACCAGCCCTGGCTTTCTGTGATGGCATGGTGCCATTGGTCCTACGTTGTTTTTCCTCTATGTCTTGGAAACCCAAAATTCTCTAGAGAACCCTTTGAAACTAATGCCTGGATAATGGCCTTGAAAAGCTGCACCCCAGCAAAATCCCCCAAGCGTGGGCTCCACTGTGTACCAAACACGTCGCATCCATGGGGAAGTCTCTTCCCTTGCTGAATTGGTCCTGCTGTGCGTGAAAATATGAAAGATGCCCTCGAAAAATCAACCTTTGAGGTTACAGTACAGATGGAGCCAGGCTGAAAATGAATTTCAGCTTTCAAGTGACTTTGTGCTGTCTCCTTGATTGACTTGCCAGTTTTAATACTGTAAATTGGGGGATTGCGTGTAATGCATTCATGCAGTCCTTGTGTGGAATGAAGCAGGAACATAATTTATGGGGATATTCTCATCTCAGCCTTTGAGGAATTAGCTTCAATTAACTCTGTTGGGAATTGCATGTGTTGGGTGTCACAAAGCCATCAAGTTTCCTTTAGAAATGCCGGCTGCTGTATGCACTTCATTCTTCAGCTGTCTGAGGGGCTTTAGCAATGGATAAGGATTCAAAGCTTGGGAAACGCAGATCTGGGTGACCAAGTTTCACAGGGTTAATGCTGCGTGCAGATGATGGACGGGACCGTAGCTGAATGCATTGCAGGTTGTTATAATTTGTAGCTCTCCAGCGTGGGGGAGAGAGGTTTTGGGGAAGGTGCAGTAGCTTGTGAACCCAGAGCGCTGAAAGAACAAATACACCAAAAGACATGGGCTGTAAAATAAGATCTCTCCAGATAAATCTTTCTGTCACCCATGAGAATTAGAAAGGACAGTGATTTCAGGCAGAGCGTGGCCAGTGCTTCTGGATCTGAGACGCCTGTCCGAAGTGTGGAGAGTGCTTCTGGATCTGAGAAGCCTGGGGAGGTTTTGCCACCAGGTGATGGGCAACCAGAGGGAGGTGGCTAGGACAGACCTTTTTAGGATGGGGAAAAAAGAAAGGCTTTGGGGAAAGAAGCCCTCTGAAAGGAGCGCACCTGGGATCCTTGCTGTTTGCAGGGTGCGAGCGTGCCAGGGAGCATTTCTGCTTGTCAGGTGCTGCAGACTCTGATGGTAGCACTGTTGGACTCAACCTGAGACTCGGTGTCACTCGGTGTGATGCTGCCTGTCACCCTCACTGAAATGGAAAGGACGCATGGCCTGTCAGACTTCATTAGGCAGTTGTATCAAAATACAGCACAGGAGAGCTGCGAGGTTCAAACAGCCCAAGCAATGCTCCCAGTGCCTCAGCTTGCCAGCAGTGACTCTGTAATTCCCCTATGAAGCATCATTTTAAATCTGAGAAGTGTGGAGAGTGCTTATTTTCACTCCTAGCACACATTCTTCAGCACTCTCTTAATTTCTCTACTAGCGGAGAAAGACTCAGGCAAAGATGCCTGGTGCTTCTTCAAAGCCAAAAAGATCCCTCCTTTGCCCCTGATTATCACTTCATTATCTAGCAGCAGCTCTCCAGATCAGACGCTCAAGTAATTTTGTGGCGGGTGCTGGCAAAGTGTTTCCCAGCGATGCATTTATATCTAAATGGCTAATTCTCTATCCACAGCTTATCCTGAAGATTAAAAAACCAACCAAGCTACATCTGAGCAAATCCAAACCAGGAATCCTAATCAGGTCTGTCGCTGAAAGTGCATTAGTATGGCACAAGAGAAAGCATGGCTTTCTTCCAGCAGATACAACAATCACAGCTCGTTTGGGCGGGGAAATTTTTCTACTGCTGTGTATTGACACAAAGGAGCATTTAGCTTGATAATGCCTCCTGGCTGCTGCCACGATCCGAATATTAAGAACAAATTAAGGTGTAAGATTAAACTCTAGAAGTTGTTACCTGTTCACAGTGAGGTAAGCGGTTTCTTCTTTAGCTTTTTCACACCAAAACGTTGGCTGTCAGCACTTGAGAGTTTAAAAATAAAACTAAGCTCCTACCTTATGCAGGAAACAATTAGAATCTCAAGTCTCCTGTAATATTTCTGCTATGGAATTTCTAATCTGCAATTAAATCTGTCATGGGCTGTAATATGACTGACTGCAATCCCTGTGAACTCTGGCTTGTCAGGGCAGTTTACTCATGCAGGCAGTTCAAAGCGGCATGGATACAGGGACTCATGTAAATTGAAAGCCAGCTCAAAGTTTGTCATGGCCACAAAAATCTTGAGGCTGGAGAGGATGATGATGCTGCCAGAGGTGGGTATTGCTGCACACCGGGGCTCTGCTGCCCGAGCTGAGCAGTCTCCGCAATGGATGGCCAACATGGCAACTGGGGTGGCCAGTGCTTTGTACTGTGACTGTGGTCACATCAGCAGTGAAACACAGAAGTCCATGCTGTCATGAGGAATGGGAAAGGAGGCAGCAATTGCCCCAGGAGCTGGGGACGTTTAGCCTGGAGAAGAGGAGGCTGAGGGGAGACCTTATCACTGCCTACAACTACCTGAAGGGAGGTTGTAGGGAGGTGGGTGATGGTCTCTTCAGCTGAGTAACAGGAGATACGACAAGGGGAAATGGCAAGAAGCTGTGCCAGGGCATGTTTAGATTAGATATTAGAAAAAAAATTTTACTGAAAGAGTTGTCGGGGACTGGTACAGGCTGCCCAGGGAGGTGGCTGAGTCACCACCCCTGGATGTGTTTAAAAGATGGGTATATGAGGTACTTAGAGATATGGTTTAGCATAGGACAGGAATGTTTGGACTTGATGATCTTAAAGGTCTTTTCCAACCTTGTGATGCTGTGATTCTGTGATTCAGTTCCCCAAAGGGCGAGTTGTATTGAGACCAAGTTAGGAGTAAACTGTTTGCCTGTGCATACCCTTGACATCAGGATCGACAGCCATAATTGCAGGGAGACGTGTGACTGGGCTGAAAAGATGTCTCTTGGGTTACAAAAAGATCTGGTGGTAAATCTGGCTGAACATGTTGCCTTTATAAATGACCTCAGTGCTAAATGCAGCGTAGTCAAACCTGCAGTCGCTGTGGAACTGGGAGGAACCAAGAGAAATGAGCAACGGAGGAGAGAAACCCTTGCTTTGGAAATACCTCAGCAAAATTACATGGCTAAAAATAACCTTCTCTTTGATGAGATAGAGAAGTTGGAAAAGGCACGGAGAGATTTTGATGGAAGATCATGGAAAGGATGAATTCTAGGGGATGGCAGCAAAATTGCAAGGCTGTTATGTGCAGATGCCCTGTGCTGGGAAGACCATGAGCTGTAAGTCCTTCTCTGCTGAGCTTGTCTGCTCCCACCCAGCGGGTCCATGTCCCCTTCTTGGCACCCACCCCTGGAGACACAGTGACGAGTGGCAGGAATTCAGAGAATAGCACCAGCAACGTGCTGGAGCTGCAGAGACTGATTTATGTGGCGATGCTGACAGCGAACTATGTGCATAGCTCAGCTAAGCACCAGCTCTCCACGTCGCACAAGGGGTACGAGAGAGATTAGGGAAGAGCCTGCAGTCATTTGAAAGCCTGAAGTGCTGGTGAGGAAGAAGGGATATTTTAGGTGGTGAGGGAGATAATAAAGAAAACAATGGTGTGGTGGAAAAAAAGTGTGATGAGGACATCTATTAAGGCATTAAAGAGGTTTCTAAAGGGAAGGACTGGAATCCCGTAGTGTGAAATCTGGATGCTACAGTGTAAGTGTACTGTCAGGAATTGTCCCTTGATGAGGATGGAAAGAAATTAAGACATTTCCTCCTCCCCTCCCTGCTTTAAATGAGAGCCTTGCACTGCTCTGCCCTACCCAGCTGTACCTAGGGATTGCTTGTTCCTAGCAGTTCTCTGGTAATGCTGAGTGACAGTACTTTCCTTCCAAAAATACTTAGGTGACTTGGAAAGAGACCTCCTCGAGGTGAGTGTTATATCAATAATGCTTCATTTATGTGTACCCTGGCTGAGCAGGAACACTCGTGACTTCAGCATCCCTGGGGGCACCGTTATCTAGATGAAATGAACTTTCTTCCCAAATTCCTTTTGGAAACTTGACTGTTTTGCTTGATATTGGGCAAGAGTTGTTACAAATGCTCCCTGCTACACAGTAGCTCAGCGTCTCTCCCAGCCACACAGATTTGCTGAGGCTACTGGAAATGAGCGGCTCGATTGGGAAACACAAGAAAAGCGTGTGGCTGGGCAGCAGCACAGCAAATCTTGCCAAAATCTCTCCAGCTGCCTGGGCTTTTCCTCTGTATTTTCTGTCCTTTCATCTTCATTAACCTTTTATAACTCTGTCTGATTACGGCAGCATTCCCACCATTTCCTACCAAGATGTCACCCTAATAGCTTTGTTATGGACGGCCCATATCCATGTTGGCCATTGCAGGGCTGTTAACATCTAAGAGAGTGATTGAGATGGGACGGGGCTGTCTGGGAGCGATGCTGACTGTTGGGCTGCCACTGAGGTTGTGAGGAATGCATGTTAGAGGGGAGAGGGAGCTCAATCACCAGATGAAACGTGCCTCAGTGGGTCTCCCAGATCGCAGATAACGGTGTGAGAAATCCAACAGCTTCTGGAACTCATCGAAGCACTGCATAAGTTGCCAGCTTTGCTCTTTTGCAACTTGGTTTTTCTGTGGCCAAGTTTAAAACAACAACGCAAAAAGCCCTCGAAAATGTTTGTATTTAAGAGTTTGGAAAAGATGCTTGTCAGCTGCTGCAGTCTTTGTGAGCCTGGGTGTGGCTTTTTTGGGGGGGTAACTCAGAATTTTCCATTGTCTGGCAGGTAGCTGGGGCATTAAATTGTCACGGATCACATCTTTTTCATCACACGTGCATAAACCTGGAAGATTAATTACACTCTCTTTTGTAAAACGCAGCATCCCAAGTGAGTAGGGAAGAAATGAATCAAGAATATGAATTTAAGTACCTAAAAGCGACACAGCCGTAGCTCGACTTGAAAGAAAACGGCTGCCAAGAAAAACAGTACGGCAGAAACACAGAGCAGAGTCTGAGGCTGGGGGAGGGAAGAGGGCTCGGGATGCTCCCAGAGGAGAGTTTAGACTGACCTGAGGCCCTGGCACCTTCACATGAGTTTTGCAGTAGATGGCATTTTCTCTTTCAGTTAGGACTGAAGACTCTCACGTGTTGGTGACCGGAGTTATACAGCTACGGCTGAATGAGTCTTTGTTGGTATTAAAGGGAAAAGAGGGTATCAGTGTGCCACATCCAGAAATTCATGCAGCATATTTTGTCTTTTGCTACTCCTGCTCTGCGACTTTTTGCATGCTTTTGTTCTTCTCTTGCATTTTAAGGGCTCTGGAAGAGGAGAAGCAGTGAGGGATGGGAGCAGGAGCCCTCCGGTCAGGAGGTGCATGTACTGTGTTGGTGTGTCGGTGCAAACTGCTGGCAGGGCACAGACAGACATCCATTCCTTCCTGCAGCCATGGTGGTGATGTCTGGCAGGGGAGCTGCAGCTGTGTGAGTGGAAAATGTTCTCTGCTTGGTGAGTCATGTCACAGGGTGCTGCAGTGTGTAGAGGCCACGCTTCACGTTGCAGGGGGAGCATTGAGTGACGACCACAACAAATCTGAAGCACATGGGTCTGTTGGAACAGGTCAGGAGGAGGGACACAAAGATGATTAGAGGGCTGGAGCACCTCTCCTATGAAGACAGGCTGAGAGAGTTGGGGTTGTTCAGCCTGGAGAAGAGCAAGCTCTGGGGAGACCATTCTATGATTCTATGAAATGATGAAATGACACCATAGTCAGACCAGCTAGATCTTCAGGCTGATGCTGGTGCACATGGTTTTGGTCCAACACGTGCTCAGTCTGGTTTTATAACTATGTCTCTCTTTCTGACCTCCTGCAAGAAAAATATATGAAAGAGCTTTAAAAATGGAAGAAAGCTACAAGACACAGTCTTGTAAACATCTGCCAGCTCCAAAGCGCGAATAGGATGCTGTGGCTGTTAGCAGCAGACAAGTCATGCTGCAAAATATTGCCAGGGTCTCATAGTGCCTGGCTCTGGTGCCCCTGCTGAGACCTGCCCTATTTTCTTGCTAGCACCAGTTCACCAACAAATGGGACATATTATCCATAACCATCTCTAGATGTGTGCTGGGAGTGGGATGGGAACGAATGATTCTGTGTCTGCTGGGGACAGGAAAGTGCCCAGGCTTAAGCTGCTGTGGGGGGGACATCTAAGTCCAGGAAAAGCTTTGAAGGGTGGAAAAGGAGAGAGCTGCAGGAAGCAGTTGCCCAGGAAGACTGAAATTTTGGTCAATGGGTATTTTTAGCACTGTGTTGGACAACAAGCTGTAATTTGACCCCATCCCTCGGGGGATGAACTAGGAGACCCCTCGAAGTCCCTTATGGCCCCATTTGTTGTATTGTAGTTATTTCTTTGTGCTTGTGTAGCATTAAATCGGGTTCTTTTAGGCTTGTGGGTATCTATTTCTGTGCAGGCAGAGAGCATGACAGGACGTATATCAGAGTGCTTATCAGTTAACTATGCAGATAAGGAGTTATAAAGCTCTCATTTTAGAGAAGAGGAAGACTTCATGTGTTTTCATGAAAGCAAGTGGGGAGAAGGACTGGCGGAAATCCCACATTCCCTGCCCTCCCATCCTCATTTTCCCATGGTTTATCTCACCCTGGCTCCAGGACTGGTGGGACCCCTCTGATATAACTCACTGATAAGGGAGAACACCATCCAGGCACTCATCCTGAGTTAATGAGCTGAGGTGGCTCTGGGAAGAGTCTGATGAGCATGGAACTCTGGGAGGGAGAGGTGGGGTGGCCAGCAGGAAATTGGGGGGGCGGATATGGAAGGCTCCTTAAGGCTTTCCTTGACAAACCTCAGCAGCAAAAATGACTTGCCCAAGACCACAGAAACCTGTGGTGTGACAGAACTTTTACCCATGCATTTTTTTTCTCTGAGCTGCATTTTAGGAGTAAGTAATGTCAGAAAACGGCACCGTCTGTCGGCTTCGGCTGTTTCAACACCAGAAGCTCTATTGCAGTTATTCCATGCAGGTATTTGGGCAGTTTGTGTGGTATGAGCAGCCTGGGTGGGCTGCACTCCTCTGTAAGGCTGCACAACTGGTCCCAGCAGCGCCTGCTGCCAGCTCTGTGCAGAGGTGCTGGTGGAGCTGTTACGAAGCGCTTTGGGATGGAAATCACAATCTATAATTTTAGCACATCAGCCTTCTGAAACACAGAGAACAAAAAGGAAAGGAAAAAAAAAAAAGAGAGAGAGAAGAAAGAAATCTTTTTCTCCCTCCTGGGAGGAGCTCTTATCTGATTCCTGAAGATCGTTTCAGTGTCTGTGCTATTTTGGTAGCTGGAAGTGCAGTCTGCAAAGGAGCAAGCAAGGCTGAGAACCTCCGAGAAACTCATTACGAAAGCAGGAGGCCAAAAGTTGAGCAGGAACGTGGAAAACAAACAACCACATGCTTTGCAGCCTCCGAATTTGATCTCCCTATCTGAAGTCCTACCAGCTGTATGGCTCCTGAGCCTGGAGACAGCTGGGCTGGAGCAAACAGCCTTGACACAGAGGTCTGCTAGGCAGGATAAAGTTACTTGTGCATCTTCGCCTCGTCACTGTCTAACGTGTCGCGGTTGGAGGCCAATATCGGTTTCTAGGGCTTGGGATCCTTATGGCCACAAACTTGTAGATCAGAATTAACTGAATTAATTGAGCAGTGATTGGTGCTGAGCTGAAGAGTTTAACTTTTCACTCAATTTGCTACTTCTTCTCTCCAGGTTGACCATCTGTCTGCAGCTGCCCGTGGCTCCCCCAAAATGTCAGAGGGAATTACTCAGAGAAAAGGACCCTTCTCTGCTGATTTTCCAAAATGGTAAGGGCTGCTGCAATAATTGTGGGCTACCAGGCTGTTTGTCTCCTGCTCAGAAAAAAGGGGCAGTGCTGCCAATTTGTTGGGCTTTTTTTTCACACGGCATCTGAGAATCATGTGTTTGAAAATCTTGCAAAAGGTGTGTTTTTCCCCCTTTTTTTTTTTTTCTTTTCTTTTTTTTTTTTTTTTTTTTTTTGTAATGCACAATCCAAAGCACTGATCTCTTGATGTATGGCTGCTGACAGGTGCCCATCTGGTCCCCTGGAAGCCTGTCTTTCATGCCTCTTCTCCTCTAGCACGTGAGACGGGGTGAAGCAGCGTCAGGCTGGCGCGTGTGCTTGTGACACAGCAGAGCAGCTCTTCCTGGTGTCTGCAGCCGAACGGGATGCAGGGTGCAAGATTGCATCTCTCCACAGATGGCTGTCGTGCCACCAAGTCTGCTCATCCTTGCTGGTGTGGGAAACGTTGCTTTCTGCATTGCAGGGAAAAGGGGAGACTAAACCTGACACTGCTGCAAAGGCAAGCGGGTGTTCATCGTGCTTGTGAATGCTGTGGCCCTGTCTTTGTTGGGAATGGGAGATCTGTGCACTGCCAGCAGGGAAGAGGTTAAGTTTTGACAGCGTTTCTATTAAGCCAGGAAAAGTTTTGACCTCCGCCTCGTCTTTACTTCTAACTGAATTTGGGAGATTATGACAAAAGGCTGTGTAGGCGTGTTCCCAGTGTTTAGTTTCCAAAAGATGGAAATATCATCTTCCTTGACCTTCAGTGGTTTCAGCAGCAGGAGCTGGAGTGCTGTGTTCTTGGCACAGGGACCACGGTGCAGCCTGACAGCCCCTGGTTCCTGCACCCTGCTTCCTCCCACAGCCTCCTCACAGGGTTTGCTGTAATTATGGCAGCGTGGAAGCTGGGGCAGGAGGCAAATCTTGCCGCATCTTGCTCTCCTGCTGGAAGTGATTTATGGCATTTGGGGGGTCATGGAGAAGCCAAAGGGTGCGCACGCACTTTCCCTCCCTCTCTCTGTGTATATACAAATATAATTTGCACACTGCTACTGCTGGCTTCCAAGTGTATGAATATTTGTGTAGCCCTGGATTCATCCCACCCTAAATTTGCCCGAGGTGCCTGACTGTGGAGCACAGACATCCTCGGGCTCCCTCTGTTGTTGATGGAGTGAAGCACCTGCAGAAGGTGACCCAGCTCTCCATGAGTGGCTTGGTTAATTTGCTTCTGGCTTATTCTGTGTCAGCAAAGCCCACACAGGCAGCTGGGAAGGGTTTGGACATATGTGTCCTGTGTGGCCAGGAGCCTCGGCTGGGGCTCACTGGGCCAGGTGCTGCATGGACAAAGGGTGGGAAGAGGGACTTGCTCAAGGGAGCTTGCAGGCTGGTGGTGCATGTACCCAAACTGATGCAAAACCAGAAGCATCAGGTTAGGGTAGAGGCAGAGGAGCTCATGCTTGTCTGGACCAGCTGGAGAAGACCGAGGTCCTGAAATCACTCACCCCTTACCCTCAAGCCCCCCGAGACCCCCTTGTCTGTTGCTTCACAGCAGAGGAGAGTTGGAAGGAGGGCAGTGAGGTGCCTCTGCAGATAGCTCTGGGGTGGCAGCTCTGCAGCAGGCATCTTCCAGCCCAGATCCAATGAGCTGGTGGTGGGCTCATCTTGCGGCTGCTCGGGGAGGGGAGCTGGCATCTTGAGAGCAAGGAGAAATGAAACAGCAAGGAGAGATGAGAGATAGGGCAGGGCATACCTTGAGATGAAAGACGTGTGGTTTGTTTTTGAGGAGCAGTGACGTTCCTTGGAGAGGCGGATTTATTTCTTCATTAACTCAGTGCCTGAACAAGTTTATCTTGAAGCACTGAACAAGTGTCATTAATGTTTCCTTTGAGCAAACAAGGCTCTTTGATAATGTCTACCCTCTTTTGACCTTTACTTTAATTTTGAATGCTACTAATTAACACCGATCATTCATTCAAACACCAGACTGGTTGTTCCTGCTAAATGCAAAGCAAATGCTTTGTGGTCAGGAGCAAAACGGGGGCAGGCTTCTGTAGGGAAACTCCAGGGTTGTGGGATACCCTACGCAAAACGGACTGTTGTGTTCCAACAGGGGAATTTCCTCTCTGATCCTTGGGGAGTAACTGGGAAGAACATGTCCCATAGGAAAGAGAAGGAGCTCTTAGCAGACATCCTGCAGAGGCAGTGTTAGGACTCAGGACCATCTAAACCCTGTGTTTTACGTTTTCTTTTGAAGTGCCTGGTTTTCAGCTCCCTTAGCAAATGCATTTGGTGGCTGCTGGAGAGCACAGTTTTGTGCTGCTACCAACCCAAGTAGTGCTGACCAAGGATGTACAGCCCCTTGCCAAGGGGGTGATCCTCTGTGCTCAGATGGAGCAGGTAGGAACCTTCAGGTAGGAAGATTCATCTGCCCTGCACACTGAGCCCAGCCTGCTCTCCAGAGCAGACCTGCCCACCAACCCCAGCAAAAGTCCTCGGAGGTTGTCTTCACTGAAGATGTCCAAAATACAGGCAGAGAGACTGGGGTTTTTTTGGCTAGGACTGGGGTTTGGGTAAGAGGGAGTTTTACTGAGGGGAGACCAGGGGCCAGGGTTTCCTTTCCCTGCACAAGTCCTACCTTGGTGTTTTATCTTTTGGAGAACTTATGTAGAGTGATATCTCTTCATGTGAGAAGAGGTTCCTGGTGCACCTGTAAATGGGGCTGCTGGCAGTGTGATGGAAGTACTGGGCATTCTCCCACATTTCCTACACAGGTGTAGGGGAAAAAAAAACAGGATTCTGGTCTCCAGCTTGAAATCCTCCTGTTTCATGTGAGTATGAGCAAGGACTGTGGCTGGGCAGATCGTGGCAAGGAGAGAGCTTGGGAGCTCAGAGGTGAAATTCTTCCTTCAGGTACAGCAGCAAAACCTTTGGTGGGGTCGGTTGGGTAGCTGGAGACAGGGCTGAAACCCCACTGTAGCCCCTATCCTGTGGAATTGGAGGCAACTGTACCAGGGCTTTAGTTTCCTCTCTGAGGAATGGGGCTACCAGATTTCCCTGCAGAGTCCTGGATCTCTACCCCCATGGTGCTTTGAATCTCAGGTTTCAGAGAGCTGAGTGGGCTCACCCCAGCCCTCTGGGAAGCATGTGTGCCCACAGCTCTCTCCCAAAATGCTGAGCAGTTTTACCAACTTTGGCCCATTTCATGGAAAGAAGCAGCAAATGCAACTGAAAAGATCAGGAGCACTATTGAATGACAGGACCCATCTATTTTGGTCTAATAATGACTGCACTATCTAGCAGTCTGCCATCATTGTGGTCCCACTGTGTTTCTAGCACAAGCAAGGAAAGATAAGGCATCCATTGCCAATGAAAGTTGAGCCTGAAATAGCTTCCAGAGCAGGCCAGCAGATATAAATACGACTTCCTACTTTCCACACACCAACAGCTCGGAGCACCTAAACAAAACCTCTCTTCTAGCCACGACAAGAGCTTTTTGCGCCCGTGAAGCGATCCATTTTGCACCACTCCATGTCTGCTAGAGACTCAGCCTGCCTTTTGCCATGCCACCTCAGCCTGTAAGCCCCTTAAGTCGTATTTTAATCACCACAATAAAGCAGGGGAGCCTAAACGTTTCGTTTGAGAGCTGCACCACATCAGAGGGCAGCGAATGAATCACAGGCGTTCCTTTATCTGATGGTGTGTTTGTGTAAAAGGAGTGACATGCAGTGAGGAACTTGCTGGTGCAGGGAATTTGTGTTTACATAAATCTCCAGCCCACAGATCTTATTTCTTTCTTTTTTTTTTTTTTCTTTCTCTCTGCCATTCCCTGTATGCAAAATCCTCCTCATTGGGAGCTATTTAAAAGCCATCAGCATTCAAATAGTTTACAAACTGAAGGTGGGAAGGGGGAGGAAATGCATGATTGCAAAGGGATTCGGTGTTTAGGGAGCTGGTTTTACGGCTCTGCAAGAGATTTTCCCTAAGTGTTTTAGTTCTGGGGCTTTTTTAATGCAGAAAGGAAGGCGTATGTTATATGTCCTTAGGTACCCATGCCTAAGGACATCAATAGCATATTATCTTGACTCCTGGCAAGAATTAAGCAATTTATTTTGCATCAAGAAAATGCCAATGGTCTTGAGCTGCACAAGGGGTCTGAAGCAGAGTGGGACCCAACAACACTTAAATACCGCCCAAAAACCTTAAGATCAGGCTCTGAAATGCTTATCTGAAAATTTTCTATCAATCAAAACAACTGCTGTACCCTCCATTTCATCTTGTGCACAAGATGACATACTTACTAAGCAAAGCACTGCACAGAAGTGACTGCTCCAGCAGCTCTAATTTCTTCTCCCTGTCCATGCTTTTCCCTAGGTCTGCCTAGGGTAATCTGTCTCCCACTCACAATTTCTTTGTCTGGTCCAGCCATTGCATCCCACCCAAATCCAGATTTTTCTTTCCTTCATCTGCATATGCTCTCCTGAGCAGAGTTTTAACCTCATCCAATTTTGGCAGAAGGCTCATTCCTGCTCCTGAGACTCACTCATTTCCAACCCCTTGTTTCCTGCAGTAGGGAAAACCAAAGAAAGGTCTGTCAGAGTGCTTTAGGGTGAGTTAAATAATTTTTTACAGTCCTGTGTATGAAGCAGGTGAATCCTTATCTGCAAAAGGCAACAGTTTTCATCACTACCCCAGGGAGATGCCATGTGCAGGGACCACCATCCAGGGCACATGAAAACAGGGCTTGTGACTCGGAAGTGTCCAGCAGCCTTACAGACCAGCAGCCCAATGACACAGCCCTACACGTGGCGTGGATGAAACCAGCAATGTCCATCTGTACCCCAGCACACACAAGCCCTGGTTCTCCTACCACAGCCAAGATGCAGTGGGCACAGCAATGGACTTGTCTCACTAATTGCCCTCATTTCCCTCATGTATCCTTCATCCCCGTTAAATGCAAGAGTAGCAGAGCATATGTTGTATAGGCAGCAGGAGATCAACGATAACATCCAGCATGGGCATGGGGGTCTCCTCTGCCTCCGTTGCCTCTGAAAACTGCAGGTTGCTCCCAGGGCTATTATCTTCCTCACCAGAGCTGCAACGAGGGACAGAAGCCATGTGCTAAGGTTGTGGCTATAAATGCTCCTGCTGAGCACTGTGGTCTGGTATCTGACCACAAAGGGACTTGTACAAAGTGGCCATTGTAGGAATCCAGAGCCCCCAATGTGGCTGCAACCCTGCATCCAGGAAAGCCTTTCTCTGGGCAGCCCTTTGCCTCCTGGCTGATCGCTAACCACCACTTAACAATGCTTTTCCTCCTAATAAACACAACAGCAGTGGGAAGCCTCCAGCCCTGGGGCCTGCCTCCCTCGCCGGTGAGGCTGACATTGCAGCTACCACAGATGGTCTGGAAAATCCTTTTTGATGGAGCAACCTCTCCTCCCCACAGCTTGCCTGGGTGTTTTTGCATCCTCTGCTCCTGTGTGTCCTCAGTGGAGGACAGTGCCAGTCCCATGCCCCTTTTCTGGTGGTGTCCCAAGCACTCGCTTGGAGGGTAGCCCTGCCACAAGGAACAGTTTCCTTCCCAAGCCTTACTCCAGGCTCAGCCTAGTTCTGGGAAAACCCTTTGGCTCGCATGTCACTAAGTGCTGGCCTGGAGCCTCAGTTTGCAGGATGCTGAATACATCTGGTGCTGTGTGCGTGGGTTTTGATTATGGTGGTGATGATAATTTATCATCAGCTGCTTAACCCTACCTTAGACCAGCATGTTTTACTGCCCCAGGTTACTCTGTTCACTGGAGTTGCTGCAGGGAATAACACCTCATGGGCGCAGACAACATTAGAGGCAAGCTCATGCGTTGAGGCAGTTTGCAATAGCTGGGTTGCACTAATAGGTTGCACCTAACATTAACATTACGGAGGTGCTCAAGGCTCCAGCTGGGATTGGTGTGGATGGTGCCATGCAGGTACTGAGAAAGAAGTTTTGATGCAACCTAGGCAGCAGGGAGTTTGCAATGGGGTTTTGTGAGGAGTTTGCAGCATGGGTGTCTCTGAGCTGATCACTACCCTAACAGAGGTTTGGCTTGAGGTTTTCCTGTGCCAGGAACGAGGTTACTCAAAGGCAGGTGAATGCTTGAGTTGGCAGCGGGGTGAGCGTCTGCTCCCACTGCAGAAGTCCTGACCCAAAGGAGGGAGAAAGAAGAGATCTTTTTGGTGATGGGACAGTATGGTGACTTGTTGGACAAGACAGCTCAGTCTGTGCTTCTCAGGCTTCACCCCTCTGAGGCCGAGCTGCAGGTTCGAAAGGAAACTAGAGAGAAGAGGGCATCAGGGAGCCTTTACAGCAGTGTTGCAAAGGAGGTGGAGTGGGAGCAGGAGCAGTGGGAAGAAAGGAGGGGAGCAGTGAAAATGCAAAGGATAAGCTAATTATTCCTGTGGATAGTTTGGTGGCAGTTGTTTGTGTGAGGATCCAACCAGAGACATGCCTCAGCAGATGCTTTGCGCTGCGCTCTCGGGCCTCTCTGCGGGCTGCAGACGTCTGGGCAGTGTCTCCTGCACGCTGTAGAGAAGAAAACCTATTTCATCCCAAGTAATAGGTGATTCATCTCTCAGCGAGGCTCCTTGCGTGTCTCCCAGACACCCCACCCAGAGTGTGGATTTATCAAGACTGGGGGGTCATCCCCACTTCCTCCAAAGCCAAGACAACCCTTGGGTTGTCGTATCCAGCCGGGAGCATGAGAAGTGTTGCAACAGTCTGAGAGCAATTAGGGGTGAGGACACCAAGGGATGTGCTCAACGCTGCTGGGGCAGGGGAGGAGTTCATAGAAAAAAGCCCAACTTGGACAAGAGCCTTTTGCTCGCAAGGGGAGGAGGCGAGGGGAAGCCTTGGAATATCATAGAGTATCATAGATTTTCTATTTGCCTCTCAAAACAAAAACACAGCCCACTCCCGCTGTGTTTCCACAGCTACACAGATATAAACACACAAATTCCAAGGTTATTTCTGATGGATTTCTTTAGTGCTCAGAACAGGCTCTTTCCGGAGTGGCAGCATTGCTGGGGAAGGCTTGTTCCAGCAGGAGTGCCTTAACAGCACTATTTATTGAGGCAAGGCCTTTCTTTTGCGATGAGCTGTACTGAGCTGGAAAACACGGGGGCTTGTGATTTCAAGGACTAATCTGCTTGTTCAAACTGTGGCAGGGAAAGCAGATATTCAGGGCAATTTTAATGGTTGGAGCAGCTGGGTCGTAAATAACTCATGTAGAACTGAGTCTAATTTTTCCCTGAACAGGATGCTCCTGCAGATGTGACAATTAATCACAGTGATCAGCGTTTCTGTGCAAGCGTTTCCAGATAAATTGAAGCGATGGGTTCTTGCTCTTTCAAGAGATCGAATCAGAAATTCAGTCTGGAGGCTTAACACTTAGTCAATACTTCCCCAGAAACAGAGGATGCTGAAGGAGAAAAATTACGATGTGGGAAATGTCTCCTGGACTTGCAGTCCAAAGGCTGCAGCTGGGATTGCTTGGAAATATCTTTGCAGTTGCCATGGCATTTATTGTGCCTACAAAAGGTCTTCCAGGTGATGGTCGTTGGCGTTAGAAGTACTAAGTACAAAGGGAAGCAGGTTAATTGGATTTCTTTGAAAGAAGAAACACAAGAGCACCCAGGCTGATAAGGCACTGTAGTATTTCCACAAAGAGGCTGCCAGCTGAGCATCTCAGAACTCACTTATACCATGGATACCCTTGTGCACTGCTGCCTGAGTGCCGAGTTCTCAATTTGCTGTTTTCAGGTAGACAGAGAATGAGAAAATGCTGCAGAAGTGCCTGATTTTTCTCTGTGTATCTCCTTGAATATCTACTTTGGAGGGGGCTGGTGGCCCCTGCTAAGGACGGCTGCGTAGCAGGCCTGAGACTGAGGATAAGCAGGCAGGAATGGCACGTGCTGGATCTAAAGGGTTGGCTGTAGGGACAGATTCATACCCTGTAATGAGCTGTGGGCTCTGTGTTATCATGTCCTGGACCACTAGACTTGACTGCTCAAGCCATGTTGCTCCTGTGCTCAGCCTTTCACAGATATGTGCCTTGGGCTCTGCACTGAGACACTTCCAGCATGGGGTTTGCATGAGTCTGTTGCGATCTAGGGTGGTTTGGAGTGGAACTGGCTGTGGGGTGTCTTGTTCTGCTGTCTGGTTTGGGATGCTCCTTCTCCTGAGTGCACTGAGGGTATGTGGCTTCTGGGTGTGAGCTGCACAGTGCCCTGGCTAACTTAGACTGGTGATACTGGGGAAGAAAGCAGTAAAGAGACATTGTTGCTGCAAGAGCTATCCTGGAATCTGGGAGAATTTTTACTACTTTTATCTGTGCTTGTCTTATCTGAACGATCCTGGGTGATACTTGAGCAGTTCCTGGAGTCCAGAATTTGCTAGTCAGGGGGTGCTGTATGTCCAGGCTACAAGGGAGCACAGATCCCACCCTTGGTCTTGGGATCAATCCTGAAGTCTGCTCCTGACTAGAGACGAGTCTGCTTTGCTTTGGGTGAGTTGGTTGCAGTCTTTGTTGCAGCTGCCTCACTCATCCAACACTGGCCTGCTCAGGGAGCACTGCTGCATGTGAAGGGGCTGGAGGAAGGCTTGGACCATTGAGTGGGAGCTTCCTCATCCTGCCCACCCACTGCGGGGTCCCCGTCAGTTTAATCTTGTCAGGCAGTGATTGCCTCCCTCCGGGACTGATCATATCACACAACCATGCGTCACCCAGGCAGGTTAGGATTTATTAGCATGCTGGTCTCTCCAAGAGGCTGTATTTTACAAGCCTGACTCAAGGAAAGCAGAGGAGATATTTCTCTTCTCCCTGATTGCAAGCCCACCCACAGGAACTCACAGCAAGGCAGGGCTGGGGACCTGGGTCCCATTCTGAAGGCACCTCCTCTTCTGGGTACCCCAGAGCTGGCATGAGAATCTAAGGAAAGCAATTTTGTGCCTTTACTGTCCTGAACCTCTGGTCCACATCTGCACCCTCCCCCCAGATGAAGCCCTTCTCCTTTAGGGAGCCATCCTTGTGGGCACCTCCTGGGGTTGCAGGTGTGGGATTTCAGCCTGACCATCAGCTCCTGAGAAGCAAGAGAGCTGTGGTTAGTGGCACAAGAAACAGGGATCTCCTGTTACCATTTGCCCCATGCTCTGTCCCTCCTGTTGCTCTGAGATGCAGCATATGAAGTAATGTGTGCCTGGGTAACCCTGGGTATAAAACAAACCCATGTAGGTGAATTAGCACGTGGAGTGCAGAAAACAGTAAACAATCCATATAGGAGAAAAAAAAAGATCTATATTTTGGGGTTTTTTTGGTTTTGTTGTTTGCTTTTGTTGGTTTTTTTTACATGCCAGTGTTTTTCTTTAGAAGACCAATAATCATGTCCATGCTTGGGATTTTCCATCCTGCTGAGAGCCATCAGTTTTGATTAGCACATTAACTGCCTGCTGAAATTAAAATTATCAGCAGTTTAAAGTTGGCCCGAATTATGAGATAAGATAGAAACCTTCTAAGCAAAACCATCTGTGTGAATGAAATGAGGTGGAGAAAGGTAATTTTTCTCCCCGGAGCATGTGTAGGACTCTGTGCTCTTTCTTGCTTCTTTCTTTTTCTTTTGCTTCTCTTTCCGTGGTGATGCTCATGTCATGTGGCTGCCCCCAGATTCCAGATGTACATTTTCACAGCCATTAATTGAATACTGGCATGTGACAGATGCTTCACGGTGAAGCTGTCCTGCCTTGACCCTCCACCTGACTTAAAGGAGAGAAGTGCAAGATGTGAAATACCTCATTACCAAAGTGAAGGTAACCCGACATGTTGGCCAAGATGAGCCTTGCAAGCAGCCAGCTGGGCTCCCACATAAGGCCAAGGTCCTCTGCTGCTGCTGGAGATGTGGGAGGCCCTTTTGTAGCTTCTCTGGAGGTGAGAACGTTAAGAAGGGGCAATTATGTCCAATTGCTCCAGCCTGCGTTGGCCAGGTTGGCCCCGTGGGCGATGTTGCTGAGCTGGCAGTGAGCAGTGGGTCATGTCACTGCTTGCTCTTTACTGGCCTTGGTTTTCATTTATTCAATCCCTGTGGCTGTGAGCAAGATGAGAGGGTTCTGTGGGCACAGCATGTGCCAGAGCTGCACTGTCTCTGTCCAGCTGATGGCTAAGTGGGACCATACGAGCTGGCCACAATGCTGGCGTGTCTGTTCCACTTCTTTGTGATTGTCCCCATTCGATTTCTGTAGCTCTGGACTTCAAGTTTGAATGTCTCCAAGCCCAAACTTGCAGGCATGTAACATCACTTTGCTTTTGCCAGGTGAGACAGGCTCCAATACTGGAAAAGGTCTCTCCTTGCAATACTTATGTGCCCAAACATCGGCATGTTTGCCAGCAGTGTGCTCTGGTGGCTAAGAGAGCCAATGGGATCCTGGGGTGCATCAAGAGGAGTGTGGCCAGCAGGTCGAAGGAGGTGATCCTCCCCCTCTGCTCTGCCCTGCTCAGGCCCCACCTGGAGTATTGTGTCCAGTTCTGGCCTCCCTGGTATAAAAAAGACAGGGATCTCCTGGAGAGAGTCCAGAGGAGGCTACAAAGATGATTAAGGGCCTGGAGCATCTCCCCTATGAGGAAGGGCTGAGTGAGCTGGGGCTGTTCAGCCTAGAGAAAAGAAGACTAAGGGGGGGACCTTATTAATGTCTATAAATATCTTAAGTATGGGATGCAGGGGGAAATGGCCAGCCCCTTTTCAGTGGTTTGTGGAGACAGGGCAAGGGGCAACGGCTGCAAGTTAGAGTGTAGGAAGTTCCACACCAACATGGGGAAGAACTTTTACACAGTGAGGGTGACAGAGCCCTGGGACAGGCTGCCCAGGGAGGTTGTGGAGTCTCCATCTCTGGAGATATTCAAGACCCGTCTGGATGCCGACCTGTGCAATATGAGCTGGGGAGCCTGCTTTGGCAGGGGGGTTGGACCTGATGATCTCTCAAGGTCCCTTCCAACCCCTGTGATTCTATGAGTCTATGATTCTATGTTTCAACTTTCTGTTGCATTAAGTGAGCAGATTGACTTTCTAACGTCACTCAAGACTGGCTTTCACCATTTATTAGTGCTCTTCCCTGAAGCATTTACAGCTCTTCAACTTCCTTTTTGAAGTGAGAGCCCCAGGCACGGATATGTTTTCCCAGCAGCAAATGGTGAATGGGTGGTTCTCCCTCTGGGAACCCCACACATATCCATGTACCAAGACCCTGTTTGCTGTCTGGTCTTCAGCAAGAGGAGCTTGGGGAACAGCACCAGTCACCAGCCAGGTTCAGGCCTAGTGCTTCAGTGGAAATTAAACACTATTGTATTAGGCTGGGATGGAGTTAAGTCAACCCATCACAACTGTTTAATTCTGATGGGTCAGGGGCTGTGCTTTTTTCTGTTGATGATGTTCAAAGAAACAGTCCTCCAGTCTGTAGATATTGCATCTATTCTTCAGTCATTGATCCTGGCTTTGAATTGAGCCACATTAAAAGAAAAACCTACCACTGACTTCAGTGGGAGACGAGCCCAGCTGACACGTTTGTGTCTGACAACACCGTGGCAGATTCGGTGATGCTGCGTTACATTACTGACCCTGAAGTGTCTCTCTCATCTTCTGGGCAGCGATATAGACTGAGCTGAGTCTGAAACTTGATTAATGAGAACATACGCTACAGGAAAACGGCTTCAGCATTTGCAAGAAGACAGACAGCCTCAGGCATTTTGTGGCTTTTGACAGCTGGGAGCCATGAATGTCTGTTGTCTTTTTTCTTTTTTTTTGAAAAAAAACCCCTCTGTAGAATGAACACATTCAGCAAATGGAAGGGGGGAAAAAAAAAAAGGAAAGAAAACATTACTCCTGGCTGGGGTGAGAAAAATCAAGTCTACCAGTGAGATTTTCGTGGTGGCTAAAAGGCAGCTTCCTGGGTTTTGATGTTGGTGGATTCATTCTCTGCATTCCTCCTTTCTTTCTTTAAATAGATGGTTAAATTCTTTTTTTTGGGATCTTCTTTCAGGAAAGACATCTGAACTACGCTGCAGATGGAAAATTTGTAGCCAAATTCCCCTGTGAGTACTGTGCATAGACTGGTGTGCTGTAGTGAGCGGGACACTTTCTGGTGAGCCTAGAGACATTGCTAGGAGTGAGATCCCCCTTTGAGATCCAGAGGAACCAAGGATGGGACAAACCAGGAATTCTAGAGTACCGATCCAGATGCACTGTGTGGGATGGGAAGGATGACTTCTGACTTCCATCGGAAAGGAGGCCATCTGCAGTATTTGCAACTGAACATCACTGCTGTTGGTTGCCCACACAAGCAGACAGATGCTGCTGTCCTGGTTTCACCAGGCTGCTGGCCTTTGCAGTCAGGAATGCAAGAAAAATAACTGATGGAATGAAAATCTAGTTCTGGAGAATATGACACATAGTGCATGGTGAATGTATTGTGCAGGTTGGAGCTGGCCAACAGATCGTGTATTTGGCATGTCTGCTTTAAAATTAATCATGTGTTTAAGCGATATCCTGATTGGGGATGCTTCTCTGAGTTTGGGATATAAAATGCAACTTTAGGGAAGACTTCTTAGTCCAACAAATAAATCTGTTGCAGACACACGCGTGTTTTCTGTTGTGCTGCATGGAGCTCTTTATAGCTTTCAGATGGGACACTCCCAGCTTCCTCCAGAAATTTCACTAGCAGTGAGTTGAACTTTTGGTCAGCACTGAAAATCCATGAAGAATATCAAGATGTTTGGGGCCCCAGATACAAAAGCCAAGAAGGACTAGCAATACTTAGTAGTGATTACGTTTGTTTCCTTTCCATTAGAAAGGATTGATTTCTGTGCTAAGAGAAGTGCCCTTCTTACAGAGCAGGCAGCATGATGGATGGCCATATTAATAATATAGGATTTCTTCTTTAAGATGTGGGAATGAGCTAGAGACTCTCCTCTTCTTCCCTTACAAAAGGGGAAATGGAGGCTAATTTATAAAGATAGACTGCAGTGCGTGTTGGCTGGCAGAACACATGACCGATCGCTCCATGCACGGATACTATATTATTAGTCTCAATAATGGGTCCCCGAGGTCCCTTACGTCCCCAGCCTGAGGACAGGTCCTTCCGCTGATGTGATTTGCTGTGCCTCCTGCAGCCAGCGGATCTAAAGGTCTTTCTAGTACTTGCTGTGGACTTTCAAGACCAGATGCCTGTTTTCTTCAAGGTCTGTGGGACGTGTGCGTGGGTTTGAGGGGAGCGATTCCATGACCCAGACAGCACCTGTGGCAGTGAAGTCTTTGCTGACTGCTCAGGCATAATGCAAAGAAAGTGGGGCCAGAGGCTTTGCGTGGTGAGTAGGAGGCAGGGGAGAACTGGCAGGGTTGGAAGTGGGAGGCTGAGATAGTAATTTTCTTCCTATGATCTGCCTTGCTTGTAAATAGGCACTTCCCACATGTGAGAGTGGTCTGCACATCAGATACATCAGCTGTATGCCTGTTCTCCCAGGAGTGGGTTCAAAGTAAAGGCAATGCTTCATCAGAAAGCTAATTGAGGAACTGAGCCTGAAATCTGGTTGTAGAATAACCTCTTTTCTCCATCCTATTTGATTTTATTTCAGCTTGCCTGGAAAACTCCAGCCCGTGCATCCACGTACCAGCTATGTTTGCTTCCCTATGGCACCACACATTCCCTGCAAATTATCAAGACGATGCTCACAGCTGCACTTTCCTGTTATCCTTTGGTTGCTCATATTTAATATTTGTAATAACCTGTGTTGTGGTTTATGCAGTTGTAGCCATGCATTTTGCTGGCAAAAGCCAACGTTTTTTAAAGGCAAATTTTTTTTTCTTCCCATTCTGTGACGGAGATTTTGCTGCTTATATATCAATAAGATAGCTTGCAGTGTTCTGGCAAGCTGGAGAAAGGAGATAAGAATGAAAGAAATGCTACATTTCATGACCCAGTGGCTTATACTCTGTATGCTTCACTGTGGACATTTAACAATCACGAGAGAAGGTCTTCCATGCCCCTTAAAATATCCACATCTTTAATGTAAATGAATCAGAACCATTTTTTCATGGTCGGGTCACGCGACTCCAGAGTCGGAGGGGATAACAGTGGGTATATTGTATGGATGGATGAAAAGAGAGCCCCAATGCTGGAGCAGACAGTACAGGGCGATATAATGAGAAGACAGCCAACTAGTTTCATGTGCCTTTTCTTTCTGTGTTACATTTGGTTTCTTTTCTGAATTGTCCTGAAATGAGAGGTGATGTGGGCAGGTCAGTAGGGTGCTGAGCTCAGGGCCTGGGGCTGGATCTGTTCTCAGCACAGGCACTACCTTACTGGGTGATTTTAGGTACATCTTTTCCCTCTGTTTCGACACTAGCTTTTCTCTCTTGCTCAGCCATGCCATAAGGTCTTTGGCGAAGGGATCAGCTGTCCCTGTCTGGTCACTCAGTGCCTGGGACTGTGAGGTTTTTCTCCCCTTTCTGTTCTTTCTGTAATATAATCATTGTGAGAGTCCTGACACACATAAGTAGATAAACTGGGGGGTGGGTGGCGTTAGGACTGGTACAGGTGTCTAAGGCAAAACAGAATGGGATTCGCAGGCATCCTTCCTTACAGACCTCTGGCTGCCCCTCCACCCCAAGCCAGGTTCACTGAGTACTGGTTACAAAAAGGCAGGTTGGGTTGAATTTTGGGTAACTTCTTGGTGTGGTCAGAATCTACCCCTCTGACTGAGGATCTTGGCATTTGCCTCAGAGACACTGTGTCTGTATTTGGTGCTACAGAGCAAACCCAGGAGTGCAGTGGAGGGAAGCAGCCCACCAGCCCCATTGCTCCTGGGCAGAGGTGACACTGGCAGGACTTCTGCCCCAAACACAGCGTGGACCTTTTCCCTGGCCAGGGAGACGCCACAAGGAACGGAAGTACAGTAGTAAAAACATGAAATGCAGACAAATGCCATTCTTGGAGGCATTCCAACACTGGTGGACCCCACTGGTGGAGATAAGGTGGTTGCTGCCTTGCTTTGTACCCTGTCTCACACCCCAAAGGGCTGCTGAATTCCTGCAGCTCCCTGTGTGACTTTGCTTGCTTGCTAGGCCCTTAAGAAGCACAGAGTGTTTTTGCTCAAGGTCATGCTTTCAGTGCGACAGCAGGAGAAGCTGTGTAAATGAAATGTTTGCATAGGAAATGGGAAAGGTAGACCCAGCCTGGAAAGGGCTTTTCCCCCCCTTCCTGGGCAGCTCACTCGCATTTCACAAAGGAGACTTGTCTGTGTCTGTGGTGATGAGTGCGGCAGGGCCAAATCCATAAGGATGTCTGGGGCCAGCTCTTCCTGCCAGGGATAGGAACGAGCCTCTGAAGTATGCTGACGGTATGACGGAGCTGCGTGTGAATTTTCATGATGCCCTCCATGGATTTCATGCTATCAGTGTGCATGGCTGAGATGCACACGCAGCCCTCCAGCATACTGATGAGCCCGCGACATTAGTATTCAGCACCAAAAGCCAGAGCTGTTAGACGAGGAATAAGGGTGTGAAGGGGAGAACTGATAAATGATTAGGCTGTATGATAATATTGGCAGTGCTGACCCAGCTCCCTCGCAAAGGAGACTTACTGAGTACCAATTCAGAGCCTTAGCACCATAAGTGACTGGGGAGAATACATGGGGTTTGGGTGCTGGGTTTGTCACTGGGGAATTTGCAGAGAAGGAAACACATGATTGACAAGAGACTAGAAAAATCAAGTCACAGTCTCCTCTGTCCACATGTGCATGGTTTCTATTATCAGGGCAGGCAAGCACCCACCCCTACTCAGCACACTACTTGGCACAAAGTTAACTTAAAATTAGGCTCAGGTTTAGGTGCTTTTGTTGAACTGGGCCCTAACTACATGATCGCATGTAGTAATTTGGGCTAAGAGTGCAAGGGGACTGCAGGCAGCTTGATGCATTCCAGATGTTTCAACTGAAGGTGAAATTGTCCCTTTGCCCTCTGAATTTGGGCTAAATTGCTGGAGTTGGGGGTGCCCAAGGTGTTTGATATAAGGGCAGGTGCAGTGTACAGACTGAAGGTTACTGTGCAGGAGTGCCTTGCAGATGTGGGAGCCACAAACAGTATTCATGGGTAGAAGTAAACTAATTTAAACAGGTGAACAACCTTGCTCTGGTTTGTTGTGTTTAACCTTTGCTGCAGTTGATGGTTTATCTAGACTGGTGGATAAACAAAAGAAAAGCCCAGAGGCTAAACCAATGTGATGGTTTTTCTCTAGTTTTCAAATAGAGCTGATTTATAGTGGGCACAAAAATATGAGTGTGTGGTTATGCTTTTTAAAAGTAAAGACAACATTTGCAATGCAGGGAACACATGACCTACCCAGTTTTTCTGAGCACTTTTTATGAGAACAATAGTGAGGAACAGCCTCTGTTTTTATGATTAGCTGAAAATGGTTGTGCACGTTTCCTTGACACCAGAAGCAAACGTGAAGCATCATGAATTAATATTTGCAAGGTGGCATTTTGAGGTCTCTGAGCTCAGCAGACCCATAATAAAACAAGGAGCAGTGATCATGATTATTGTTTGCAAAGCTCAGGGTAGGTAGTGGCTGGGGACCAATCTCTAAAATTATCTAGTTGCTGTAGATGTAACTGGGGAGAGGTGTGGGGTTTCCAATAAAGTGGTTTCACTCCCTGTTGGTGAAGCAGGAGATGGAGAGAGACACACCAGTGATATCTATCACATGCAGCAGGCATCTTTGACAGTGATCTGCACTGCGGCAATTTTCTCTTGGCCAGGCGATTATTACTTGTCAGCGCCAGCTGTTACCTGGAGGACCCCAGTTATCAATTACTTGAAGGCATTCTCCCAAGCATCAATTATTTCATTAGCTCCCTGACGAATCATTCGTGTTGAACATCTGAGCCTTGGAGACCAACCTCTGGTGAGTGTCATTGAGCCATGGCCAACACCAAGACATCCGTGGCTTTCCAAGAGGCAGAGGGTTCCCGTGGGTCATCTTCCCCCCCCCTTGTTTGGGGTCTAGAAGGAGCCTCACCCCACTGCAGGGTACTCATGTCCACCTTGTATGGTTCCATTCTCAGAACAACTGCACAAGTTCCAGGCAGGAAAAGGAGAGAGCATGACTGTTCCACTGTCCTGAACAGACGGCATGGCAGAGCTGCCTTGGCCTCTGACAGCAAACACTAGGCCCCATTGTTTCCAGGGACCTGAGAAAATAGTGGGGTGATACACAGGCAGCTGCAGAAAATGTATCCGACTGTGCTTCTGCAATGGGTTAAAAAAAAGGAAAGGAGGGAGAAAAGCGGAAAGAAGGGAAGGGAAGGGAAAGGAAGGGAAGGGAAGGGGAGAAAACTAGTTACGACTTTCTGTTTAATGATAAGTAGTTCCTGCGGGGAGTACTGAGGCAGCAGAGGAGACCACCTGGAAGCAATAGATGCACAACAGCAAGATCTCTTGGTTCTCCTTCTCTTTAACCCAGGGCCTGCAGGAACTCAGCACGTCCTTGTTCAGAGATGCCTGCCTCCAATCAGTGTCCTGAGGCATAAAGGCAGAAGAAAGGACAAATGCTACTGGGTGAAACCATTCCCACCTGGGCCTAGCAGACCAGAACTTGATCTGTAAGTGTGAAACACGATGGCTTTTTGAGCAATGCCACCACCTGCAGCCCTTGTGCAGCTTTGGCTGAAGCAGTTGGAGAAGACACCTGGCACAGCCACTTGGTACCCACCTCCTATTAGGCCATCAGGGTCTAATCACCAGGTCTTAAAACTCTTTAAACCACACTGCCTTGTTGGAGATGCAGTGGGTTTGGGAGCGATGATACGAACGTCTCTGAATGCAGAATAAGGCAGTGCCTGGCACCAGGTCCAAGGAGCAGACACCCAAAGGCAGCAAGGCTAGATGGGAGAATTTCCAGTTTGCTTCAGATACTGCAGTCAGCTTGTACATGTTTGGCTCCTTCTCAGTATAATATAGCTCTTGAGAGCAGAGAGAAAAGATCCAACAATCCTTGAAACAACAAAGATCCCCAAGCTTTGAAACGGGGAAAAAGAGCAAAAACACAGCTTAGGGAGCCTGACTAACAAAAACAAACAAAAGGCAGAGAGGAAATGGGAAGTGGTGGATGGTATGTTACACAGTGTGCAAGCCAACAAGCAGTATCTGCAGGTCATCCATTCCTCTGAGCCTCAGAGAGGACATAGGTCCTTGAGTTGAATTAACAGCAGTCCCTCTCCCCCTCCCAGACTCTATTATTTTGTCTCCAAATGCCCAGCAACAACAGTGACAAAAATAGTCTGCAAAGTCTGACAAAAATCTCAATTTCTCAAAGTTTTGCCAAGCCTTGTTTTGAGTGCAAAGCACTCTGGCTGTTACTCCTCAACACAGTGCTGACCTTCTGGCTGCTCCATCCCTCCCTGCTCCGACGGAGAGGCAGAAATGTTTGGCATTACCAAGCATGCTGCCAGCCCTTCAAAGCAGCCTTCCTAGCTGTGCCCCTTGAATATTATTTTTATTCCTTTTCCTGAATATGTTGCCTTTAAAGCAAGATTTTCTTTGGTCTGTAGTATTTCACACTTAATATTTCCTTCGGGGCTGGAGGTCTGTGAAAGAGAGCAGCAGGGGAACACTGAAAGCAGCCTCTGAAGGGGTGCTGTCAGCCTTTGTGGGCAGCCAGGCAGCGGGGAGGGCTGGCTGTCAGCATGCAGTGAGCACGTCGGGCTTGCATCCCCTGGCACAGGGATGTGGTATATGGAGCAGATTCAGCTCCTTCAGTCATTCTTCATTTTGCAGTCAAGGGAGTAAATCTGTCTACAGCGAGGCAATTATCTTAATAAAGGTAATTTCAGCTTTCTTGGGGTGACTGAAAACAGCGCACTGGAATCAAGAACGTTTAGTGGTGGCATACTTTTGCAGTTCATTTCTAGAAGGTTTTATTTACTCACTGAGCATCAGGCTGGGAGTTGCAAAGCAGAAAGCTCTGCCATGCAGTGGGTAAATGGGGGGAATAAGCAGATATCCTCCCTGCTTTGAATTGAGTCTGATTATCCAGATCGTTGCTGTGCTTGCTCCCCCTGCAGCCTTCTTCTTATTTGCCTTTTTTTTTTTTCCCTCCTTGGGATTTTGCTGACAGAGGAAACTACTGTCAGGCCACCTTGGATTTCATACAGCCGTGCTGGCTTATGCAGCAGTAGTACAGCTGGAGAGGACACTTCTGCTGCTGCGCTGAGGGGACTGGCTGGGTTTGTCTGGCAGAGCTGGAGATCTAATGAGATAGTCTCAGCGTAATCCCAGACCTACTAAAAAGGCAGATGATCAGTGTCAGAGCGTGCAGTCTTTGATGCTAACAAGGCCAGGTATTAGGAGCTGTTGTACAGTGAGATGCACCTCTACTGTGATTGGCTGGTTTGCTGCCTTCTCTGATTTTTGAGTCATTTCTGCTGTCCTGAGGAGGGTGAGGAACTTTATGAAAGCTTCGTGTCAGCTTTCCTCATGACTTGTTTGGATTTAGCCCAGTTCCTTCGTCTTAGGAGGGCATGAGGTGGAGAGAGAAGTATCTCCTGCACTCCTGCTGGAGCAGACATGAAGAACAGGAGGCAGGTCCAGAGGCAGGGTGCTGCCTGCTCCCAGCCAAACCCAAAGTTCCTCAGATGTGTACAGAAAAGGGGAGATGTGGCTGAAATACATTGAATTCTCTGAGGTCTTCCTTGGAACTTGCCAGACATGTTCTTTCCTTCCCATTGGAAAGAATGGTCGTGTTCAAAGTCCAGACCTGGGAGATGGTGTATCCTGCAATTAGATCAACAGCTCTTCCCCAAAGAGTCTGCATCTTGCCTTGGGTAGATGAGCTGTGTGCAGGTTTTGGTGGCAGGCTTTTTAGATGTGGGACACCAAAGAGGAAAGAAACTTCTTCAGAAGTTTGCAGACACCTACATGAGTAGTGAACCTAAGTCTGCTCAATGGCCTGGCATCCCTTCCTGTAACAGTCTGCAAATCATGATTGGTATTTTTAGGTCCCTGATGAATCCAACAACCTGACTAGAGGTGCCTAAGTCACTACTGAAAATGGGAATGACATTCTATAGCCACAACAGCAAGATTCACCTTACTTAATTTGCCCAAGTGTCTAGCTGAAGGAACATCTCAGGGCTCACTGCGTGGCTAGTGGAAAGGGACACAGGGCTAGAAGGTGATTTTTCTCTTCTCAGGATGGATGTCCAGGTTAGGATAGACCAATACCTACTAAAGGGGTTTGTCTCTGCCTTTTGACTGTGAAGGAGCCTTGAAGACTACAGTCATCTCTACGTTGGATGTCTATTGTAAGGCATGCGGATTGTACGTGGATAAAATTAGATAAAATAAATCTTAGACACAGACACTGCTACAAGTTTTACCCTGTTTTTTAAAATAGTTTTGCATAAATAACACTGGGGAATGACACAACCCAGGTCTGCAAGGCATTAGCGCTCTCTGGCATGCTGCACATTTCACACTGAATGCTGTTAGCAGCAGAGAAAAGGCCAAGCCAGACCTTCAGATCTAAGCATGCTCAAGTTTTGGAAATAATCTGAATCTGGAGGAAGATCTGAAGTTTCCTTCTGGCCTCTATCTTTACAAGGAGCCAAGCCACCCTGTCCAGCATTGCTGAGTCTTTCAATAGTTCCCTAAATATTTCAATCCAGCTGCTGCAGCCCTGGGTCCACCTCAGCTCTGGACAAGCTCCAGAGGAATCGTTCTGGTCTCTTGCTGCTCTGTGAATATGCAACATGCAGCAGTTGTGCCAAGGCTTTTTTAGACCTTCGCTTCTGTAGGGTCTGTAGAGCCACCTTGGCTTAAACAGAGAATTATGTGGCCTTGGGTGTAGACCTGGATTCCATTTCCGAAACAGATGTGGTGCAAAATGTCCACCCAAAGATAGAAACCAGCAGAATGGCTCCAGCAGCATGAGCATCTGCTTGTGCACATGGGGAATGGCCACCTCATCAGATGCTGCTGTATTGCTATACCTTCACTAGTGACCACCCCTCGGGTGAGCGATGGCAACTGCACATTTCACCTGCCACACACAGGTAAAACACCTGTATTTAAGCTGTTGCCATGAATTAATTTTACTTTGCAGGCAGAAGCGCATGATCACTACCAGCACTTGGCTGCAGGGCAGCATCTTCTGAGGCTGATCCTGCCGAGCTGGAAGAGCTCACCCTCACTATGACCTTGGAGGATCTGAGCGTTGCCCACTTCATCTCCCAACTGTTTGTATGTACCATGAGCCCTGGGAGCAGCGCATGGAAGATTCCACCTGCTAATCCACATGCAAGAAGTGGTAGGTGGTATCTCTCAGGCAGGTTGTTCTGCTGGTGTCTCCACTTTTTCCAAAGGGCTCAGATTTGCAACACCCTGAAAATCTTTCCCCATTTTTCCCAGTGTTAATTTCAGCTTTTTGGTGTGTCTTGCTGCTGCCTTGCTCCCACACAGCATGAGAGACTCTGCACAAGCCCTGGGCGTTGCTTGTGGCTGAGCCATCCCACATAGCAAGACGGTGATCCAGAAGTGCTGATGGTTTTGCATTTTGTATTGGTATTAGTAAATCCTGGAAGGGGAATCTCATTTTTGTCCCCCAAGGTAATGCAGGCTGACAGGAGGTGGGAAGGGGCTGGAGGGGGAAAAAAGTGTGCGTGCTTCCTCATGAAAAGTCTGCAAATATTCAGGGCGGGGGAAGGGGTGTGTGTATGTGGGAATAGCTGGGGAAGGGGAATGACTGTGATGCAGAGTCCGCCCAGGAAAGGAGATGGGACAGGTCTGCTGAGTAACTGGGGTCTGAGTGCAAGGTTTGCAGCACTGGTGCTGTGCCATAGGCAAGAAACCTTGGAGCCCTGGGCTGCTGCACTGGCAGATGTGTCAGGTAACACACACACACACACACACACAAATGCATGCTCACGCTCAAACACACACACACACGCAATTCTTCAGCAAGGATGTGCTGCTTGTTTGAGGTCAGATTTCCCTTTCTAGAGTCAAGGGATAAAGGACTTTGGCATTGGTGAGGCTGCACCTCGAGTGCTGGGTCCAGTTCTGGGCTCCTCACTATAAGAAGGTCCTGGAGTGTGTCCAGGGAAGGGCAACCAGCCTGGGGAAGGGGCTGGAGGGCAAATCCTCTGAGGAGCAGCTGAGGGAGCTGGGGGTGTTCAGCCTGGAGAAGAGGAAGCTGAGGGGAGACCTTATCACCACCTCCACTGACCTGACAGGAAGGTGCAGAGAGGTGGGCGATGGTCTCTTCAGCCAGAGAACAGGAGATGGGACAAGGGGCAATGGGCTCAAGCTGCCCCAGGGCAGGGTCAGAGCAGATGTTAGGAGAAAGTTCTTCACTGAAAGAGTTGTCAGGGCCTGGAACAGGCTGCCCAGGGAGGGGGTTGAGTCACCGACCCTGAGCACGTTTAACAGACAGGGAGATGAGGTGCTCAGGGATATGGTTTAGCACAGGACAGGAATGGTTAGACTTGATGATCTTAAAGGTCTTTTCCAACCTTGTAATTCTGTGATTCTGTAATTCTGTGATAACATGACTGCCCTGAGAAGCAGAGGAAATAACACAGGGGTGATTCTGCCATCTGTCCCAGGAGTTATGAAACACAACCGTAACTGTGTCTGTAACTTTAGACAGCTCACACAGACTGAGGAGATTACATTGTGCTTCCACATGCTTTAAATCTAGGTCTGATCCCGTGTTCCTCTGTGTGTAACCAGGGTTGACTCCTTCTCATTGCTGTTTTCCTTTAATTTAATATGCCTTGCAATAGGACTGTTCCTCTTAATGTGCCTAATGTAAAACACGCTCGTTTGCTGACTGTGGCAGCAGCCTTTGGCTCAGGCTACCCTGCACGTCGCCGGGGAGTCTGATGCTGGGGAGGGTAATGACTCTGGGAAGTCTGACACTGAAACGACATTCTGTGAGTACTTACTGGGCAGGGTGAGGGAGATGATGAATTATGTTGTCGTAAATTAGATCTGGCTCAAAGTGCAGAATAATTCTTGCTATTAGACTGGATGCGGGAGGATGCTAATTTTTAGGAAACAAAAGTGGATCCTTTCCTAGATGGCTGCATTTGCAAACCACACTTGTGTTCCCTTTGAATAAAGTGAATGCAAGTCTGCCCTGTGCAGAAAGCCCAGGCCAGTGACTCTCCTAAACACAGGCTTGCAACCCTAAGCAGGGTTTGTAGGACATACAAGGGAACACAACAAGATCCCACTGGCAGGAGGGGTCCTCCCCCCTGGAAGCAGGTTGCAAGCTGAAGGCTGGGTCCCCAGGGCAGAGGTTGGCCCTGGGAAAGGCAAGCAGTGTCTCCAGACAGGGTGGAACGAACTCATCCATTATTGTCACTTTTTAATTGTTTTCCATGTTGTACTGCTGATCTTTTAATAGGACATGATCTGAAACATTCTTCTTTGCTGTGGGTGGCATGTGTCCCTGGTCCCTGACTGTCTCCAGGCAGACTGATGGGGGGGGACGGGGCAGTCTGGGGACAGGATGCCTTGTTAAGGACATGTCAGAACATCTCCACCCATCTCTAGCTCTGAGAGGGAGAAATGCCCTGTGTCTGATGGGCAATGATTTGTGATAAAGGGATATGTACCCTTAGGCTGTGGTTTCACAACTATATTAACACTCTCTTAAAGACTGTCTTTCCAGCTGCTCACTTCTGCCTTTTTTGTCCTGCTAGTGGATTGTGGAGATCACTCAGGTGACACCATTACCCACCCCCCTCACCCCCCCTTTTTTTTTTAACTCTCTCCTAAATGAAGCTTTCCCCCCAAACCATATCCATTCCCTGATGTGGGCAGAGCTGGTGGGCAGGGATGGGGGACTCAGCTGAAGCATCCCTGCCACTACAAGTGACAGCTTCACTGCACTTCCTATTTATAGCAGCGCTGGGTGGTTCTCAGCTGTCCCTGTAAAGAGCTTGTAGGTCTCCAGATCTTGGATCCTGCAATCAGCTTGTGCCCCATGGAGCTGGATACAGCCACAGTCTGAATAACAAAAGGTTGTACAGCGCTGTGAACACCTGCAATACCAGTACTGTAGGTGCAATTGCAGCCCTGCAGCATCCCACAAAACCAAAAGTGAGCCTAAGAGTCACATAAGACTCTTAGTTAACATGGGACTTTTTGTTTATAGACCTCTGAGGTAGATTTGGTTCTGGTTTTTCTGATTTTATCTCCAACAGTGTGTCTCTAACCACTCATGTAACTCCAGGATTTAAGGAGTTAAGATACACACCGAACCACTGTCCCTCCTAAAACTGGGTCTGACAGGCAAGACAGTGGCTGGCAAGGACACAGACAGAAATTCCCAGCCTCGGAGATGCTGCCGAGGCTGATTCACTTTGCAGCCAGGGCAGGAGATGACAAGAGTGCATTTGCCCAGCAGGTCCCCTTCTTTACACTTTATCAGAGTGGTGCCATCAGCCAAAACACACGCAGGGATTTCCAGGGACTAATCATAACTCTTGGTAATCCCCTCAGCTCTGCAGCCAGCACAACGTGTGCCACCACCGGGGATGGGACGCGCGGCGGGTGTGTTTGTGTGTGCCCCGGCCCCGGCAGGCGGCCGACTTCAAAGAGCCCACGAAGCTTATGCAGGTCAGCAAGGAGCCAACCTACTGCTATCCCAGCATGCTCTTATTAGGGGAACTGATACCCTGTTAATTATATCCTCGTCCTGCCAGCCCGCCTTTGCTCCCACACCCTTCCCTTCTTGCCTGCCAAGCATTTCCAATTGGCAAGGAGACTCGGTCCTTTGCTTCTCGCCCATCAAGTCTTCCCCTCCTTGTTAACTGCCTAACACCTTGTCTCTCGCTCTCTGCTCTCCAGCTCCTTGTCCCTTTCCTGTCTGTCTGTCTGTCTGTCTCTGGTGGCCTCCGAGGTCTCCTTTCCTCTTTGGGAGGCACCAGGTGGGTGTCTGAGCAGTGATGCCTCCTTGGAGCACCTTGCAGACCTGATGTGCAGCGTGTGGCCGCTCTCTTCTGCTTAATCCCACTCTGCTCCTACTCCTGAAGGTTGTGATTTAAGAGAGGTTTGCCAGCCAAGCCCATATTTTGCTGAGACTGTATAACTGTGAAGGGGGGACGGATGGGGGCCGGGGGGAGAAGTTTTTTAGCACTTAAGCCTTTCCTTAGGTCTGAAACAGAAGTACTAATCTCTGAGCTGCATAGCAGGTTGGGGAGGCTTCTGGATTTCATTTCACATGATGGGAAAAGATCAGGGTTGTGAGCTGTGTGGGGAGCAGCTCCTGGAGCCATTGCACACAAACACAGTCTTCCAGCTGCACAGCACAGAACAGCAGAGCAGGTGTCCCCGTGTCCCTTTTTTCCAGCGGTATCTAGAAGCCTGAGAGCACCCATCACCCTCCAGGCGAGCAGAAGAAACACCAGCACAGATGCACAAAGACCAGTGTGCTCCCATGGGAAGACGCTCTGGATGCCTGAAGCTTGTCTGCAGAGCTCTGGAAGCTGTGCTGCTGGCTCTGGTGGGTTGCTGGATGATGCTCCAGCCCTGGGAGTCTCAATGTCCCCAGAATGTGCCCTTATCTGGTGCAGCAGGAGTACAGAGAAAGCAAGCCGCTATCTCACTGATTCCTGCTGGGACAAGTCCCCTCATTTTTCCCTTTGATATTCTCTTGCTGGAAGAGCCCTGACTTCTCTGGGCCTGCTTTTTGCACACCCTGGCTGGGACTTAAGCCCCGCGTTTCCCAGAAAGGCTTGGGGAATCTTATCAATCTGCTATTATTATTTTCGTTTTCCTTCTCCTTGGAATTCCAGTCTGCTGCTGACTGTGAAAACACAACAAGAGGCTCAAATCAGTCAGCCCTCGGCATATTCAAATTGGCACCAGTTTGTTTGTTTTGGAGCTAAAGCCAGAGTGAGAAAGCCGGGGCTTTGAGATGCTATTGGGATCACCTGGGAAAATACATATGCCTTTCATCTCGCCTCCATCCCCCATGGTCAGGGGGGGCTCTCTGCCCCCAGCTGGGCTCCCAGCCCCCTTCTCCTCTTTATCAGCAGCAGGACCCTCGCTGTGCCGGGTACAGGCACTTAGCAGTGGCCATATGACATGGAGTGAAAGTCCTGAGGGAACAGATGTTTCTCTTTCAAGGAGCTCTGTGTGTGTGAGTGAGTGTGTGTGTGTGTGTGAGCATTGGACAAGGTATCAAATACCTTTCAGGCTTTCGAAATTGATGCTGGGAGCTGCTTCTCTTGAACACAGCAGTGAGCTGCTGGTACCACGTAGTCCCAGCTCCAAAAGAGGGACCTGAATGCAGGGTCTTTATAATTTATTTTTTCAACTTTCTTTTTTTATTCCTTGCAGAAATGGGCTGTCCTCAGACACAGAGGGAGAGGTCCTCAGGTGATTCTTTTTTTTTTTTGGGGGGTGTGTGAAAGTTTTCATGCATCTTTCTGAGTCTATAAAAACAACAATTCTCCCTGCCTTGTAAGAACTGAGGGCTGAACTCCCTACAGTGGAAACAGCTCCACTCACTGTCCCAGCACACCACCCCATTGTCATCACCGTTTGATTTTCTTCCACACCCCCAGGTCCCTCACTAGAAGACAGTGGGAACAATTATTTGCATGAAGCTTAGAGGATCCTATCAGCCATTTCTATGCTCAATGCTGTCTTCTCTGCATGCAGTGATGCACGTTTCCCCGCTGCTCCCCCAAACCCTCAGTTTTTTCAGATTTCCTTCATCTTCTTTTGCCAACCCTTTTACCCCTTCTTTCCTTTGTTTCCTTTGGGATCGCATCAGTTTTCAGGACACAGATCTGCTGCAGACCAGGGATGTGCCCTTTACTGGGTCCTTACAGCCTGCATACACCACTGTTACTGAGTGATTGATATGGGTTCAGCCCAGCAGCCCTGGATTTGAAAAAGGAGGTTTCAGCTGGAGAGCAACATCCCAGGTTCTCCCTCTGAACATTTATCAAACTGTGGGCTGAAATGGCCCTTCTGAAGAGGGCACTGAGTGTTTACATAAACTTTGCTGCCCAGCTGCAAGCTCAGCTCTTTCATCTGTGGCTTCGGTGTTGCAGCCTGGAAGGTGTGATCCCACAGGGATGCTTCCACAGTGCAGTCAGCTCTGCGTGGCTCCTTGCCTTCAAACACACCATCATCTGAGCTGTGAAACAAGGAGCTGGATCTGACCGTGAGTTTTGAGCATCTCAGAAATAAGAGGGTTTTTTCAGCAGGTTCTGCTCTGATTTTACAGTTGAGGTCTGATTTTACTGGTCCACAGATTCTCCCACTTTAACCAAAATCTATTTCCAGGCAATTTTTTTTCTTCCCACTTTTTTCATCATCCTTGATACTGTTTCCTGCAGGCCTTAAATAACAATTTGACTCTGGCCAGTCAAAATGCCTGATAACAGGTGTCCCATAACCTATGTTTGCCAGCAACTCAATCTGGGATTGCTTTGCTTTGCTTCTTATCTCCCTTCTATTTTAGCTCCAGTGGAAGTGCTTGCAATAAGCGTTGCACAGACAGTCAGATTTTGCTGTGTTTAAGGACTGGTATTTACTCCACAGCAGACAGCAGTACTGCCAGTGCTTCCCACCTGGCCCTGGAGCACACTGATGGGTACTGGTGGTCTGGACTGGCTTTAGAAACAGGGAGCCACAGGCAGAGTCACCAATCTCCAGGCCTGGATCTACACAAGGTTGCCCAGGGCCCCATCCAACCTGGCCTTGAACACCTCCAGGGATGGGGCATCCACCACCTCTCTGGGCAGCCTGTTCCATCACCTCACCACTCTCTCTGTAAAAAACTTCCCCCTAGTATCTAATTTAAACCTTCCCTCCTTTAGCTTTAATCCATTCCCCCCTGTCCTGCCATTGTCTACCCTTTTAAAAAGTTGATTCCCCTCCTGTTTGTATGCTCACCTCTGTCTTGTTGAAAACTGTGTTTCACACAAATTCAGCCCATATGGGTCAGCATTCAGACCTCTTGCAAAGATACATAGAGCCCCAGTGGCAGTGGAAGGAATACTGAATTTCCTCCTGTGCTCAGGCATGCTCTTCCATGCCCCACTGCCATCAGCCCAAACTGGTGCTTGATTTGCTTGTTTTGGGGAAAGCACAGGGCATAAACCACACAAGCAACTGTCTACAGTTGCAGGGAAGGTCATAAAAATGGGAATCACACCATTTCCACATCAGCTTGCTTCCTCCCTTCAAGGAGGCTGCAAAGACACATGCATATTTCTGGAAAAGCAAAGGCATGATAAATGAATGCCACAGCTCAAAAGCAAGGCTGGTTCTTGCTGGCAGACCTGTCATTGGAGCAGAGTTGGGAAGCAGCAACCATGTCATGTACTCCTGCAGAACTGGCTGTGTGGGGCCAAGGTGAGATGGCAGGAGCAGGATGAACCTGGACATGTAGTTGGACTGGACATGAAGCTCTGCAGAGGATCTCAGACTGCTGATCTGATCATGCTCTGGGTGTAAAAGGCAATGAATGGAGCCCCATCTATCTCACATAATTGCTATAAAAGCTCAACATTTTCAAGCTATTGAGATATCCACTTCAGATTCAATTTATTTTGGGTTTTCAGGTTTTGGGTCACGAATTTATAAATACAGACCAAGCTGAAGTACCAAGCAGAATGATTTAAAGGTAAAAAACCAAACAAATGGATTAATTTTTTGCACTTTTGCATTGGTTTGTAATGCCACAAATACTGTCTTTTAAGCCACATTTGCTTTCAGTTGCCACAATAACAACCTAGCTCAGGGGGTGAAGATCAGTTTGGGGAATCATGCAGTATCTTTGGCCTTTGCAGCAAAGGTGAAATGCCTCCCAATTCATCCCTGAATTCAAACCAGGGAAAGTTTTCTCTGCACAGTAACTACACACAACTGGTGGCTTCTTCAACAGTTTTTTCTGCTGCTGGTGGGGCAATGGCACGTGTGGCTGGTACAAAAAATGCCACCGTTAGACAATGTTTTGGTGTAGAGCTGTAGGAAGGATTTTACAGCAAATGTCCTACTTTGCAGTCAGCTGGATGCATGTTTTTGCCTTTCCCAGTATACAGGAACATACCTGTTTCAGGGCCTTTCAGAGCACTTGTGCCTTCTTCAGTTACTGGCAGAGCAGTGTTGTGGTAGACACAGACACTTCTGAAGGAAGAGCCCATTTCTGAGCTAAAAAGCACGTCCTTGAAAACATCCTCATTCCAAAGGCACCCACGGGCTGCAGCCCAAACACCATTACACAGGCATCACTGACCTTTCTGCAGCTGGAGCACTGTTCAGGGGGATTATCCCAGCCACTCTGCCTGGCATGCCACTGACCCCGGCGATGCAGGGCAAGCCTAAGGGTTTCAAAGCCTGCCTCCTGTCCTTGAAGAGCTCTCTGAATTCCTGTCCTGTCTGCAGGGTGCTGCTGGCTACCTCTGCAATGGCTGGTCCCATGGAGCCTTATACTGTCCCCAAACCCCATTGCCAGCCTCCTAACCATGGTCTATGCAAGTGAGTTTGCTGCTGGTGAGCGTGCTTGGAGAGAAAAAGATCTTTCAGGATAAGACTTAGGCTTCCTAACAGACTTCTTCTGGAAATCAGTATAGGCAAAAATGACAGCAGGATGATCCAGCCAGTCTTTCATCCCTGATGAGAGGCTCCTAATGAGAGCCTCTTCCTTCTGCCATGGAGCTGTGCCATTGTCCTTCTCTATATTGTTGTGGTAGAGCAAAGGAGGGGGGGAAGGATCACTTAGCACGTGAAAGGCATCTCTTGTATGGGGCTACATGCATGGCACAGTTCAGCCGGGGTGAGCAACCAGCTCCTGCCAAGCCATGATGTATGAGGCAGAAAGGTCAAAAGTTCTCCTTTACAATCAGCAAGAAAGGAGAAGGCAGGCGATGGTCACTTAATTTGTGGGTTTTTCCCTCTACTTGTCAAGCAGAGTTTGGGCTGCAGTGATGGATGAGTCATCAATTAAAGTTGGACTCTTGGTCTTTTGTCTCGGTTCCTAAAGGGCCCAATTCAAGCCCCAGCCAAGTCGATGGGATGCCAGTGGGTCCTCGATTGGGTCTATGAAGTCTGCAGAGCGACTGGGTTGAACAGTCTGCCTTTCTCCATGCTCAGCATCGTGCCTCTGGGCTCCCCAGTTGCTGCTGTTATTGGAGGACATTTTCTGAGCTGAGTCTTGCTAACATTTGCCATCAATTCCTTACATTTCTTTCCCTAGTCCTTCTCCACACAGTTGTTTTGGTGTGCAGCTGGAGCAAGCAGTGAGCCGTGCAGTGGAGCAGCTCCTCGCTTAGGCCTTCCTGCTTATCTGACCACAGATACTGTTAATATTTCCTCTGAGGCACGCGGCTCCCATGATAACACTGCTTTGTCAACAAAAAGCCTTTAAATATTTTGCTGGAGAAAGGAACATTTCCACAGTTTTATTGCACTATAGATGGGCCCTGATGGTTTGATCCTGTGGGGCCTGATTGGCAGCCAGCTCACACAGGCCTTTGCTAGCATGGCCATCTGGCACCTAATACTGCACCGTGTCACACATCGCACATGGTGGCCTGGGAAAAATGCCCCAAATCTGCAGGCATGGAGACATGGTTGGAATGTGAAGTCAGTGCTGATAGTGAGGGGTGGCTCAGCCTCTGCTCATGCTTTGCAAGGAGTCCTTGCTCTTAGGTGGTTCTAACAGCTTCTTTCCATGTGGGATCGAGACCTTGGTGTGTGCACCAGAAGTCTCCTTCTCCCATGTCCTGGTGCCCAGGCGTGCAGGCTGGAGACATGTTCCAGTGTGCTCTGAACAGATGTGTGCAATGTGGGAACTGGAACCACAAATGTGGGGAGGCCAACACCTCCACAGCTTGGAGGCCACCACCTCCACAGCTTGGATTTATCTTTACCAGAGTCCTAAGAAAGGCACAGACTTTCTGAGGTTAGTATAGAGGAAAGAAGAACATAAACTTTCTCCTTTGTTCCTCTCTGTCAGCGCCAGTGGGCGTGAACATGCTTCCACCCACATAACATGATCATGGGCAAGTGGTTCCCTCCATGGAAAGATTAAATTAGAAAACTGAACATATTACAGGTCTTGGTTGGCTTAAGTAGATACATCTCGCTTAAATACAGATGAACAGGCTGTTTTCCTTATGTCATGGAGGCCCTGTGAACACTGTTCCTCCTCAGTCTGGATGGAGAGGTTGGAGACTATAGGATATTCTCACAGCACTGGCTGGAAAACCTTCATTGTCTGCTCAGTGTCTGCAGACACTGTGACATGCCTGATTGCTCACAGACTGGGTGGTTTGTATTGGCCTGGGATGAACAAACACTAATCTTGTCTCTGCTACATGTCTCTTTGGGGAGTTCCTCAGCTCTCTGCTTTGCTGGCCCTCATCAGGACCTGACATAAAATGCTATGAAAACCTGTTTTTTGTGGGGGTGGAACATAAACTGGTTTTGTGCTTTTCAGTCAGCCCCTTTTCTTACAGCGACACTCGTGGGGAGAACACAGATATGACTTCCACTGAATGGATAACTTGGCATTTTGGAGTGAGAGAAACTATTTTAGAACTCATCCATTAAAATATTTTAGGTAATAAGTAAATTCATATAGTAAATATTGAATTGGAAAGAGCACGGAGACATGTTGTGCCTAAGGCCAAACCAGCATTTGCAGTCTTCATGTCTATGCCATGGCTGTTTCTGGAATACTGCTATTCCATGAGCATATTCTAATACCAGTAAATGTGTATGTGTATTTTATATGAAGGACTGGATGGAGTCCCAAAGCTTTATTTTCCAGGGTCCTGTTTCTTAACGCCTAGGACCACGTTCAAGAGGTCAGAGGAGCCCAAAAATCTCCTGATCAGAACATGGCCAGAAGAGTTGTGGAAGATTCTTTAGTCTTGAGGACTGTTCAAGTTATGAGTGTTGTTTTTGGATGGAGGCAAAGTTTTAATAAATGCTGCAGCTGTAGAAAGCACCCTCACCGGAGAGTATAACTCTCCATGTCAATATATGATTTACATTTCCAGCCTGCATCTATCCAGTCTGCATGACTCAGTCAATGGGGTGGGTAGATCCAGCGCTTACTTTGGCAGAATAATTCCTCAAGTCTTGTTTAATTAGAACTCAGACCAGCTTCCTGGAGATTGTGGGAACCTCATTAGCAGCACAAATAGAAACCTGAAGAGGCCAACTCAGTGGGAAAAGATAGCTTGCTAAGAACTTCACTTACCAAGAACTTAACCTCTTCAAGAGTCATGTCTCTTAGGTACAGCAGAAGGATTTATGGAAGGAATACAAGGTGTCTTACAATATTCCAAATGTTGGAGGTGTTTTGTGGTTGGGGTTTTTTTTCCAATATGAATTAAAACCTCTCAAAATAGCAGACAAAATCTTTTTGGCTCAACAGTCTCCAGTTATTGTGTCCTCTTTTGAATTTGTTTTAATTCTTGATATCTATCTTGATGCTTTTCCACCTTTTGGAGATACTCATTGGTGATTTGCTGTCCTCATCCTTGTTTCACTTGGCAATGTTACCTTATATTTGAATATATGTCTGTCTATAACAAACACAGTTTTTTAAGATGTAATACCAGGACGTTGGATACCCAGCTCACATATAGACACCTAAAATTAGTTAATCTCAGGTGGGATCCCACCTATTGTGACTTGAGAAGGTTTTAGAGAGGTCTCCCTATGAAGGCTAATCATTCTCTGCCTGTCTCCTCCAAGACTGTCACAGAAGAAAGCTATAAATACATTTAGAGTGCGTGAATTGTTGCTCAGTAAATACATGTACTTGCATGTGTTTGTGAGAACTGGAAGGAGTTTCAGGGCTATGTTTTGCAGTTGTTCTGTTCTCTTTAATTTTGGAGCTATGCCGAATAGGCTAAAGGGACCCAGATCTGTTCATCAGAACAGAGTCCTGGAAGAGTGGCTGATTGTTCATTTCCTATCCCCATCCTAGCCTCATGTTGGCAACATTGCCATATATTTCAGAGGAGAAATATGTGCTGGTCTATTAAAAAAAAAATCCATAATTTTTTTTTTTTTTTACCCTAAAGACATGATTATCCTCCTGCTTCTTTGGCCTCATCAGATACAGAGAAGGAAAAACAGGATTCCTGTATCTATCTACAACTGCAGCATTGTTTACAAAGTCATGAGGATAAATGAGGTTGGGTGGTTGTTTTGGTTTTTTGGTTTTGTTGTTTTGGGGTTGGGTTTTTTTTTTTTTGTTAATTAAATGCATCCCACCCAATCAGGAAAGAAATCAAATCTCCAGTTTAAATAAAGGAAGATCAAATAAACATACTGTCTGTTTTGAAAGACAATATTGTCCGGGGGGGGGTGGGGGGTGGTGGATCTGAGGGGTGAAAAAGAATGAGCCAAGCAGTCTTTCTAGAGGAAAAACCTACAGCTAATCACCTTGAATAGGAAGGTTTCCCACTGGAAAAGGGTAAGTGTATCTTTTCTCAGGCAATTCTTGCAAGATGTGAAAAAGGCTTTTTCTGCTGCAATTTTCTCTTCTGGAATTATCCCAGGCTGAAAGACTTTCAGTCTCATGTTGATGAAAGACAAAGCACAGGGGCAAGATTTCTCAAATCCCTGTCATTATTGCGCTGGGGAAATAATCCTGGTTTGCTGAGTTGTTTTGAATCTTTCCTACTGCTGCCAATAAATATAACTTACTGCAATGACTGCAAAAAAAAGTTCCCCCAGACCAAATATCCACTAGAAAGAAAGGGATCTGCAAAAATAAACCAGAGAGAGACTTGCTGCCTTGATTACAGCAAAGCACTTAAGTGCTTAGAGGAAAGATCGAGCACATTGTACTTCTTGGTGCTTCCCACAGCCTCTGCTGCCTTCAAGCAGGGTCAGAGTCAGCCCTCCCTGCAAAAAGAACACAGGAGCCAACTCTCTTTCCCTGTGCTTATGCCACTGGATTTCCCCCACAACTCTACCAGATCTGCACTAATGGTGATGGACCAATGCATGTCCCAGTCTGTCCCTGCATGTGGTTTCATGTGATTCCTATAAGGATGCATTTCCAGGTGACACACTTCACAGAATCACAGAATCACAAGGTTGGAAAAGACCTTTGAAGATCATCAGGTCCAACCAATCCCATCCTAAGCTAAACTATATCCCTAAGTACCTCATCTACCCTTTTTCTGAACACATCCAGGGAAGGTGACTCAGCCCCCTCCCTGGGCAGCCTGTGCCAGGACCTGACAACTCTTTCAGTAAAAAACTTTTTTCTAGTATCTAATCTGACCTTGCCCTGGCACAGCTTCTTGCCATCTCCCCTTGTCCTATCTCCTATCACCTGGCTGAAGAGACCATCGCCCACCACTCCACAAACTCCCTTCAGGTAGTTGTAGGTGGTGATAGTGTCTCCTGTCAGCCTCCTCTTCTCCAAGATAAACAGCCCCTGCTCCCTGAGCCGTTCCTCATAGGATTTGCCCTCCAGCTCATAGGATTTGCCCTCCAGTTGGTCCCTACCCTGCCTTTCTCTTCATGGTAAGAGAGCATTGCTTTCTCCCAGCTCCTCCAAATCCCTCCTCTGGTGTCTCCTAGGCATACAGACTAGTCTAGGGCTTCATCACTCCACCTAGGAGGCAGTTTTCAGGGATGTCCACCCAGAACAGAGCTTCTCCCTGGTTTTAACTACCCACTGAGGGGCAGGCTGTGCCTGGGTGACAAAGCAGAGGGGAAAAAACCAGAAAGATTTGAGAAAAGTAGATCTGCTGCTCTGCTGCAGTGCATGGGGGTTGGTGTGGAGATGCGACCTGTGTGAAGTCATGGGTTAATAGAGGAAAATGCTGCCTGTGTAGATGTGAGACAGGCTGAAAACACCCCAGGGGCTTGATCTTGGGGAAGCATGGAGGAGACAGGGGCTATAGCTGGCTTTTCTGGTGTTTTGAGTGGGAGCCCTGATGCTGACTAGCTAAGGCTAGGACCTTTATTTATATTAATAAACATTCAGCATGGAATTGTATGTTTGTGTACACACACCTCTATATTTAACTAGCCAGGCTCCAGAGCTGAGTTTTCACACTTCTTTTATTTGATTTTTATCACTAACTTGAGCACAGAAATTTCTGCACAATTAATTGAGGTGACATATGCTTGCCAGCAGCCAAGCCTTAATCCCATCCCTTCCCATGTTTCTGATTATGCTGATGGCAAATCCTCCTCGTTTGACTCAGCTTTGCACTCACAGTGGATGCAACAGGAGCCAAATCTTCTCTTAGAAGCACAGGGATATTTGCTGAATGTCCCATGGGGGTCTCAAGTTTTTTTGCAGTAATAAACAAGTGCTTCGTTGGCTTCTGAGACTGATGTGAGCAGTTATCAGAAACTGGAGGCAGTAACCAGCTCCTAAATCACATGTCTAGTAATCCAGGGCCATTATTGGTGATAAGCATACTTTGGTAGGGTCTCGTTTTCTTGAATGTAGCCCTTATTTTGCTCCATGCTTCAGTCATTTGATAGAAGACAGTCTTGCTGACAGAGCTCATGGGGGTATGTGGTCAGGGACGATGCCCCCACAGCACTCACACCCATTCCAAGCTACAAGTTGGGCAGGACACCCAAATCCCAACCAGCAACTCGATTAATATAGGAAATCCAAATCCAGAACCCATCCTGCACTGCTGCAGAAAGCGCAGGGATATGAATTTCAAATCCCTGGAATGGGACTGAATGCAAATGCTGTCGATGCCCGTGCATCAGGATGTACAGACAGGTGCAGCCCACTGTGAGCATCCTTTGTGAGTCATGGCAGAAAGTGATTTATGCTAAGCACAAAACACTTTGCTGATCTTCCCAACCAAAGTCCCCAGAGCTCTAATCATTGCACTGACGGTGGAGGTGAAAAGACAGCAATTTTTACTGTGTGAGAAGCTTTCATTTCCTGTGAATCACTTCCTACTATAAATCAGCTATAGGCAGCTGCATCCACTTGCTCCTTGGGATAGAAAAATATACCCTGCTGCTAGACAGCAACACAGGCGCCAAAAACATCATGGGATCAAAGGGCACTGTGATTTATTCCAAGCAGAATCTAAACAAGTCTGTCAGCTTGCCCAGACCATTTGTTTATTTTAGCTGTGGACATCCATGTCCATCCCACGTCAGGGTTGGGGGGGGGTGTGTGGCTTTATCATTAGCATCATTTGTCCCATGTCTGAGCTCACTCTAAATGTCCCTTTCATTCAGCATCCTGATGGCTGGTACCAAATCTGCACAGGGGGCATTTTCCAAGGGCTCAGCACTGCAAGAGGAAACGCTGCTGCGCTGGTGACTCTCTGATTGGCTTCTTAGAGAGAGAAGTGTTAATGTTCCAGCAACTCTTCCTTCTTTTCCTGACAAAGCCCTACCAAAAGCATTGTCCAAAAAGGTTATTGTCCAAAACCACCAATAGCTGGGTTAGTTAGTCTCAGTGTGGGAAAAGAATTCTTTCTTTTCTCCCCATCCAGGTTTCTCTGGAGGGAACTACTTTGCAGCCTGTCCTCCTGTTTCCTGGTTGAGAGAGCTCCATGTCTCCTCTGAATCCTTCCCTGAACTTCCCAGAACTGCAGAGGTTTTCTCTGGAAGTGCAGAGTGACTGCTGTGCTTGTCTGGAGAAGGTCAGATATTCTTTCTGGGTTCCCAGGAGCAGACCTGTCAAGTCAAGTGATGTTTTGGGTTTCTTTTTTCCCCCCTCTATGTAAACTCTACGGAGGACATGGGAGGTTTGGCCTTTTTTCTCCCAGAGATTCAAGTGACAGTTGTTTTTTCTGGTGCTATCTCTTTGGCACTCAGAGCAAGGATGTTTCAAAGGACAGAGGAATGGGGTTGGGCTGCAAGATAAAAATAGGTTTAACATCACAGTGTCTCCTTGTCTCCCACAGCCACCACTGCTTTCTTGCACAGTGTTCCTCTTTCATCACCATGGCTGTGAGAAGAAAACAGCCTGGAGCTTTTGGGCATGGATAATACAGCAACCAACAAATTAGGTGACCCTAATTACACCAACCCTTCTTTCTTGCAGGGTGGTGGTATACACAGAGTAGAGCAAAATGAGTGTTTGTCAAAACCTGGGGCTAGTTACTGTTCAGTGCTGCTGTGTGGGTCCAGGTAATCACAGAGCCCAGCTCTGTGATTGCAGGCAGTGTTTCAAAACCCTTTGGTATCTGGAGGCTTCTGAAAATACTACCAGAGGTGCCTACATTAATTGACCTCTGTATGAATGGGATGCCTGTTTAAAAATCCCTGTGGCAGCCTCGCAGAAAAACATCCCTCCACTTTGAAGGAGAAGGGCTGAAAGGCCACTCTCTCTTGCACCTCCAACAGAACGTGCCTGTGCGCACGAAGGAGCACGGCATGAGAGCTGCGGCAGCACAGGCACAGGCAGCTGCTTGGTAGAGGTTGCACCAGCCCACCAGCTCCTACCACCCAGACTGAGTGTGATTACAAGGTGTCCCAGTCCTTTCCATGCTACTGCATGTATGTGTCATCTTCATCCTTCATGGACACCTGTTGTGGATGGAGGGATGGGCATCCATCATCCATCGTACATGGAGGGATGGGCATCCGTTGTGGAGGGGAGGATGCTCACAGCAGCTAATTCCTAAGGCTTCACTGACTATACAAAACAAGCCATCAACTCCCTCCTACCTCGCTAAGGAGACACAATTTCTATTGGAGTGAAAGGCTGTGAGGCACATATTGCCTTCAGCATTTCAGAGCTGATAGCTAGGAGCAAGGACATACCTGGATTTCAGGACCAGGTCTGTTCACACTGTGCATTTGAACACCTTGAAGATTCCAGATCCAGAAAGGAACAGAGGTCACTCATGCTCCTGGCAACACTGTGGTCATGCTCCAGGATGTATCGATGGTGACTGAGATTGCTGTGCAGCACAGGAAGGCTGGACCAGACTGGGGAGTAGAAAGCTCCTCTTTCATCACCCTGCAGAGCCAGCTTCAGACACTGGTTCCTGGAGAAAAACACAGAAGTGACTTGAGGACTAAAGAAGATGCTTTGCACCATGAGGCTTAAAGGGGTCTGTGTGTTTTCTTCACAGAAAGGAGGTGGTGATGTGACCTTTATTACCCCTGCAGCATCTCCCTGGAGAGAACCCTCTGGATACCTTGCAGGAGGGACACAACAAGGACCTGTGGATGACAGCAGACACAAGTCAATATTAAGCTGACATTAGAGTGATTAACCACCAGAACAAACAACCAGGGAAGTAGTGGATTCTTTTTCTCTCGAAACCTGTTTTTTTGGCAAACACAAGGGATTGGGCTCACTGTGAAACAGGAGGAAGTTTAAGAGCCAGATGCTGCCAGCTGATCTGATAGTATCCTGTCCTTAGGCGCCTGGAATGGGCAACATGAATAAGATTTTATCACCTTCATACACTTGGATGAACAGTTCCCATGTTTTTAACCTGATGTGCTCAAATCTTAAGTAAGGATGCATTAACAGTGCCTCCTTGGCATATCTCCATGTAATACATTATTAAGCCAGCTCTTTGAAAATTCAGCAAACACCTTTATTTCTAATAGGCAGGCAATGTATAACATTTGCAAATGTTCTCACAGCTGGGCCATCAAAGCAAGCTCCCTGTAGTGCTAACAGAATATTTTATCAATAGCTTCTATCTGAACTTGTGGTGTTGGTGTGAAATAGCCATTATGGCACAATTGGTAAACAATTTCCAATTCCTAAAGCACAGGCTTGGCAAAGCGGGGCTGGTCTTGCTTTTAACCTGCTCTGATCACATCCACTGCAGGCTGCAAGGGTGTGGAATGCGTAAAGGAACAGCCCTCCCTGCATCTGAGCATGGGCAGCATTTAGAGAAACAGAGGTGTAGACATTCAATCTAATGCTGTTGAGGCAGAACAATAACATTAACAATTCCTGCTGTGCTGTGGGCTTGGATTCACTCATCTAATACAAATAAAGCCCTGTGTGTTGATGCAGCGCACCAGTATTTTTCAGGGAGATGGTACTGAAGAGTGCTTATATTACACAGCACTTTGCTGATCTCCACCTTGAATCCCTGGAGCTCTTGTCTTTGCACTGAGCACAACAGAGAAAAAACCAGCAATGTTGGGACCCTACTGAGAGGTGGGATCACTTGTACCTGCTCTCCATCAGACGTGGATGCACACTAGTGCTCAGAGATCTCCTCTCCCCTGGAAGGACCTATTCTGCTCTGCAGGTTGCGTGGTGAGCTCTTTGGTGGCAGTGATGAAGAGGTAATGACTGTGTTTGACTCATCAGCAGAGGTGCTATGGCTTCTCCCTGGAGCCATCACCTTGCCTGGGGCTGGTCCCAGAGAGAGCAACCATTGTGTCTGATTGCCATCCACAAATGGTATCTAAGAAGGGGAGCAGAGCCCTTGCCTTGATGCCAGGGAGGAGAATTCTTCATTTCTGACTAGGGCTGTAGTATGCCTGCCATACTGCAGTCCCCTTTACAGCCTCTGCCTCTGCTTTCCCTTCAGAGTAGTAGGATCTGTCCTGTGCAACAGTCAGCCCCTTTGCTTCTGAGGCACTGGGATCAGTCAGTGAGCCATGCTGTAGGAATTAGGATACTTGCACACCTGGGCACCACTTTTTCCTTGATCCACAATGCTGATTGATATATGCAGCTCCCTGCACACCATAGCCTGCTGTCAGGGTGTTTGCATGGCAGAGAGGTGGAAACTTTGCGGTGGAGAGTGTGTAAACTGGGATGTGTGTGCTTGTAACATGGCATAGTGGCAGGAGGCAGAGTTTGAGGGGCCCTGGGAGGTCATCAGGGCTGGAAAAGGAGAGCAGTTATCATTCTGGAGAAACCTGCCCCATTTTTGTCAAGGCAAGGACCTCTGAAAAAACCCTTCTCACATCACCTGATGGTTTCCAAAGCTAGCTGTTTCAGATCCATCAGAAGGGGTAGACAGATTCCCTCCATCCCCAAATCTCAAACCCTTTTTTCTCCAGAACCTACTTCTTTCATTTACCTGTGTCTCCAGGACCTGATAAACAGTGTGGTCCTGAGGCACCACTTAAACCCGTGTAACTGGGGTTCTGCCTGTCCTTCAATGCTTCCTAGAGAACATGATTTTTAAAATAGGAGAAAAGCCATTAAAAACAAAACTGGGAAGAGGCTGACACAGAGGCAGAGCAAACTTTTACTGAAATTTTAGTGGAGTTTATACATGTTGACCATTTCTGGTTTTGTTTTTTTTTCAGATGGACTCCCAGGTCTTAGCTCTCTGTGTATGTGTAGAACATAAAAACAAACCAAGCCCCATTCCTACATGGGGAGACTGGTATGAGCAGGAACCTCTCCCCCATTTCTGGGAAAAGGAATGAGGTCTCGTGGGGAAGGCGTGGGGCTGTAATTAGCTCTCCAGCTGCTGGCAGGATGTACTTGATGGGTCATCAAGCAATGTGAGGATGACCCCTCTCCCTACAATAAAATGTTAAATATTTTTCAACATGCAGTAATTTGGGCTTGCTCTGATCCTGACTCTGATAAGTCTTATGCATGGTGGTTCAGCTTTTTTAGGCAAGAGGGTCTACTCTGCTGCCTGTGTTGATGGCCAGAAGGTACAGAAAAACAAATGCCAAATGTGTCATCACTGGGGAGAGGAACAGTTAGAATCATAGAATATCCTGAGTTGGAAGGGACCCATAAGAATCATTGAGTCCAACTCCTGGCTCCACACAGGGCCAGCCAAGACAGAGTATGGGACTGAGGGCATCGTCCAGATGCTTCTTGACCTCAGCCCACCTTGGGGTGTGACCACTTCCCTGGGGAGCCTGTGCCAGTGCTTGACCCCCCTCTCAGGACAGAACCTCTTCCCAACATCCAACCTAAACCTCCCCTGTTGCAGCTTCATACCATTCCCTCTGGTTCTGTCCCTGGTCAACAAAGAGAGGAGATCAGCCCCTGCCCCTTTGCTCTCCCTTGTCAGGAAGCCACAGACCACCATGAGGTCTCCCCTCAGCCTCCTCTTCTCCAGGCTGAACAAACCAAGGGGCTTAAGCCTTTCCTCATAAGCCTGCCTCTCCAGACTCTTCACCATCCTCGTTGCCCTCCTCTGGACACTCTCCAGTAGTTTTGTGCCCCTCTTGTACTGTGGCATCCAAAACTGCCCCCAGTGCTCCAGGTGAGGCTGCATCAGCGCAGTGCAGAGCAGGACAATCCTCTCTCTGGCCATGCCAGGCTTGATGCACTCCAGGATACTCAGAATTTCAGAGAATTTTAGGGGTTGGAAGGGACCTCCAGAGATCATCATGTCCAACCCCCCTGCCAAAGCAGGCTCCCTAGAACAGGTTGCACAGATCGGTGTCCAGATGGGTATTGAATATCTCCAGAGAAGGAGATTCCACAACCCCCCTGGCTGCCTGGGGACACTGCTGGGTCATGCGTATCTTGCTGTTGACCAGGACCCCCCAAATCCCTCTCAGCATGGCTGGCCTCCAGCATCTGATCCCCCAGTCTGTATCTGTGGCCAGAGTTGACCCTTCTCAGGTGCAGAATCCAGCACTTGCCCTTGTTAACCTTCATGCTGTTGGTGATTGCCCAACTCTAATCTGTCTGGGTCTCTCTGCAAGGCTCCTCCACCCTCAATGGAGTCAACAGCTCCTCCCAGTTTGGTGTCATCTACAAATTTACTTAAGACACTCTCTAGTCCTGAGTTGAGGTAATTTATGAAAATATTAAAAAGAACTGGACCCAAAATGGAGCCCTGGGGAAACCAGGGTTGATGCATCTTGATCTTTTTTTTCTTTATCAGATTATTTTAATCAACTTTCATTGCTCCACAGCTGTTAAAACTACTGCTGAATCCACTGATGAATCAAAATTTTCCTTTGTAATAGCAACCAAGAGCTTCATAACAGGCTGATGGGTGTTTGGAGGGCCAGGGACAGTGCTGTTGGAAAGAGCCTGATGGAGTAAATACCAACAGTCATGTCTGTGGTGCTAAGATTGCATGGGATGTGTTCTGAAATGCTTGTAATATTCACAGTCTGAATGCACCTTTATGTACCATGGGCTTGTTCATTAATTGTGTGCCTGCAGTGATCACAAGGGTGAGGTGTATTGTGTGCTATTTATATACAATTTTTCTCAGGCTGAAGAGGCCCCGTCACGGGCTGCTCCAAATGAAAGGACATTTGTGTGGCAGAAAGCAGCCCATAGCTGCATCCCAGCTCAAGACAAGAGCCCTCAGATGATGACAGACAGAGTGCGAAGTGCAATGAAATAATGAGAAAGTATTGAATGGTCAGAGGTCTTAGCACATGACTGGCCTTATTCATAGCTTTTTGTAGGCAACTTGGTAAGGGACAGTCTCAGAAGGGAGCTGACACCACTCACAGCATAATTCTGGGGAGCACAAGGGGTGACTAAGAAGTTGGGGAAGTAAGTCATGAGGCCAAGGGAGGAATGACTTGAAAATTAAGAGGACAGCTGGCTGTTTCATAGTGACTGTGGGGGATGCAGCTGGAAAACTGGTCCTGAGAATTGTCATGACATGGAACAGGCCCTGGAGATGGTGACTGCAGGGTGGGAGCTGGCCTGGAGCAAATCTAGGGTGGAAATTGGAAGACACGGATTCTGGTAGTGATTGTGGCTCAAGATCAGGTGGGAGATGAAAGAAGGATAGCAGGCAAGAAGAACAGGCAAGAAGAGATGCAAGATGGAGCACAAAGGGAGGAGATAAAGCGCCTGGCACCCACATCTCAGTGAGGTCTGAGACAGAAGAAATGGGTACAGAGGCAGTGTCAGAGCTCTGGGATCCAGGACTGGTAGAGAGCAAGACAGGAAGAAATCTTAACCAGCTGCACAGGGCTTGATGCACCTGGCCTTCTCTGACTGTGAAGCCACACAGTCCCTAGCACTTAAGCAGGAGGATGCTTGGAAAACTGGGTGCTGCAGGTGTATGTTGGGGCTCCCATAGGTCTACAGAAAAATGCTGAACTGGAAGGTCCCATGAAGCCTTTTTGCTGAGAATAGGCTGAGTGGCCTATTCTTATGTCACCAAAAGAGAGTGGCATGTCTTTTTAGGTGCCAGGAGAGAGGTGATATTGTGACTGGCTGTCCCCATAAACTCACCACACAGAAAGAAAACAAATCCCTGCTTCTGCTTTTACAGCTGTCACCTGTACCAGCATCAGAGGTGACAGATCAGTGTCCCAGCCAGTCCCTCCACTGCATAAGGGACTGCAGAGTGGCAAGTGCTTGGTCCCATCAGCAGCACCTACCATGAGGAGTCCCCTGACCAAAAGCACTAGGGCTAGTGCTGCACAGGTCTTCTATCTGTGTGTCCCCCTGTGTCAGTGTGCAAATTTTTTTGGCAAGACTTCTCTTCCTCTCTGTCCTCTTGTCTACATGCTCCAGTCTCCCATCCAGTGTGGAAGTGAGGAAAAAGAGCTCACACTGAGTCAGAGATGGGAAGGGAAGAGGGAACCTGGGGGTCAAGCTGTTGGCCTTGTAGCTGTGGGGAGGTTTCATAAAGTTCATCCAATATGTGCATCCATCCTCCCCCTTCCATTTTCCAAGCCCCAAATGCTGCAATTAGCAGGGGCTGGTGTACAAATGTGTGTCATCTGTGTCCACATGCCCCTCTGGGCCATCTGTGACCTGTGCCTTGTACCAGCACCTGGAGCATGCCATGGCAGGGATGGAACCAGAGCTGCAAAGGGCACGATATGGCAGAGCCTTGCCTTTCCCTGCTTGCCGCCTCTGTCTCCCATGTGCTGTGGTGGTGGTGCTGAATGCTGATGAGGCAATGATTGGCCTTTCTCCAATCTGTCACCTTTTGGGGGAGGGTCTGCTGAGGAGGGATGTGGTTGTGGGGAGATTAAGGTTGTTTCTTTCTGGTCTGCAGGACCAATGGGCATTTTTTCTTCTTCTGAGAAGTCTGGGCCTGATTTTCTGCTGTCTCTCTTGTCATGAGGTGATTTCCTTCTCCTCCATGTCTGTTGTCCTTTGTTCCCATTCTGTCTGTCTGGGTGTGGAGGATGAGAGGACATGTATCTCTCCAAATTAAAAGAAAAATAATTTCTAGGGGGGAAAACCCCCTAAGAAAACCAAACCACAAAGCTTCCTTTTCTTTTTCTGGATCTTCCACAAATTGTCCTTCCTCTCAGCCAATGGAAAGAAAACACCCTCTAAGCTTTCTCTAGGCGAGCAAAGCAATACACCCCAACTAAACAAACAAGCACTCTGTGGCCACACAGCTCGTTGGGTCCATGGGGTTATTTCTCTGAGGCCTGCTCCTGAGGTGCTCGAGCAGCCTGGCCTCGGCCTCTGCTCTGAGCATTTTCTGTCGCACGCACGAACTTGGCTGCGGTCGATCCTGCTGACTCACTTGATCCATCATGCTGACAGGCAGCTGCCGTTGCTGCAGTGAGCACCAGTGCCCCTGAATGTGGTCCCAGACCACCAGCCATGTGCTGACCTGGCGGGACTTGCCATAGGGAAGGGAGGGCACTGGGTCATGAAGGGGCTCTGGGGCAAGCTGTGCTGATATGAGGATGAGGCAATACTCAAACATGCACCCTCCTCACCCTTCCTATTGTTTGTGTGAGCGCCTTCAGCATTGCCCTGCCTTTTCTCCCTCTTCTCACATCACCCAGGAGTCAGACTTCCACTGCAGAAATGCATCCAGGCTTTTGTGTGGCAACTTAAAGCTTGATCCAGCTGGACATCGGGTTTATTGAACAAACAGTGGTATGGAAACTGCAAAAGGTGAGCTCCCTTCAAAAATCTTTCCCAGCCCAACAACAAAAAAATAAACCAGTTCTCGAACTCTTTAAAACTTCCAGAAACCCCTTTGTAGCAGGAGAAGCAGCAGCTATTCTCAGTTATCCAGAGAACACAGCAGAATGTGACTCCTAAGGATGGTTCTATGCAAGTGGGTCTGCCTGAGCAGCTGTCACCTTGCCCTGCCCCTCAGGGTGTGTGGAAAGTCAAGAGCTCTGGCTGTCACCCAGCCCAGAGCAGGCTGCCTGGATACCACCTCTTTGAGGCCATGCTGCAGCTTTTCCTGATTCCTATTGCAGTTTTGTGCCCTTATAATCCACCCTTTCACATTCCCTAAGCCCTGACCCAGACAGCAGTGGTGCAGAGGTACAGCCATGATCTTAACATTAACAGCCTTCCCTGGTGTCTCTTCAAGCAACAGGAACATCTTCCTCTTTCCCCCTTCTTTTCTTTTTCTTTTCCCCAGGATAGCAAGCTTAACTGCCCTGCTGCAAACTGCATTCCTGCTTAATCAGCTAAAGGAGTGATATTGTGCAAGAGCCCCCCCCTTCCTTCACCGGAATTAATCAGGTCCCATCTCTCAAGCCATGTAGCCTGGTAACACTCTGCTTCTTGTGACCAGCCGCCTTCGCTCAGCAATGAAGGGAATTTCCTTAAGTCTTTTATGGACCCATTCCTGCAACACAGCTCTTCAGCCAGTGAGGACATTGTGCTGGGGTCTACAGAGCAGTGGGAAGGGGGACAGGTGGTTCCATCATTTTTTCCCTTATAAAATACCTTTCCCTCTTCCCCTTGGCCTTCCTTTCTATCCCAGGGATCACCACAAACTGAGATGGAGTTGCAGTGGGCTATTCAGAGGCTTGGTCTCATCCCTGCTTGAAGAGAAACCTGGCAGGTTATTTTTAACATTTATACACATCTGAAAAATGTGAATGTGGTCTGTTGTGCTCTAAGTCATGAGCACTCCAGAGACCTGGGGCTGAAAAGAGAAACAGCTTTCAAATATTAAGTGGGAGGCACTTAACTGACCTCTTCCAGATAGATAAGTGCTTGCTACATCATGTCTTCAGTTGGGACCAAGGCCAAACTGGGGCCTCTGCCTCCTCCAGCATCGCTAGCTTTGGTCCTTGCTGACCCCTGAGGAAGGAGAAAGGATGTGCTCTGCCTCCAAGACATCCACAGCACCTTCCCTGGTGTGGCCAGGTCCCAGCCTGAAATGCTAGCAGTGGTGCAGGAGGGGCTGGACACCCTGGGAGCTGGTGGGCTGCTGTCTGGGGTGAGGCCCTGGTGCAAAGGGTGTCTGTGGGAGCTTTGCAAGGTTGGGTTGTCAGTGGCTAGGGCAGAAGATGGTGGTGACTGGGGTGTAACTATGTGTGTGCATGTTTTCAGAGGGGGGTGAAGGGCTTGCAGAAGCAAATGAGTAATTATTTGTTTGCTTTTTCTGACTAGACTTGCTTGTGCAAGCCAAAATGTATAACTCGGTGGAGCACTTTGGGCCCAGTGGGGCTATGTAGATTAATTACTCTGTTCCTCCTTCCTACCTCTCCTCTTGAGATAAACCACAGTCTGGAGCTCTGGGACAACGTGTCTAGTCCATCCCCCATGCATCTTCCTTGATCTCTTAGTAGTGCTGCTCCATTCCTTACTCATGGTGGTGTTGGGTCCTTTCTCCTCCTGCAAGTAGGACAAGGTCCCCAGCAAAGAGGACACGAGAGCAGCCATTGTGTATCGGTGTAGGTGTGTAAAGCTCTCTGCTTTCTCCACTGTAGCTTGCAGAGTCCCACAAGGCTGGAGAAGTGCTGGTGAGCCTGAAGCCATGATGTCAGCATTAGCAGTACACTGAGATGTGGGCCACAGAGGCAGTCTCTTGGCCAGAGCACTGATGAATCACTTACACACTTGCTATTTAGGCTCTTCTGGTGTTTAGTTATGTGGACTTTAGTTATGTCCTTGAGGTTTCAGTATCTGAGGTAGTGGTTTATGTAGACAAAAAGTTATCGTTCATCCAATGTAATTTCTATCATTTTGTATGACATCCAATCTCAGTTTAAATAATGCCACCAATGGAAAATCTCCTGGACCCCTTGGGATGCAATCCCACCATTTAAAACAAAACTGTGCCTCCTTTGAAATTGGAAATTGCTGTCAGCCGAACTTGGCCTTGGCTGAAATCCATCCCTGGTTGTATTTACAGGTATTCACTTGGAAGAATGTGGCATGAATTTACCTTATTTCACTGGGGGATACTCATTACAGCTTGGCTCCCTCATCATCCTGACTGCAAACTCCTGTTTGGTGAGAATGACCCTTTTGGGGGAAGGCACAATGCCCTGGAATTAGGAGGAGCTTTTCTCCCAGGATGGTCGTTGCCATTCCTGTAACAGGTAGATGGCTTGGAAGAGTGAGGGGGTTTCAGGCCTCGTATCGTGTGTTTGGGATGTGTTTGGTAGACTTTGTGCTGGTCCCAGTCCTTGACAGTGCACAGGGCTGCCTTCACAGTGGTCCCAGAGAGTTGCTGGGAAGATGAAGGGTACAGTTCATGGTGAAGGCCAGCTGAAGAAGAGGGGTTTGTTGCTGGAAGTGTTAGAGATCTAAGACTCGAGTGGCCAGAAATGCTGATAATTCATTTGTTAATGTCAGGGTGCTATAGGGGACCCCGACTGGGGACTGAGCTCCTGCTGCCAGAAAGTGGGAGAGCTGCAGTGGAGTCAGAACAACGGTGAGAGAGAGGGGCTGGCAGAGAAAGACCATAGGCTGGTCAAGGTGAGGTGTGTCTGCTGCGTTGTGTGCACCTCTCCTGGCCTTGCATGGTGATCACCTCCTTGCCTTGGAGAGGCTGGCATCACTGCAGACATAAGGGAATAATATCTGTCCCTCATGCCAGGTGCTATCATGGAGGCCAACGCTAAGAGTGCTTAAAATGAAAACAGTAAAACCTAAGAGAACAGACTTATTTGACTTTAGTGATATGCAGGCTATAACTCATCAAATTTTTTGGCAGAAGGGTCTTCTTTATTAGGTGAACTATTTTTTTTTTTGTGATTTATTGTCTTTCTAAGTTTTTCTCTGCAACAGCAGCAGCTGTTTGAGTCGGAGGCAGGACAGCAGTGACAGCTTCTGAGGGATGAAGGTGCTTCCTCTGGCTTTGCACAGCCCTTCTGAATTCTGACTGCATTTAAAAACTGCATGCCTGTGAATGGCCAATGGAGGGAAAAACCATGGCTTGCTGAGCCATAGCTGAGCTGTGGCAGCTGCCCCTGCCTGTTCCTCTGGTGTGTGGCGAGCACGAGCTGTGATGATCTGAGATTTATGTCAGTGTAAAGGGATGCATCTTTCCCAGTATCGCTACCAGCTAAGGGGATGCTTCTGGGCTCTGCTCCACTTCTGTGTAGTGGTTTGTGCAGCTGAGGCTTAAGATTGGAGCTGGATAGACCCAAGAGATGAAAATGTGTGTCATTTACTTGTTGCCTGCCTGGAGGAAGTCTTCTGCACATAAAATAAGTTTGCTGCCATTGATTTCAGATGACAGTGTTTCTGGGGACTTCAGCTCTCCTTGATCTGTCATCATTCCATTTTCCAGTTACATGGCTTTGCAGTGCAGTCAGCACTGTAAGCTGCAGAGACAAAGGAATCTGCTGAGCACTGTAAGGTGCAGATAAAAAGAAAGAGCTGGCTTTTGAAGGGCTGGGATGTGCCAATGTGCTTTTTGGTATGAAAGCAAATACCCACAGAGGTCAAGTCTCCTGTGTGGATAAATTAGGGACAACTAACCTGGGGGAAAAAACCTCTAAAACCTTCAAACAATAGAAATGTCACTATGTCTGGATATGGGCAACAGAGTATTGTGGTGGGACATTCTCCTCTGGAAAACAACACTCTGATCTCCAGTACAGCTGTGACATGAGGGACATGCACACAGAGCAATAGAAGCTGTAGCCTGCCTCAACCTTCTGTATTGTGGGTTGGAACTACTCTTTGCCTCTGGAAAGTCTGCTGTAGTTCTCAGTGGTTGCAGCTTTAGACAGCAAATACTCAGGAGGTTTCAAAGAGGAGGTTGCTAAGAGGAGGTTGCATTAAGGTGTGGACACTTGTACCTGTTTTCTCACTGTCCTGGGTTCAGCCACTCGCTGAAGGTCCCACACTCACATCAAGCTCTGAGTGAGGTCCTCTGTGTGGATGAAGGCTCCTTTAAGCAGTGACATGAAAGGTGCTTGACTGACAGACTTGAAATATTTATAATGAATGCCTGTGTCAGCATTTAAGATGCTTTTTCCCCCTCTACTGCACGATGCTACACACCAAAATAGAACATATGGTAAAAGAACTGGAAGAATTAACTTTTGTCTTCTCACTGCTAGAGATCTGTGCTATTTTGGGGCTCGTCTTCAACTCAACCTGCCATAGACATGGGGGACATCTGTTATGGTCTGGCAAAAGCCAGTGGAGTTATGCTAATGTAAACCCCAAACTTCAGCATGTGTGGCCCGATTTGGCTGAAGCTGCAAGAAAGCAAATTACTTCTCATACAGTAATGAAAAGCTCTTGTTCCCATCTCAGGAAGCCCATATGATGGAGCCCTGCTTGACACATCTGGTGGTCTGGGCTGGGTGCATCTGTAGGGAAGAGGAGTTGTTTTAGGTGGGAGGGATATCTTTACCCTCACACTGCTCCAGGGGAAGGGCTCTGACAGACTGATTTCAGCAAACTGAGCCTGCCAGTGAACCAGCCTGTTGGCAGGAGCAGGGTTAGCAGAGCTGAGATGGATAGGGCGTGAGGTTGGCTTGTTTAGGATGGGATCAGTGTTGTGGAAGTTGTTAGTGCTGTTACATTAACTCACCTCGTGCATTCAAGCTGCTTGTCTTCAGCATTCAATGGCAGCCCTCAGAAATCTGCCTTTTCTGAAGGTTATTGAAGCAGCTGTATGCACATCTGCCTAGTTGTGGGAGGGGATGTGGAAAGGAGTCCCGTGGTACCCATTCAGAGAAAATATTTACTCACTTCTGAAGATAGCATCCTTTTGTCAACCCAGCTTTGGGACACAGCAGGCACAGCTTCAGAATAAAGATCCCTTATGTGCAAGCTAATTTTCAAAGAAATGCAGGAGCAGGGCTGTTATGGTGGGTTGGGAGCCTTTGTGGAATGAAATATAGTTGAAAATAAATAATGTATTTTTAATCTCACTTTAAGAAGGAATATCTCAGTACAAGAACCTCAACATGACCCAGCAATGTGCACTTGCATCCCAGAAGGCCATCTGTATCCCAGACTGCACCTCACCTATGAAGGCAGGCTGAGAGAGTTGGGCTTCTTCAGCCTGGAGAAGAGGATGGTCCGGAGAGACCTTAGAGCAGCCTTCTAGTACCTGAAGGGGCTCCAGGAAAGCTGGAGAGGGACTGGTTACAAGGGCAGGGAGGGACAGGACAAGGGGGAATGTAAAAAAGTTAAAAGAGGGGAGATTTAGATTAGATATTAGGAATAAATTCTTCCCTCTGAGGGTGGTGAGGCATTGGAAGAGGTTACACAGAGACATGGATATCCTCACCTGGGCAGTGTACGAGACCAGGTTGGACGGGGCTTTGGACAACCTGGGCTAGTGGAGGGTGTCCCTGCCCATGGCAGGGGGGCAGAACTAAATTTTTACATCCCTTCCAACCCAAACCAGCCTGGATTCTGTGATTCTATGATATCTCAATGGGACTGAACCCAACTTGCATGCCCTTACAGCAAATGCGAAAGCGCAAAGGCAGAATAGTTCCCCCTCCTACTCCTCCACACATCTGCCAGTGGTTTCTGATGTGCTCTGGTGTGAGGACAATCTAGGCCAGCTCCCCAAAGGACAGGGTGTTAGCACATGTCTCTATCTGTTAGTGATGCAAACGGGAAGTATGAGTGAGGAAGGCAAGAGGTGCCAGGGTGATGGTTAACTCCTTGTTTCATATTGGAGGGTGTGAGTTGGTGAAGGCTCCTCTGGAGGGGGGAGGTTCGTGGATGAAGTAGTGAGTCCCAAAAAGGAGTATCTGAAAAAATTCTGCTGGGGTGGCCTTCCCCTGGCCATCCATGCAGCACGTGCAGTGCTTTGTGAACCCCTTCGTTGCTGCTGCCACCTCATTAGTGACCACAACTGCATGTGCCTGCTGCTTGTGAGCAAGCAACAGCCTCACAGCTTTGAGCTGTCTCAGTGTAATGACATGAAGTGTTCATTTTAGGTGCTAAGAGTGAAGCTGGGAGCTGTACCAAGGAGAAAAGAAACAGAAGAAGTTCTCAAGGAGGTCTGGCCACACCACAATGGCCAGCACGTTGACGTGGCTCCGTGCAGTCCTCTGGATAAGCTGCATGGGGAATATTTTAAATGCATGTAGGAACTCAATTTTCTTTTCACATTGCCTAGTTAATTTGAAATCTGGTATATACTTGGGTTAACATATAACCCTTCAGTCTCTGCCCCTGGGTGAATGGTTCACAGCACTGGGTATGTGTGGCTCCCTTATAAAATGAAAGAGTTGATGTCCACGGTAGCTAACTCTGTGTGCAGGAATGCATCTCTTGTCCCTCTTTGGAATGCTCCAAAGGATGGAGTATCTCAGCTGCAGGGAAATGTTGGGCTAAGCAGGACTGGTGACTGCCCTCATCTCTTTGATAGTGTCCAGATTACTGGCTTGGCACACAAGTAGATGGCTGAACTTGGGCTTCCCAAGTTCAGCAGAGATCAAATCCACAAGGCTCAGTCTCTGCCTTGTGTCTTCATTCACACCAAATGGTTTGGCTAAGATCTCCCAAACAATTTTGCATGCTCAGCAGGAAAAGTGAGGGGGTGAACAGGGGGAATTTCAGCTCAAACAGGGGTTTGTTGCTGCCTTGTGTTGACTTCAGCTCCCAACATTTCCCTGTCTCCTCCTGAATTACAACTTGTCATGGCATTGTGTGGAACTAACTCAATTACTCATGATGATTTTTCCATGATGCTAAAGCCTGGATCATAGTCTTACTTCTGTAAAATGACCTCTGTGTGTGTGTGTGATAAAATGTGGTATAGGATTCATACATATGGGACAGGTAAAGTGTGTCTCCTGGAAGGGCCACTCAATTCCTGCACAACTTGCATTAAATTCTACATCCAGACAGCGCAGTGGGAGGAGTAACTTGTTGAACTCAATGCAGATCTTGCAGCTTACATGTGATGCCTACTAGCTGTTTACAATCAATGTTTTTCCAAGTCTTGCAGTACTCTTTCATTTCAAAGCTCAAAAGTTGCTTCTCAGGCTTGACCATATCTGTAAGGATGTCTGTCCACAGAGGGTAAAGGTGGTTTTATTTTTTGTAACAAAACACTCCCTTAACAATGAGCGTTGTCTTTCTGAACACCAGTTCTAGCTATGTATGAATGGTGTCCCAATTTAGACACAATTCTGTCTCCAAAGCCTTCTGGGATGATGTTGCTGGAAAAATATTCCTGTGGCCACTGTTGTGCCAATGTTTTAATCCATCTTTTAATAAACTGTAACTCAAGAACAGAGTGTGGAATTCGTCAAATGGTGTGTTGTACCTCACTGGGGAGCAGGGTGTTAGAGCCAAAACTAAAGGCAGCTGTTGCAACTGCTGCCTGTAATTCAGCCTCACCAAAATATTGACTATTGTTACTTGTGCCCCAACATGGAAAGCATTTAGTTTAATATCAGTATTGGCAACACTGTCATTGTTGAAGTTAGGACTCCGGAGTCAGTCAAGCAAGCTCAGCCCCCATGGATCTGTGGGGAGGTGAGGGAAGGTGGCTGGAAAGCTCTCCCTCGATGTACCCAGCAGCTTTTAAAGCGCCGTGCAATCCGTGTTGATCATCTGTTCTTCATAGAAAAAGGGGAAGAGTTATTATGAGAGAATAATTAAACCAGCTGAAAAGAGCAAAGTGTTGGCAGACTGCAACCTCCCTGCACAGACCACACAACAGCTTGCTATGCTCAGCAGAAAGGGCCAAGAAGCCCTGGGGGAGAAGCAGGAGGGATGCTGATGTGGTCCTGTAAGAACCCTCTCTCACCCTGTGCTGGAGTGCAAACCCAGCTGGGGCTGTGCCAGTGCTCCTCATCACTGAGACGATCTCCAGCAATAGTGATGCTTAACTCAGGCTTCCAAGTTGCTTCCTTTGGACACTGTTTTCAACAAATTCAAATCAAATTCTGATTTGGTATCAGGGAACATTTTTTGACCACAAAAGAGATTAAATGTCAAAAGAGGCATGATTTTCAGTCCTTGGAGATATTAAAAACTCAACTACAAAAATGCTCTGAGTGACCTGCTCTAAGCTGGCTTTGCCCTGAGCAGGGAGTCCCCTCCAGCCTCAATTAGTCTGTCATTCCTGTGCTTCCACCAGCTGGCTGGGGCAGAAAATGCAGAAAATGGCCACAGACACTTCCAGGAAAGGTCTGGCCAAATGTCGCCTCTTTATTTTGTGTTAGAGACAGAGGGATACCCTTGCTTAAATATCAGCCTGGTGGACACTATGGAAGTTACCCACAGGTCCCTGGGCTAAGGTTAGGAACCAGTGTTTGGCTATTTCCCACCTCTAGAAAAAATCTCTTCACTTGAAGACTACCAAGAGATCCACATCTTTTCTTGCTGGTTGAGTCAAATTGCCTTCATTCTTTGAAACACGTGTTCTGGTTTTGGTTTTGGAATCAGGATTACATCTGAATTCTAGCTGCTGTTTCAGGTTTGTGGCTTTACCTGACAATTCATTATAGGATAGGCTACTAAAATCCCTCTTCCTTTCCTTCTCAGAAGGGTGAACTCCAGTCAGTCTCAGTGTGATATCTTTACCTTGTGACAGAAGAGTAATTCCCCTCACTTCTCTTTTATCTGTGGGGGACCAGGCGCATGTGAACTGCTGTTGCATGGTAACGACTTGCCCAGCAGCCCCTTGATTTGCTCTTAGCTCTTAATCTCCACAATGAAATTGTGTCTGAAATCTGTTTCTGTGTTTAGCTGGTGTTTGCTTCCTCCTCTGTGCTGAGGCATCCTGAGACCGTGGTGCCAGGGCTTCTGCCTGTGCCATGCTTGAGGAACCAGGTGGTGTAATTTTGTAAGTAATAACGACAACAAAATTAGATATAAGTTTAATTTTCCAATATTTAGGGGATGTGTCTACGTCTATCAGTTTGAGAAACCAATGAAAAATGAGTATTGCAATTAATTTGGTGGTTTTTTCCTATCCCAACATTTTTCTGGACATTGCCAACATAATCTGAAGAACTACAAATTTTCAGAAGTGAATCTACTCCTGGAAGCTTGTTTAATTATTCATTAACCCATTTCTCTGAAGCATTGTCCACTGCGGTGGGAAATGCATTTTGAAGAGACCAGTGGCAGAGCCCTTCAGTTGGAGAAGCCTGTGCACTCATAAAGTCTACAAAAGGAAGACCTTTCTCACCTAGCTGAACACCTTTTGCATCCCCTAGACCTTCCAGCTTTATAAAAATTCAGTCTTCAATGCCCTCTGGCTATCAAAAAAGTGAAAAGATATTTATTTAAGTAAATTATTTCCAAAGTACCTAAATCTCCTGGACTGAATCTTCTCTTGTGTGCCATGCCCCAAGCATTTTCCAGTCTCCTAGAAAATGTCCTCATCTTGCCTGCTGGCTATACTGTTAAACCATCACTTTTTACTCAGCAATTTAAGCCATCTTAATTTTTCTCACTGGAATGAGCTTCCAGTAAACATATCTTGCTCTCCTGCTCCTAAATGTCTCTTCCAAATCCTTTCTGCTGTCACATTTCAGCATCTTGGTGATAATTTTGTGACTTCCCATGGAGAAAGGGAAGGGTGTCTGATTGCTGTGCAATGAAAGCTCTAATTTTATCTGGCAGGTACGGAGCACGCTGCAGTTTTCATTTAACCTTGCAAGAGAATGACCTGTGTGAATAATGGATTCAAGGGAAAGTTTTGAAAATGGAAAGAAAGGGGGTTGTATGCTCTGGCTTCATGTCGGGGCCATCTGGCTGCTGTGACTATTATGAAATGCTATTGCTGGTAACAGGAGCACAGAGTGGGGTGGTGGGACGGCAAAGACTCATGAGCACCTTGTGTCAGCGAGTTTGTTTGGCAACCGATGCTGGGCAAGCAGCAAAAATGTGGATGGTGCCTCAAGTGGGCAGGTATCCCAACCAAACGCCTTTCTCTATGCTTGGCATCAGCCCAGCCAGCTGAGGAAGGTTCACTCCTACACCCCCTTCCTTTGGTTGCTCCAGCAGTATGAAAGGGCCTTAAAACCCATGGATGTGACTACGAGACGTGACTATGTCATGGGCTGGTTTTTTGCATGTATTGTGGAGCTCAGCTAGAGCAGACACCAGAAACAGACCTGTGACTGCTCCCTCCCTTTTGAGGCTAAACCAGATGTTCTGGGATACCAGCGCTGACACTGCAGACTTTGTACAGATCAGCAGATCTGGCTGGTTTTTGAGCCATGGCTGAGCTCAGTTGCCGGCACTTGTGCTATGGACACACTTGTGTTTGCACCCGCTTGCCTCTTGCTGTTTAATGCAGTGCTGGCTGGCTGCTTGCACCTCCTTGGATCAAGTCCAGGAGCCCTGGATGCTGCCTCCTTCCCTCCCCTTGGAGAAAGAAAATAAATCTCTGTGTACAGGTAGTAACTATGGTGGGTGTTTGTGGCTGCCCATTCCCCATTGCAGATTTTTCTTGATGCTGAATTGAGGAAGTATTTAGTCCTTTCTCACTGTTGCCTAGAGAAAGCTCACTGGTTTGGTTTTTAAAAAAGAAAAAAGAAAAAAGAAAAAAAGAGAGAGAAAAGAATGGCACTCTTGTGGGTGCCCTGTTGTTTCTTTTATTTATTTTTTATTTTGATGTCTTTGTTGTAAACAGGAGGTTCTTTTAATACACTTAACTCCTAACTGGTGCCTGCCAGTTACATCTCTCCAAAGCTGGCAGTCGTTTTCCAAAACAAAAGCTTTTACCTTTTCCCTTATGGCTCTTCCCTGTTACGGTCAATAAAAAATGAAATTGTAGAAAAGCTCTCTTGTCTTCCGTGCTGTGTTTGTTTTACATTTATATATAAGCTTATACAAACACATGCACTCACAAAACCCCTAGCAAAGCTATTACCTGCATCTCTGGACTTTTCATCTTACAGCTACTGTGTAATTTGTAGATGAGTATTAGTTTATAAGCCCCAAATCCCAGCGTTGACTCTAATGTCATAAACATAACTATATTTTAGGTCATTGAATGAAAAGCTACCAGCTTGTTACCCAATGACAACATTTCTATTCTTCACTGCTTCCCATCTGTTAATATCTGTTGTGAACTGATTGCTATGATAAACAAGCTGTGCATTTTCTTAGGTTTGGCTTTATCTGCACCTCCCAGAGGATGTGAAGGAGGGATCTTTTACCCCTAGCACCCACAGGTGATGAAGAGGTGCTCCCTGGGCTGGGATCCCCCCATGATGGGAATCTGAGGTGGATAGAAAGTAGAAAACTCCTAAAGTCTGCAGTAATTTCCAAAGGGGTGGCTGTTACCCAGAGCTGATTGTACCACAGCCAAGAAAACACTGGTCCAAAAAGCCTCACCAGCCTCCGCTTAATTTGGTGGCACTGTCAGATACTAGCACATCTCCCATTTGTGTCTGGTGAGAAATGCTCGATTCCAAATAAGATGTGGGGGGACGATCCATGTGTGACCCCATTTCTCATGACACACAGGCACTGTTGCCCAGCCTGGCCCTGGGTTCAAGGCGCAGCACTTGCCCATCGCAATGCTTAATGCATACATGATGCTCGTTGCGTACAGTCAGGCAGACAGCATGGCTCCAGACTGAAAATCTCTTCCAGGAGTCAAACTCCCAGCCTCATAAACATGAAACCCGTCAGGCTGGAGGATGTAAGACCTCCAGGCCATTATTAGCCAGTAAGAAGCTTATAAAAGACTCTATAAAGCAACTCATGATAAATAATTTCACAAGTAAGGCCATGGTGGTGTAGAGTTTGTTTGTAGTTTGAAAGCTGCTGTAACATGCTGCCAGGAGGATTAAAAGCTATCACTGTGTTTCAGGCATTTTACAGTGTGTTGGGGGTGGGTACGTGTGGGTTTTGGTTGGTTGGTGAGTTAGCATGAGACGTGGGGAGAGCAGAGGATGTCCCACACGTGCACAGCATAAGCGGGAGCAGACTCTGGGGGTGATGGGCTGTCTGATGCTGTGTGACAACCTTGCAGAAGGTGGCCTGGACACGTTGCAGTACCTGGTTTATGTATTACCTTTCCATCCAGGCTTGCAGGCTGGAGATCTTTGACACAGCATCAGGCCAAGGATTACCTGTGGGATGGTGAGCTGGGGGAAACTTGCAGCTGAGCCTCTCAGAGGTGCTGGCTGGTAGCTGTCCTCCTCCCTTCTTCAGCATGCAGAGGGTGATGCAGACCTTCGTGCTGGGTTTTAATCTAGAGCCTGTGGTTTTTAGTGACTGGGAGAGACTGAATGCAGCTTTATGGGAAGGAGCTTAGCCATACTGCTGGCAGCACACCTTCGTGTACACAAGTTAGCTGCAAAGATGATGGTGGCTTCAGCAGTATGCCCTGAGGTTTCACTGCAGCAGGTTTCTGGCAGCTGGAGTCTGAGTTGGGTCCTAGGAGCAATAAGAGCAAGTTGTACTTCTTCTGTGACCCATCTCTCCTGGCTTTCTGGTGTTTTGCTGTACTGCCTCCACAGCAGTAAGTTATTGCCTTCCAGAACAGTCCTCAAAACAGTGTGAATCATTTTTGTACGACGTGTGTTTTGTTCCCATGGTTATTGCAGACAGGTTCACTTACATCCATCCTTCCTTGGCACAAAATGTTTCTGTTGTCTTTTCAATTTCTGTATTTGTCTGGGCTCCAGCTACTGCTCCAAGATAAGAAATGTTTTTAAAGGAAAGTGTAACCAAGAGGTATGAATCTTCTAGTTTAGAAACTAAGAGAGGTATAAAGTCAACATGGCATTCTTTGGAAAATGAGTGGATGTTTGAGTCAGGCGTAGACCAGCTCATCATCTGAAGCTGTTGCTCTTGGCAATCAGATAAATTTCTTTCCCCATTGAAAATGACACTTTGGTTGGTGGGATTGTTTCAGACATGCAGCTCCTCAGGAGAAGACTCAGCTTTTTCAAGAAAAAAAATCTTTTCAGCAAGAGGGGCAGATTCTGACCTACAGCTGGTGCAGAGGAGCAGGATGGAATCAGAGAGAAGGCTATTTCTCTTGTTGAATAAAATCATTGCTTATTTATACAGTTCTGCTTGGGCCTGTTCCAGGCCCATTAAAGTAAATGGAAAATCTTCACTTGACACAAATGGAAGCTGGCCCCAGCTCCAAGGATTAAAAAGCGTACAGGGTCTCAGGTGAACCTTCACACAGGAACAAATCATGCTCCTGTTGAGCCCTTGCTGAGTTTATTTTATATTCTTGTCATTTGTTGACCTTGTGGGTTTTACATGTTGCCTGTGATCAGCTACAGTGGTCACAGTGGACCTCACCCAGCTGTTAGCAGCTGAGATGTGGCTGCACATCCAAGTCAGTGCTGAGCTGCAACACCCATGGGAACGTGTGTGACACCCTGCTTCAGAACTGGGGAGGGTAACATTGAAGTTAAGACTAGCATAAGACGTCAACCTCTGGATGAGGTGGTGCCTTTCCTCTGGACAAGGTGTTGCAGAAGATCCTTGTTGGTAACAACCACTTCTCTGCAAACAGCTTCCTGTGAGCCACTGAAAGTGGGCATCAGAGAGGGACTGGGGATTTTGTCTTTGCTTCTCTGCCTTTGGTAGGCCTGGCAGCTCTGTTGATGTAACACCTGTGAGGATCTACATAAATACCAGAAAATATCAGAGAGCTGCTACAGCTACAGGAGAATATAGCTGGGAAACCGCTTCTGGAGCTGTAAATGCAGCAGCTCAGATTAGAGAAAATGGGCTTAAATGTTTCTTGCTTTTCCCAAGGGAAGTCCTTCTTCCTTCCTACTTTTCCATGTTTTCTTGCCCTGTAGATTCTTTTTTCCTTCAGCTGGGAAGAGTTCCTTTCCCTTGACCCACTACAAGCAGGAGAGCCAGGATGAATTTTCACTGTTCATCTTTCATTACTACAGGGCTGAGCCTGGGGGACAAACATGCTCCTGAGATCAGGAGAACCTCCCTGAAGGTGACTTCAGCACCACAGGAAGCATTTTCCTTTAGTCCCAAATATCTCTAGTTTCCAGTCTCCTGGGAGTAGCCCAGAAGATCTCCAGGTTGTCTGTCAGTCCATGCCGATCTGCATGAGCTGCTACGCCACACTCTGAGCAATCAACAGTCTACACATGTGGTTGGTGCACAAAAGGAAGGTCCTTGGTTAGAAGTAGATACTGCTGATGCTGGTTAGGAAATAGCCACGTAGCAAGCATGGGTGGTTAAGGAGATTCCTCATATAGCAAACCTCACAAAGCCCATAGACAAGCATCAGCAGAAGACACGGAGGAGCAGCTTCAATTCAGGGAACACTCTGGTGGTTGGTGTAATTCTCCCCAGAGCATCTGGTGGCATGAGGAAGGGTGAGCGCCCTTGCCTGGACAGCAAGGGGTCATGAGAAGAGAAGAAAAAACATCAGGATGTTATATTAAAAGCACATCTGTGCACAGTCTGGAATGGTAAATACATTTTCAGGCTCCCCTCATAAAGCTGCAGTGTTTAAAAGTGCTGATAAAGTGCATTCCAATGTCCTTAAAGTATTGCAGTGAGCCACACACACTACGCAGTGTTTATACGAGAGACGGCCAGCGCTGTGAAGAACGGTGAGATGAATGGGCTTATACGTGTGAAGGGGAAGGATTTGTGGATTGTCACCAGAAAACGGGGTCCAGCTGGCTTGTGCTGTCCTGGCCCTCAAAACCCCAGGGCTCTTGATCACATTGTGCCTAGGACAGCCTGTGAAGCTGCTGGCAAGGCAGCGGCTCAGCATCCTTTACTGCTGCCTCATTTTGTACGGAATGCTGCGGCCCCTCTTTTTAAGAGAGGTGTTCACAGATTTTTGTGGCTGGTGCTCCTCTCCCTCCTTGTGTCAGGTTTTTCTTGCAGGCTTATTAACCCTTTTTGTGTGTATGAATTTCTGTCAGGCTCCCCTTCCTATTCCTACAGGCTCCCTCTCCTTGTGCAGTCATGAGCCTTGGATGGGGGGTTGGTGCTGTCAGAGGAGCTATTTTCTCTCCCCTGGCCCAAGGAGGAGCATCCATCCTTCCCACCAAGTAAGAAAAGTTCCCTATTAATACTGTTTCTCAGAATAAGAGAGTCCTTTTAGAGTGGTTTGAAAAAGAGGTTTGAAAACCCTGTTTGCAGCACAAAGCGTGAGGTGAAGATGGATGCTTTGGAAAGCAGCTGTGGAGTTGGTCCAACACCTTTCTGAGGCTGGGCCATGCTCTGGCTTTAGTGGAAACTATTATTTATTGCAAACCTCAATGTTTTGCAATACAAAGGCTGGGCAAGGAACTTACCACTTGGGAATATTTTGGATTCGAGATGCCTTGGGCCATGCAGTGCTGCAAAAGCATTTCTTGCTGCTGTTGTGCTGTGACTGCCTAGTTAAGGGTCTTTACGTTAAATTGATTAAAAATTATTTGAACTGGAGGGAGAGAAAGCAGTAGAGCTGTAGAAGGAGCTGAATTCCTGGTGCTCGTGTTGGCAAGAGGGAGAGGAGAAGGTGCAGGCATGAGGGGCAGCACGAGGGGTGGCCAAGGCTGAAGAGGGGGAAGACTGCAAGGGAAATGGTGTCATGTCTTGGTCCTGCCTGAGCAGTGGTGTGGGAAGGAGTGAGAGATGTGGTGAAGGAACTGTTGAGAGACAGAGAGAAGCCAAGAAGGGAGAAGTTTCAGGCACAGAAGATGGTGTGGACACAGTGTGACATAAGCTGCAAAAAATGGCAGGCAAAACATTAAATGTCAGCGTGCTTATGATGCCCAGTTTCCCAGGTCTGATGTAAGTGGATATAACTCCCCAGGGGCTTGTAACTCTTCACGTCTTACACCTCTGCAGCATACTTTCCTGGCTGCTGACATCTGTCATGCCACCTCACGCTCATGGTGCCACCCTGCCACCTGCCCAAATTCACTAACACTTCTGCTCCTATGCAATGTATGAATCATAACTTCCACAGCTCTCTGCAAGATGGTGTTTCCAGAAATAGCACCCAGCAAGCCAAGAGATGTGATATTGCCCTTATAGTGCTGGAGGCCCAAAGAGAGGGAGCACAGGGCGGGTGCAAGGAAAACAATCCACCCAATGGCACACTTAGAGGGAAGAAAGAAGTGGATTCAGTTTTTAAGTTGAACCTATCAGAATTTCATTGCATAAGATTTGGAAATGGGTACTCTATTGGTTAAATAATGACTGCAGTACAAAAACACACCCACTGGCACTTTAACCTAGGCTAATGAAGGAATGTACCTGAAATACTGTTTGATTTTTAAATGCAACTTCCAGTGTTTCCAGTGTATTTCTCTCCTTCGCCTTAGACTTTCCAGTAAGTACAGTATTCTTCAAACCACCTCTAACTCAATCAGATGTTTTATAGATGCATTTGTTATTTGAAATTATGCAAGGAGCAGCTTCTGAGGTGTGGAATAGCCATCACAGCTGTGCAGTTAGTTGGCACATTCATAATTTATTCTTAGTGCTTTGACTTCTTTCTCACCCACATATAGCGACCAGCAGAGAGCAACACGCAATTCGATATGAATTTTAGGTGAAGCCATTTTATTAGGTGAAATCACACAGATTCTATACCTTTATTACTGCAAATGTGGCAAGCTAAAAAACTGCTAATTGGTTACACACACTGTTCACACTGTATTGATTGGTTAGTAATTATAATGAGTTCTGATAAAGCAAAATATTGTTAGTTTACCTTTAATGCCTAAAAACATCTGCACACCTGCTGTTTCTGATCATCTTATTATGGTTGGTTCTTAACATGTTCCGTTACTCCCAAATACCTTCCCATATCTGCTTCTTGGTTTAGGGCAGCCTGTACCCCTATCAACAAGGCCGCTGTGTTTTGAGAATGTGATTATTAGGATCCTCTCAGCATGAGTAACTTTTCCTGTCTCATGGGAATAGAAGAATATTGTCAGGGCCTAAATCTTGGGAGCAGAGGACTAGGCCGCTAGCAGGCCTGCTGGCTTCCCTGACACCCACATGCTGTTTGTATTCCCTGTTCAGGTCCTCTCACACTTTGCAAGCTCTTTCCAAGTGAAATGAACTAAGTTCAGCCCTAATGCAAATTCTTACCTTTGGTTAATTAGTCTCACAGGTACCCATTGGAAGCAGAGTTATGTTTATCTGAATATTGTCATATCTTAAAAAGGTCAGGACCTTGAAGTAAGATCTGAGCCAAGGTGAAATCAAAATAGTGTACCCATCTAGCCAGCTGTGATGGGTGTTTTATATAAAATTGGTTCCAAAGATACTGTTTTGATGCTGCTTTATCATGAAGACAAAAGATGTTGTGGGTTTTTTTTTGACAGCATGCAAGAAGTGTTATTTAGAGATGTCATTCTGATTTCCACAGCGTAAATACTTATTTAGGATCTCTCATTTCACTGATTACATCCACGTTTCTAAGTGTTTGCCTAATACATTGCAGCAGCACAGAAAAATACGTCATGTCATTGTGGCCTGTAACTGGGGTTTTACTGTCAGAACTTGGTGCCCTGACATATAAATGCTAGTTTGGTAGAGTGCCACCAGGGATGGATTTAGAGCATCAAATTCACCTGCCAAAACAATGGAAAGGGGAAAAAAAAAAAGAGGTAGGAAAAAATGAGAAAGTGGTATGAAAGGCAAGGTGGTTTTTCTTTTAATAGCTGCTATTTGACTCTCCTTACTCCCATCTACTTTTTGTCCTGCTAGCTTAAAAGCTGTATTAGGCAGTAGAAGTTCCATATTTGCCAGATGTTCAGCTGAGTAAAACTTGGAGTGAACATTTTGAGAGGGTCACTCATTTACCCTTTCAATGTCTCCTTCCCAGAGAAGCAGACTTTTCCCTGCCATCCACATCAAGGTCTCAGCTTGGTGCACCTTTTGATCAAAAGCTAGCCACAGTTTCTCTAACTTATTTCTGACAGATACATAGAGGAATGAAAGAACTGACCAGCCAGGGAGGCAGAGGCATTAGAAGTCGCTCTCATTTAATTCCTGCCAGATATTAATTAGTAGACTACCATTGCATTCATTTCATAAAATGGACTCCTAATAAACTGTGAGAGAGTTTCTTCAGAGAAGATTTGTGGTCAGATCGAAATGCTGGGAATTTCCATGCCATTTGCAAGTCTTTAGGAACAATGGGGAAACAAACAGCAAAAAGTCTTCTGGCAGTGTCTACCAGGGATGTTTAGGCTGGCAGGGAAGCAGAGTGGTCTGAAGAAGCTGGTTAGGAGGCTCTGCTGGGAGCTCCTTCCCTCCACGAAGCATGGAGGTTTGGCTTTTGTGGTTTTGGTGTGAAATTAATCGGCTTTTTCACAGCACATAGGTGACTTCAGAAGCCAGGGATGGAGCTTTGCCTTCTCCTCTGATGCCTTTCATGCTGCTCAGTGTCATCTCCCATGAGGCTGACCCAAGTTAAGATTATAGGTCCCCACTAAATCGCCTCCTGCATGGTGACAGGAGTGCTGCTGATTCGATTCTGACTTCTGCAAGAGAAACAATCTCCCATGGGCAGGAAGGGTTTCAGACGCGTCAGGCAGGGGAAACTGGCTCACACCAAGGAGAAAGGGTGCACTCAGCACAGAGACTCTCACAAGCTTGAGTCCAGCTTCCTGGAGTGTGTCTGTCTCCTGTGAGCACCCAAGCAGCTGCACGACTGATCCTTAGGCTTCCAGATGACTACCTCCCACTGACCTCAGCCAGGCAGAGACATTTAGGTGACAGAGGGGTGCAGGCAAGTGCATCTCATGTAAAGACATTCACACTTTAGTTTGTAATGAGTTCCCAAATGACAACCAAAGTCACTGCAGACTTTCCTGACCCAATCAGAGCCTCAGGTAGCACAAATGGGTGCTCCTAGGGATTAGGAGCAGCCCTGCTTTTTTTTCTTGCCTAATGATTTTGTGGGATACTGAGTGTTTCCTCCACCCAAAGCTGCATCCAAGTACATTGTCAGACACAGCTCTAACTGCCTGACCCAAAGACACCTGAACCACAGACTGAAAATGCTGCTCTCCAGCATTATAGATGCCAAAGTGGAGTGTTAGCTCTATATGTGATAAAACATGCTGCTCCCATGCCATACTTGGCTGCTAATGGGAGTGGGGACAGTATGGAAATTGTCTCCTCATCAAACATTTAGAAATAAAAATAGAACAACTCTGAAACTGGAGGAGACTTTCCAGATTATTCATGCTGTAGCACTTGATTCTTAAAAAACTTTGACTGCTCATGCTTTCTTGAGTACCAGGTAGTGGATCATATTCCTGACCGGTATCAATCAGTAACATCTCCATTCACTTGGATGGACCAGATCTAGCCCATCTGGACATTAATTTGTCTTTTTGACAAGATTTGAATGCTCATTTTGACATCTTCAGGGGCTGAGGCTGCCAGCAGTTGTTTCTTTCCTTGGCAAATCTCTCCAGTGCAAGCAGAAAGACTTTTTTTTCCCTTTACAGCATGCATAGGCAGCACGGGAGGGCTTAGCTGCTGGTTGTAATGACCTCATGTATTTTGGGAGCTCTTCGTTTTACAAGGGTGGTGCAAGGGGCGTGGACAGATGAGCTCTTCCCACCTCTCCTATGGTGGCTTAAGGGATCCCCCAGGTCTTTCCCTACAGTGTCATTTTGAGCTGCGTCTCTTTTGTCTTTTTCATTCCTCCTCATTACCTGCTGTTCCACCCTGGGGCTCCTCAGGACTTTCTTGTTATAAATTGGATTTGGAAGTAGAAATTGGAAATAGAAATCAGTGTTTCTGTGATTGCAGAAAGGAGGGAGTATCTCCCAAAGGCTGGGTGGATGTGGTTTGACTCAAGCTCTTGATGCCGACCTGGAAATTAAAACCATCCTCCACTGATGTCTCTTTGCAGGAGATGTCTACAAGGGAAAGACCACCTGGCCTTCTTCCTGGAGGTAAGGTTCATTGGTGAGGCAGCACATATGCTGATGGTCTGGATAAAATAAGCAGGCATTGCTAGCAAGGTGATAGTGTATTTTCATCAAGAAAATTTAAACAACTGTAGTTCTGTTCAGTGGAGATATTTTAAAAGGAAGAGAGTGAAGTTTTCTGTCTAATAAGATTGAGGCTGATACTAAAGGTAATCTTAAATGTGGCCTGAAAGCAACTCAAATCACTTGCTCCAGTTGTAAGGCAGCAGAGTGAACATTAAGGCAAAACCAGGTGGGAAAGGGATAATGAGGCTGTGGGTGCAGAAATTACCACATTCATGAGAGGAGCCAATTTCAGACTTGAGTGCACTCAGGCTGGTGGTGAGGAGATAGAAACAGGGTAGAAAATCTCCAGACCAGAGCATGGAAAATGCTGCATTGCACAACCAGTAGCAATGGTGCCTCTTGAGTGTATCAAACTGGGGGAAGCAGACGATGACTGAAGGTAAGAGGAAAGACAGGTCTATGTGTAAGAAGGAGAGATGGAAGGGTTGGAGCCCATCAGTCTGACCCAAATTACATGGATATAAATGAACATTCAGGGAGAAAAATGGAGGTAAATATAAAGTTGGAGAGAATGCATCCTGGATCTAGCAAAGGCAGATTGTGTCGTATGAATCTGATATCTTTGATAGAGTAATGGATTTTGCTAGACATAGATTAGATCTATGGCATTTCCTAACTGGATTCAGTGAAGTACTTGATATAGTGCCTTGTGAAAAATGACTAGGTCAGCTGACAGGGGAAGAATAATACAAGGGTTGGATGTGAGTGGATATAAAAATGTCTAAAAGAAAGAACTAGTGCATTTGCTAAAAGGAGAATTTTGGAGAGTGGGAAGAAATTGCTGGGGAAGTTGCACAAGAATTGGCCTTGAAACGAGCTCTAATTCGTTTTCAGTGAGCTTGTGACAGCTTGGACAAGAGGAGCTGAGAAAATGTCCCTGATAAAAAGTCCTGGAGTATCTTCTGGGAAGAAGTGGGTGTCTTTGGAGAGGGAAGGGAGGGTGCTGGGATGGGACAGCATGGGTACAGAGTAGGGAGATCTCACTGTAAGGGACCAGCTCGGTAGTTAGGCTAGACAAGGGGAAAAGAGATGCCTGTAGGTATCAGTAGTTAATACAGTCCTGAAATATTAGGAAGTTTGTTTTGAAAAACAGGTGGCTGAAGCTCTAGGAATCAGAAGGGCAGAGAGTGATGAGAAGAACTGGGTTTGCCTGGGTTGGAGCAGAGTCAGATGGATTGCATGGTGGGAAACAAGATCAGGGGCAGGAAAGGGATGAGAGTGTTAATGAAGGGCAAGGGTGTCTACCTGGTCCACAACTTGTGTCTTGCTACTTCAAATGGGAGAACTGAACATTGACAATGCAAAAAGCAATGAAGCAAACCAGCTGGAGAACCTGTGGTCCAGTAAGACTGAAATGTCCATATGGTCTTCAGGCATCAAAATGTGCTCTTTTTTTTAATCAAAGCACTTGATGTAGCAGAAAAGTAATATATGATCTTGGGCACACTGGGGAAAAACTCCCATCGTTCTCATTGCCCCAGAGGAAGTCTGGACTGATGATTCCTGCCATTGCAGAGAATGCTTGCAGGCTATGAGTGCATGTTTTCCTCTAAGATCTAACAGGATACCTTTAAAATTACATGACACTTTTCATACTGAGGGATGCTGGAGTACTTAATCAACTACAGACAGCACTGGTGAAGAGGCAGAAAACAGGAGGCACTCTTGAGAGATCATCTTGTTTGTGTGCTGGTCCCAGAGATCCTGATTGAGATCCCTCCAGTGCAGTGCACTCTCTGGGTGAGTGTCACCTACTAAGGACTGAACCTTGATGCAGCAAATGCTGCATTATAATAAAAGGGAAGCTTGAAAATATTGCAGGTGATCGCTATTGATCATTATCAAATAAGATTTTAAAAATTCTGATGATAACTACAATTATCAAAGAAGATTTATGATGATGATGTTCCTCCTGGCCTGTGAGAGGTGAGTGTCTCAGCTTAAGGTTTGTGGACTCTGAGCTGCTCAAAGTATCCTTCTTAGGGCATAGTTAAATCCACACCTACCCATGTTCTCTAATTTATTGCAGTAGCATCTTCTGACACCCCCCACCCAGACATTCCTGTGCTCAGTTATACCATTACTACCAAAGACAGAACTTCCTCAATCTTCCTGCTTCATTAAATTCACAGCTTTGGCAATTTGCAGATATTGTGGAACCTGGCCCTGTTTTCCACCCTGCAGACTTGCAAGGCAGCATCATCATTTAAGCACCATATGGTTCTCGACAAAGTCAGGTTTCACATCCAACCTAAACAGTTTAATATTATCAAAAGCCCAAGCTCAGTGCAGCAATAACAACCCCTGCTTCCTCTCCCTGCACTGTATAACAAGAGGAAGAAAGCTCTCAAACTGAGCAAGCTGCTGTGATCTTGAACAGGAGCTGCAGGGCTGGGGAAAAGCCTTTGTAGCACCCTCATTATGTTCAAGGGACAATAAGCATCCACCTGGACCACAAAGGAAGTGCAAACCCAGGTCTGGTTTCAATTAGGATGCCTTAAAAAACACAGACCAGGTTCAGTTCCTATTGTTGCTATATATAATTAATTTATTTGATGTTTAAGTGTTAATGGAGGAATGCTACATGCCTCTCCGAGCTGCAGAGCTCTCAGTTGTCTCTGTTGTTTAATGTAGATTTGGCTTTTTCTCTTTTAAGTGCTTGGATTCCAGTCCCCACCAAATTTGATACACTCAGATATTTTCTGGCAGAGTTAATGTGTTCAGCATGAGGAGCAGAGGACAGGCTGGGTGGGGTCAGGGGAGCTGGGCTGAGTACTCCTTCATTCCTCAACCCGCACTGGTGGTACAGTGATTAGAAAAAACTAAGTCTTCAACTTCCTTGCTTAATAGACTAAGAGGTCTCTGTAGATGATGAGTAATGCTGCATGGAGCAGATGCCAAAATGGAACAGGAGCCCTGAGACAGCAGTACCTTACAGCAATCAGAAATGATTATTATTCTCCTTGTGCTATGATGCTATCAGTTGGCTGAGGACCTTGAGCTGAGTCACAGCAATCAGCATCCCAAATGGTTAGACATCTGCATTGCATCTGAATAACAGCAATTACATTGCTATGCCTGCATCCAGGGGACCCCCATCAACCCCTACCATGGGGGCTCTTTTTATTCCCTTTGCCAATGACATGGCTTGCCTGGCCATGGGGCTGCTCAGCCTGTCCAAGTCCATGTACCAGCATCAAAATGCAGCCTGGAGAAGGGATGGGAGAGTAACATGTAGGCCTGTCAGGTGCCATGCTTTGGAGATCTTTTCCATTTATCTGTTGGAAGCATAGCTTTCCCCTATTTATAGTAGAATAAGAAGAAAGAATAAATGGTGGTTTGATGTTAAAAAAAAAAGCTGATTTACAGATGAATTAGCATTTTAAAGAGCTATGGGGGCTTTTTAGGAGTGTGAGTGATGGAGCTACCAAATGAGTTTTAAACTGAAGTAATGATCTACAAGTGTTTTCTTGGTAACTTACTAGAGGGTGAACATGTTGTTAGATATGTTAGCAGTGGGGTATCTGTTTGTTATCTGGGACGAAATAAATCATCTCTACAAGCTGATGCTTCTTGTGAAGTGACAAAAGCACCCAGATGTAGCATTTCCTACCAAGATGCAATGTAGGATTTGCTAGAGAGAGGCTATGCTTGGGTGAGACACAGCTCCCTAGCAAGAAAAGGATTATCCCTGCAAATGACAAGCAAGACAATTAATGAAATAGTCCTTTCCTACAAGGGGCTAACACCGATGTAGCAGGATGGGTACTGAGAGGTACGATGCAGGGGATGCTTTTCTTCCATATTCTCTTTATCAGAGTACGTGGGCTCACTATGGGTTTTGCGGTCTCAGCATCTGCATGTTGGTATTTGGAAGAGCTCCCTGAGGAAATGGTGAGAGCTTCTGCACAAAGAGCTTTCAGGGAAGACATGAAGTCAAAAAGGATTGCTACAGACTGCAAAAAAAAATCAACTCATTCACAACAAAAAAAGCAAAAAGCCTCCAGGATGCAGAAGACAATCAAGGAAAAAACCTGTCAATTCTGCTTGCTTGGTGTGCATGTTTGTGTAGTTTCTGCTGTGGAAAAGGGGCTGATGAGCATTACTTTAAATGCAGCTAATTAGGTATGGTCTGTTGGAAAAAAAAATCATATTGTGCCTGGTTGAAATATTCATGCTGCCTACAATAAATCTGCTTGGATTATATGTTGCTCACACATGATTTACCAACAACGTTCTTTGTTAGTTGTAGCTATTTGGCTGGAGAGCAGGTTGTACCCTGAAACCACCACCTTCCTGTAACCCCAGCTGAACAGATCTGCTGCTGAGGTGTGACAGCACCGCTGAAGCCTTAGGAAGCATGGCATCAGGTGATGAAAAGGTGCTGCCTGCCACACCACATCTTGCCTTCCCCTCTGACTTTGGCAGCTAGGAAGAGCCACGTGTGGGAAATGGTGTTTTTTGCATCTCTCTGTGTGTGTGTGTGTGTGTAAAATGGAAGCCTGCAAAGTCCAGTCGAGCTACAGGATGGTTGTGCTAAATGCTTTGATTCAAAAGCAGCAAGGGTGGGTGCATGGCAGGCCAAATACCTCATCGTGTCTTCTCAGCTGGGCAAGAATGGCCATTGAAGTGAGTGGGAACAGCAACCATAATGGAGGGTGGGGGTAGGGGCAGGGAGGTGGCTGAAGGCTGAGAGAAGTGCTCTACCCAAGGTGTTCATGACCATGGGAGCAGCTGCCAGAGGCACAGAGGGGGATGATGTTTGACCCCAGATGCCCTGTGTGTGGCCTTGATGGGGAAGAATGAACATTTTGTGCTTCTCAGCTCTTACAAGAAGACCTGTGGCCATGCAGGGGGCTGTCTGCAGAAGTATGTTTGGGAACATGTGTGAAGGTCCCACTAGCATGAGTCCATGAGACCAGATCGCCCTTCCCATTTTCCTATTAATTCAAGTAGTGTTTGCACTTTGACATAGCTTTCATGTCTCTGGGTTCACCCCCCTGTAAAACACAAGGGTTTTCCTGAATTTTTAAGAGATTTTTGCTTTTCAGCATAAATGAGTTATCTGGGTCTGGCTTGGGAATCTGGTTGGGAATCTCAGCTCCAGATAAACAACCACCATTAAGAGCTGCTGTTCTTCTATGAGCTTCCTGGGATCCTTTGCCTTTGGAGGGTCTGGTCTTCTTGAGGGGAGATAAGGCTGAGTGGTTACACCCCTCAGGTATATATAGAGCATGACATCATATGGTATGGGATATCCCTTTGGCCATTTTGGGGCAGCTGTCCTGGCTGTGTCCCCTCCCAGCTTCTTGACAGCTCCCTGCCTTCTTGTTGGCCAGTCAGAATCAAGGAATCACAGAATAACTAGGTTGGAAAAGACCTTTGAGATCAAAAGTCCTTGACTAAAACATCAGCGTGTCGTCAACATTATTCTCATCCTAAATCTAAAACACAGCACTGTGCACTATACCAGCTGCTAGTAAGCAGCTTAAATAAATAAATAATAAATAAATTTTTTTAAATAAGTAAAAGAAAAGAAAAATTAAAAAAGGAATAAAATAAAAAATAAATTAATTAATAATAATTTTAAAAAATCAATTAACTCTATCTCAGTCAAAACCAGCACACAGATTCCATGCCTGCTGAATTTGAAGTACCCAGCAAGATGGAGGTGGTAGTTTCTCCAAATGCTTGGAAGTTAGGAAATGACAGCTGAGGTTGCCATTTTAACCTCCACACTCCTCTCTAGAAGAGTATGATTCTACTAATTTCTGTCTGGGGTTAAATAAGGTGGTTTGGCCTCCAGCTCATTCACAGACTTGACTAAATCAGCTTAATTCAGATTTTTTTCCCCCCCAAAACCGCCATTGCTTAAAGCCAATGACCTACCCTGGGAACTGCAGTTCCAAAAGTTGAAATACAGGAAATCCTCATATCTGGAAAGACAGCTCTCCTGTCCCAATAATAGCTTTTCAACTGCCTGGCATGGCTGCAACAAGATTAGAGTTTGTGACCATGGTGTCGCCTCACTAACCCTCCTGACATTTCCCCAGCTCTGTCAGCGTTAGCAGTGAGGTGCCCATTTTCCCAGTGTGCTGGTCTGATGGTGGTGGTGGTGGCAGATGGTATTTGTTTAATTCTGCTTACGTGTGTGGGCGTCTCTTTGCTGGCCAGGTGGAGTGAGGCACAGCAAGAGCCAGGACACCCTGTGAGGCTGCAGCCATTGGAGATTTTAACCTCTCTTCTGCTTGGTCTTCTGTACTTTAAAAGGAGTCCAAGCTTTGCTCCAATAAAGGTGAAGGCTTGTCCAAGAGAGGAAGGGGAACAAAGGGGGTAAAGTAGGGGCTAGCAGAGGGCTCAGGGGGAACAGTGGCTTGCAGAACCAGGTGCCCATGTGAAGGACCTGATCTCACCTGGATTTTAACCTTTAAATCTCTTATAAAATGCTCAGCCATAGATTCTATTTAGAAGCCCTGGCAATCCTAAGCAAGCTGGACTGATTTGCCTTGCTGGCTCCAGCACTGCTGAGGTGCTGAGGGTTGCCACTCTGGGAGAACATCTCACCTGTAAAAGCCCAGGGGAGCATGCCAGGAGGAGAGTGTCTGTCTGTGTACTTGTGGGTGTGTGTGGTGCACAAGGGTGGGTGTGGGAGATAAGGATGGTGCCAGAGGGAGGAATGTGACCCCATGGTTCCCCATCCTGAATGTAAGGTATTTCTTTACGTGGCTTGTTTAATCTAAACCTCACAGTTAACCCCCCTGGAGACAGGGCGAGCGGGTGGTTTGTTTTCCCTGTTTTCAGGCACCGTGACACCGGAGCCCTTCTCAGAGATAACACAGGGGCTGCTCTCCTGCTGGTGTAGCTTGCTGGCTTCTCCTGACAGGCAACAATCAGGAGACAGTGACTGGGGACAGAAGTTCCATCTTCTAGCATCCTGCAGCACATTCTGTACCTCCTGCATCAGTGCCCCAGCCACTACCAGTGATGCCACATGTGCCGAGCCTGGCTGTCCCTTCCCTGGATGTAGGGGAAAACCAGGAGGGTGAGAGGCCAGTTTCCTAAATTATAAATAAGGAGGCAAAGGAATGTTATGCAAGGGCGTAAAATCCAGCCTAAATGCACTCAAATGAATCCCATAGGAGCCAAAGCTGAACTGAGATTGCCTCTTCTCTGTGCTGGTAACAAAAACACTGATGGGGCTGTGGCTTCCCACACTGGCCAAGGGTTATGCAGAAAGTGGTTCTGTCCCAGTGGAAGATCTGCTGGGGCTTGTAAAATGGAGAAAATTCCTTTGGATAAGCACAACTCGATCTAAATCTTTGCTTCAGACATGCCAGCTTCTTTCTAAACATGGAGTGAAATGGCTTTTGTACTTTTAGATTTCTCTTTCCCAACTTGGATTAGGATCGTGTGTTGCCGTAGCCAAAATTAGAGCTAGAATGGGGAGCCTTGCATATTAGCTTCTTGCTGAACTCAGGTCCCACTGACGGTCTTTAGCATTTTACTGATAATGCTCTTTTGCCAGCAGAACCAGGCACAGGGCCTAAACATGCCTTATTAAACTCACTCAAAGTTTTGATGTGGATTTCAATGGCACCAGCTTTTTTTTCCCCCCCAAAGGAACCCTGATTTATTCTTTCTTTACTTCTTTTTTTTCTCTACAGCTCAATCTTACAACTGGTCTCTGCTGGCTTTTGCTGATTTCCTTCACAGGACCAGTAGCCCTAGCAATGGGCAAATAACCAGAGTTTGTCCCCACACCTTGCTGCCAACAGGGATGGTTAAAGAATTGGTTTAGTGCCTGCATCTGGAATTTCTTTTACAGTAAATTGACCGAGATCAGGAAGCATTAGATACCAGCAAATTCCAGCCTGATTGCTAGCAGGTGCGAATGCAAATGAGGAAAGCATCATACCTGGACTTTGGGTCTGGATTTTGCTGTGCCAAATCTTCCAACAAAATCCCCTCATTAAGAGGTTTTTTTTGTCCCATAGAAGAAAAATTAGAAAATTACTGACTTTCAAGTTGGTTTCTGTGCTTGCTTTCAAAATGAAAGCACTGGTTGGAAACATGTGTGCATGCAAGTCTGCTTGGAAGCAGGGCTGCCCCCCTCTAACCTTGCTCTTTTTTTTTAATTCCTTGAAGGTGCCGAAAGACCCCCCAAGAGCTTTTGATCTTTGAGGCTGTTTTATTACAACACAAAAATTATAAGCACAAGGAAAAAAAAATATTTATATAAAGAAGTGAAAACATTGAACTCCTGAGCGAGATGGATAAATTAAAAGCTGAAAAAATTAATCTCCAACCTGCCCTGTGAGTTCTGGCAGGCTGAATGTCCTCCCGTCCTGTCCTGCTGGTCACTGTGTCCATCCAAACAAACCTACCCTGTCCCAAAGAGTCTTTTTTACCCAACTTTTCCTTGGCTTGGACCTGGGTAAGCAAGGAGGGTCTGAATGCCTTTGGTGGATTCAGTCTCACCAATGAAAAGTATAATACCTGTTACAAACTGCCACACAGCGAAAGCTTGGGAAAGGGATGTGATGGAGCTCTGTGAAGCTATACAAGGTGTGGAGAAGGCTCTCACCAATGCACCATCCCTCCTAAAGCATAGCTCATCAGGTGTCTAGGTGGATGTCAGGGAGGTTCAAAACAACGAGGAAGGATTTATTTATGGGATGCATGAGGAAGGGCATTTGCTGCGCCCTAAATCTGTAGTGGCCAAAAATTACACGTGAGTTCAAAGAGGGTAGACACATTTACAGGAGACAGAATGACCTCTGGATGTCGTGGGATCAGGATACAAGCAAGGGCTTGGGAGGTGGCCTCCTGCGTAGCAGCAGATAGTTCAATGAGTTACACTGAGATACCCTGGGGAAAGGCCCTTTGTCCATCCAACATTTCTTACATGCTTCCCCAGTACATCCTCATTTCCCCTGGGATCTCTTACCCACCCTCCATGGGACAAATAGGTATGTCTGTGAGATCATCCTTGTTCTGTAATTTGATGTCACTCTTCAAAGGATCACCAGTAACAGAACTGGCTTGCCCTGAACCCTACCTATGTCATTTCACCAAAAAAAATCCCTCTGTGCCAAGGGTGGCCCATGATATTACATCTTGCTCAGGGCAACAGATGAGTTTCCTCTTTCATGGGTGAGCTCAGATACAGAGCCCACAGTGTTCCCTGGCAGATTATTAAAGCATTAACCATGCTCATTTAATGGTATTGAGATGCAGATAAGATGTAATGTATTATGTATTGTATTCCCCCCTCAGTGTGGCTGAGCATGTTTTTTAATGTCAAGGGCAGGTGTTTTCGTGTGATACCTGCTTAGTGGTATTTATGGTGATATTTATTCCAAGGCTCCAGTTAATGTCATTGTCCTCTGTTTCACTACACTCTGGGATTAAACTCCATGTCTGGTGCATCATTTATTCAATTATTAAAACATCTTAATGAAGGTTAACAGCACAGTGCAGCACGGCTGTGCAGAACCCACACACATAAATCTGACAGGCGTTATGTTGGGGAACTGCATCTCCTGAAATGCAGATGGGACAGATTAAAAATGCATACAAAATAATGCCAGAAACACAGCTCTGAACACAATCCTTCTGGGAACCAGAGCTGGAGAGGTGGAGAAAGGACTATAAGAGGTCTCCCTGGTTTCAGCTGCCAAGAAGCCCTGAGCAGTAACATGATGTTTTGGGTTTCTCTCTTGCTGATCTTGGGTGGACCCTTCTGTGCTTTGAAATACCAGCCCCAGAGCAGATCCTTCTCTGCATACTTCTGGTTAGGCTCCCCAAAGCTTTATGGGAACACTAAGGCTTTGCACAGCCATAGGGAACCCTTTTCATGGCCATGCAGAGAGAGGATGAGTCCTGGCTCTGTGGAGATCTCAGAGGTGGTGTAGATGGTGTCAGCACTGGGGCTATTGCTAACCACTAGTATAACTACCCATAGCACCTGTGGAGGGGCTCAAGGCTGCAGAAATGGTGTTCAGACCTCTTATTCAACTTGGGAAAGGGTGCAGGAAAGCAACAGGCAGCAGCCTTGCCACAGCAGCTGCTGGGGGAGTGTTAATCGGTTTTTTTGTTCCCTTGCAAAATATAAGTTGAAATCCAGGAAAATGCTAGAGGATTTCATTGTTGGTTTATGCAATATTATCAAGGAATGAGTTAAATTTCCAAATGAGTCTGGAGTCAGGGAAATTCTGTAGCTGTCTCTGAGTTATCTACAGCTGACCTGCCACCTAATGCCTTGATCACAGGCTAAGGGGCTTTCTGGGTTCAGTTCTACTTCACCAAAACCAGGATGGTATCCATGACCATCACAAAATGCTTAAATGACACTGTTTTTCCCCAAGCCTTGGGTAAGAGCCATTGGATTCACGTGTTGTGCAGGAAGTAAACAGAAGTGCTTCTTGGTCGGTAGCCTGTTGATGTGTTTGCCAATTGCAGCTAGATGTATTGCCCAATGGTACAATACTTGATTGAATTGTTACCTTGTTAATTTTTTAATCAACTCATTATGATCTATTAATGACTTTGGAGCAGGAAAGGTTTTCCAGCCCAGGTTATGCCAATATCCTGGGGAATTACTGCTGTATGAGCCAGTCTGAATGAATGATCCTCAGTAAATCAAGTAATGCTACTGTACACTGTAGTTTGCACAGAGAGGGTTATTTAAGATTATACAGATGTCTTAGACATGGACGCTGAACTCAGCAGCAAAGGTATTTCCCGTCTTCTTCCAGAGGTGTTCCTGTGCCCTTTGCTCATTCCATTAGACTTAATTATTTCATTCATTTCTCTTGAGGTGAAATGATTTGCCCCAAAGCTCAAGGGCTCATAATGTCCTCATGCCGTTCAATAGCGATTCATCGATCCACTTCACAGTCCCACAAGCATTCCTGTTACCTGCTAGTTCAGCGGTGGCCCTGCTGACATCATGACACCCCTCTCCAGAGGTAATTAATCACTCACTGCCTCAGTCTCTACAGTTCATTTACATGCTGCGGTGGCAGAGCCCAAAAAAAGGGTCAAATAAAGAGAAAACACTGCTGAGTATAATGTTGGTATGGTCGTGAGGACACTGTTGCACTTATTTCTTCACTGCACATCTGCAGGTCACTCTCTTTCCAATGGCACTGTCCCAGCTCAGACTGATGGATAAGGAGACAGAGTCCTTCACCAGAAACTCACTCATCTTTCACTGTGTTCAGTCAGGTTTGGGAAACCATAAAATAGACCTTTCAAGCATATAAAGATCACCAGAGTAGAACGTTTACCCAGATTTAATGGGGAAGTAATGTGAGTGTCATTGATGCAAAGGAAAGCTCTCCATCACCCCAGTATAAGTCCCAAAGGCAATGCTCCGTGACACTTCAAAAACATAAACAGTGTAGTGAGAATAAATATAATATATGGGCTTTGCCAATGCAAATGAAAAGCAATTATCCCAAATCGTAGTCTTAATTTGTAAGCAGTCAGTATAATTTGAGAAACTGAAATCTGATGTTGCTAAATCAAATTCCTGTAATTCCACCGGGCATTAAGCACATAATAAGATTACACTGTGCACTGAGCATGTCCTTGTTAAATCTGCTGGCTACTGCATTTTTATTGCTCTCCTGGGGGTTTATTGAGTTTACACTTCCAGTAAAAGGTAATGTTTTCACAGTGTCTTTGGTACGCTGGCCACACAAGTCTGTCTGCAGCAGGCAGAATTGTTAAGCCATATAATTTGCTTACATCCCTTGGTGGCTCAATTGGAGTAAGAAAAAAAAAAAAAGGCAATTAAAAGGCATCATGCGGTTGTGTATAACTGAATTAAAAATAATAATAATGGATCTACTGTACTGTAATCAGTGAGAAAAAGAAGCCATGCATAATGGTGAGGTTCAGCCGTGAGACAGCTAAATTGATGAGCTCTCCTGTTTAGATTTGGTTTTGAGTGCCTGAATAGCGGTGCTAATATAATGATATCTGCAATTTATATACAAAAGTGACCTTGAGAATTGCTGCTCTCCAAACAAGCAGGAAGAATAGCATTTCCTTGCAACAGGCTGTCTCTAGTCTTGGAGAACAGATGAGAAGGCAGAGGGATAAAGGGAAGACAACAGGTAACTGGGATACAGGCCAGTGAAAGAACCTGGTAGCAGCACAGTATTTCCTAAGAAAGAGACAGATGAAACGTGCCGTTTTAGAAGGAGGCAGAAAGCTAAGAAGAAACAAACCCCTCCTAACAAACAGATGCAAGACAAAATGAATGCAGCAAAGACACTGAAGAGCTGCTGTTTCTGGTGCACCCCGATTTGCACACCTATGGCCACTTAGCATGGGCATCCTTGCAGGACTGTCTCAGCATTCATCTACAGATGGGCTCCCCTGGTGTTTGATTCCCTCTTGCTCTCTAACAGGGGTTGGTTTAAACCTTTGGGTGTAAAAGTCTCCTTGAAAATGCTTATCACTAATCAGGATAATGCTGGATAAGCTTGATAGACAGATTAATTTGCATTTTAAATCTTTGCCATTGTGGCTGTGAATAAGCAGTGTAGAACTGCAGGCTTGGATCTGTCCTAAGAAGTAAAATAATTTTATTCACTGGGAGCTTATATCATTGCATAATGATCCTGTAATATTTAAATCTCAGAGATTTTGTAGGGTCATCCTTTTTTTTTTACCCCATTTCACTTTCCAGAACACTTTTACAGCCAAGGTTTCAAGAACATCCAAGTCTGCATCTGGACACCTTCCTCTTACAGCAGAATTTTGTCAGAAAAGAACAGGCCAAGTGTGCATTCACCTCTGGGAATCCAGATAATTCTGCCAAGCAGGACTTGCAATAGCAGCATGAGGACAGTGGACCATCAGTGGTTACCTAGACAGCCCAAAACCTTTGCTTAAGACCAGGTCTGAATTAGAAAAAGAGCCTTCCCCTGACATGCCCTCACAGTTTCCAGCAGCTGACTCTTGGAAGATTTCTTGCCTTGCTTGGAAAAAAAGAATATACATTTATATGTGATTCTTGACTTGCATAGAAAGATACCTGGACTGTTTTTTTTCCTATATATACAGATATAGCGTCACAGAGCTGAGCACAGGTGACGTAAGAGTCTTGCTTGTGGGGTGTCCTGCAGCTCACACCAGCTTGTGTGGGAAAAGTGATGCAGGGTCACTTAAGCACTGAATGCTGCAGCTCTCTGTGGGGACTCACTTTGCTCTGGATTTAATGGTTTGCAATGGGAAGGGGATTTATGTGTTTAAATCCACATGTCCTCTAGCCAGCCACCAGCTACTCCTGATATTTGAATGTCAAGGCCAAGGTTTGCTTCAAAACTGCCTGAGCAGCTCTGGGTGTTTCTGGTTGAAATAGTTGCTAACAGCCTGGTTTGTCAGCACTAGATGCACCAAGAATTTGACTAAATTCTTTCATTATTTGAGATTTATTGTTGGCAATGGACAAGTTCCTTTGGAAAGGCCTTAACATGAGCTGACAGTAATTCATCAGGAGTTTGGCATGGTTTTACCTGGGGGAACTCTAAACCAGCAAGCCTTCCCATGACAAAATATCACAGAGGTCACAGAGCAATTAGGATTAGAGTTACAAATGTGCTTATCAGTGTCAGGAAAATTATGTCTTCTAGCTTTGTTAGATGGGCATCTTAAAACATCTGCTTTAGAAGACTTAATGGGAGAAGGAAGAGCTTTTCACTCTCTTCACTACAAAGACTAGGGGGTATCTGAGGAAGCTAGGAGAAATTCAGGCCAAATAAAAGGAGGTGCACCTTCGTATGGTAGGCTGTTGCTAGTAGAACAACCACAGCCCCTTGATCGACTGGGGATACAGATGTTAAAAAATTGATGGGGGCTCCAGGGAACACTAAACGAGTTCATGCAAGAGAGATCCACCCAGGGTCGTTAACTGCACAGGAACCACATGTCCTGGGAAACTCTTGTGCTGAAAATGGCTGGAAGCTGGAGAAGTATCAGTAACTGCTTTCCTGAGCTTAGACTCTTTCCTAGCCATCCCCTCTTGGTTTGGCCTGATCTGAATTCTGATGGCTATGGCCACTTCTATGGTTTGTTGTGCTACAACTTCCCTCCCACATTTGGGCTTCAGGGGTAGAAAACAGCCCTTTGTTGTGCCCTCCCATCCTCTCACTCCCTGGCCAGACATGCTGCATCTGATACATGGGATCAGAATCACACTACCCTGTTGCATGACCTTGTGCATGGCACATCCCTCATCAGGAAAGAAAGTGCAAGGTGTGTGTTCAGGTAACACTGCCAGAAAATTATCCCAGAAGGAAGGTAGCTTTTGTTGATGACCCTGGTTCATCATAGTAGCCATAACTCAGCGTGCAGGTACCTTTCCTCTGAAAGGTAGAGATGTAGCCTTTCATGAGGACAACACTTGTGTCCCTGTTCCACTGAAGAGAGATGAGGATCTTGCATGTCTTTCTGTGCTGTAATCAATTTATTGCTTTATGGGATTCAGAGCTCCCCAGAAAGTGTCATGGATTATGTCATGGTTCACATTACTTGTGTGAAGACCTTTGATTCAGCTGGCAAACATAAAAAGAAGACAAAATGTGTTTAGCCAGAATGCTCTGTAATGACTGCATGTGTGCAGCTGCAAAAAGAGCGCCGGTAATTGAGCCAAGAGTGGGAATTATTGGCAACAGGGTCTGCATTCATGTGTGCTTCATATTTTATTCTTGATTTATAATTTCTTTACCAGCTGTGCAACGTAGCTTGCTATGTCACTATTATGTTCCCACCTAACTGTTGCCTACCCAGCTACCTTCCTAGGGCTCTCCTGAGACCACGGCTCATGACCTGCTCTTGACATTGGCCTCTACTGCCCAAGAGTCAGGGAGGTGTTCTTGAGTATGCTCCAAGCATAAACATTTTGGGTGATGTAGTGGAGTAAGAAGTTCCCCTGTATACCTTACCCCAGGTCTGAAGTAGCTGGAAATAGACTGGAAACTCAGGAACAGGGACAGAAGCCAGAAAACCAAAGCCATCTAGGGAAAGCTGTTTCAAGCAGCAGTCCAACTTGTACATCCCAGCCAGTAAATCCCCACCTCGAGGCTTGACAACATTGTCCTGACAAGACAGATGTTCTCCTCAGTCTGTATTTTCCTCCTACTGTAATCAGCTGTAGGGCTGAGCTCATTGACAGAGGTAATGCCCATCCCATGCTGGTTTCACCATCTCCTGCTGAGAAGGGCTGGACACAGGGTGCAGGCTGCAGTTTGCATTCAGGGAGGATGGCATGGAAATAGTTAAAGCTGCTGAGGACACAGATGCCTCTTTGCAGCTCAAGTAATTTTTACAGAAACCACAAGAGCTGAAGGGCTAGCAGAGGGATGAGGAAACACTCATACAAATATGTCCCTAGATTAAGTGGTGCTGCAGTCTGCTCTCCTCTTGCTGTGGGTTGCTTGACATTACTTCAGGAGGAGACTGAGCTGAAGAAGCAGATCCTTGCTGTTTCCTAGTCTTCAAGTGGGTTTTCTTATATAAGCAACTTTAATGACTAAGCTAATGTTCAGCTTCAGGCAAGATTGGTCATGGTTGGTCCCAGATTTTACGTCTCTGGTGGGTACACTGGTCAGAAATTCTGGCACAAGACAGAGGCAGACCCAGAGTCCCAGCAGTACTGGTAGCTGCTCCTATTGGCTTGCCGAGGCTCAGTTTGTAGGATGAAAGGGGGAAAGAAGGATGTATTTTCTGCCTTGGTAAATCACTGGGCTTCTGCTGGGCAAAGTAGATGTCAAAACTAGCTTTGCAGCAGTGAGGCAGCCAATGGACCGCAGCAAACTGGAAGTTTGAGACAAAGTGCCTTCTTGTAATGAACTGTTTTTCCAGAAAGTTGCTCTGCAGACTGGCTGGAGTCTGCACACAAACCTCCCCCCATCCCGTCCCAGACCACAAATCTCTGCCTGGGCTACTTTAGCTCAGAGTTCAGAAGTTAAACAGAATTATTTCCTCAGGGGGATGAAATCCTGGTCCTGCTCACCCTGAAGCCAAAGCTCCTTTTACCTATACCAGTGAGCCTCTGCAGGAGCCCTGCAAGTTCATCCCAGCATTTTGCAGCATCCCTCCCATCCCTGGCCAGGGTCTGCCCCATCCTCCCAGGGACAGAAGAAGACACAGAGCGTGGAGCCAGGCTGGTGTAATCCACTGCTGGAGACTGCTGAGAAAGTGGGACCCCCACTCCAGATGTGTGTTTGGGGGAACTTGTCCCAGTCAGGCATTGCCACTGGAAAGCATGGCTTTTCTCCTAAAGGCAGGACCCCAGCAGGGACCTGCATAGCTCCCCTATGTACCATCATAGCTAGACTCAGGCTGTGCTTTGCTGGGGGAGGGCAGAGTAGAAAGGCATGCTGTGTTTTCAGTGTTCACCGCTTCCACCCCTGCTCCTGCAAACTGGAGCTGTTACCTCTCACACTGAGCTGTAGCATTTAGGAAGGTGTCATTTCTGTTGAAGCTGTGAGGTTTTTTGTTGTAAGTTTTCCCTCTCTCACTTCCTTGTGATGGGAATATAGTTATAAGTTTATTTTAAAGGTTGGAACAGCAAAGTGCAGGAGTAAGCTGTACAAAGAGTGAGAAACAGATCCCTGCTGTAGTATTCACTTGCCTCATAAGACATGAGGCTTTTTACACTATTTTTAAAAATTCTTGGAGGGATGCTTATGCCTTACAAGTTATAAAATTCTGAGCCTGCCATTACTCATTACTCTCTGAGTTAGGGAGGGGATGCTGTTATACAGGCATTCCAGGAGCCTCTTGCACCCACCTTCAGCACCAGGAGCATGCAGGGGTACCCCCTAAAATACTCTCCTGCTCTCTTGTGTTTTGCAAGGAGGAAGATAATGCTTGGCATGCTAATTACTAGTGCTCTAAATAACTGCTAGGAGAAGGGTGTGCCTTCAGCATCAGGTGTCTGTGGGTTACATCTCTCCTGCTTGAGCCCAGCTGTATGTCAGTCCTTTCTGATACTGAGGGAAGTTTTTCCCTTTGGCTGCTTGCAGAGCTCTTGAATTTGCACGTACAAATCCTCTTAGGCCCAACACTTGCAGCTCCAGTTCCTGCCCTGGGGGTAGGACCTGGCAAAGAATCCTGGATCTGTCCCATTTCCTTCCAGCCCTATAACTCAGAGTGAGACACGTAAGGATTTCCATATGCAGGAGTCGGGGGACATGTGCAACCTCCTACAGAGGGAAGGATGCAGTTCAGGAGCCATGGGTTACCTTGGCTTTCAACAATCCTCTCTGTTTCAGAGGCATAATTTGGATTCAGAGGTGACTTAATGCAATTTCAGGTATTCTGTGCTTTTCCTTCTCCTTTTCCCTGCACATTTCTCCATGCTAGGTTTGGGGCTGAGCCTCTACATGGTCCCAGGGGGTGTAGCCCTGTACCACTGGGCTGGTGTAAAGGGTCCTGCCTGCAGCTGAGCGTCAGGCCCTTCCAGTTGCTTTCACACAGTCTCCCCTCTTTCCAGCTCTTCAGCTCTTTCTCTGGGGCATGCCCAGGTTTGGTGCCCTTCCAATCCATTCGTACCAACTGAGCATCAACAAACACGGTGAGTTGCCATCTCCTGGGGGTAAGTCCTTGGCAGCTTGGTGGGGTGAGGTGTGAAGATGGGGAAAACCTGGCAGCCACCAGAAATCATGCTACATCCACTGTGTTTTCAGAGCAACCTGACAGAGCTTAGCAATAAATGCAATTGATACAGGAGGTGCCAGGTTTCAGCAAGCTGTGCCCAGTCTGGGCTGGGTTGTTCTTGTTCCTGCTGAATCTTTTTGAACCAAGTGACAGCACAAATGCTTCTGCCAAGTTGAACTGGAATTTCATGCTGACCTAGTCATGTATCTGCCCATAGGGCACAGATTCATAGGATGCAACACGGGCTTGCTGCAAACCCTGGAGCTGAGGAAGAACTTGTAAAGGGGACAGTGAAACACCTGTATTTTGCCTGTAGAAATCCCTGTGACTGGCAGTCTGGAAGAACAGATCTCTCCTGGGAAGAGATGGACCAGAGCACTGGGGCAAAGGGACAGCCAGGACCAGCCAGGTATGATGCTCCTTGCAGCCTCCCAGGTGGGTGACTGGCTCCTCATATCCCTAAACATCAGTTTCTGCCCCCTCACCATACATCCAGCCCCCAAAACCTCCTGGTTTGCAGGAGAGCGAGCTGGAGTTAACCACCAATCATGCACAAAATGGTTCTGTTTTCTCACTGGTTCCTGTCTGGGATCTAACACCAGAGCTGCTGCCATGCCATTAGACCGGCAGGACAGCTGCTATTGATTTGTATTTCATGCCCATTGATAGAGATGGTGCAGGTGTGAAACTCTGAAAGGAGACATAAATAATGCAAATAAAGCAAAGCTGTAGTGGTGGAGCAAATGAAAAACAGTCTGGCATTTACTGGGAAGCAGAGGTTAGCGGGTAATTTTTCAACACAAGGACAGTTTTGCTACAGAAAATGTCGGGCCTGGTTTTGCTGTTAGTTATGCAAGTGGAATTTGGAAGCAGTCCTGGGCCATTGGAGAGAGCAGGGTCAGAGTCAGCCCCGCTGCTTCTCCTTGTGCCTTTTCTCATGCTGTAGCAGCAGTGCAGGTCAGGCAGGAATGGTCTGCTGTCACTGCCAAATGCCCAGGTTAACGATGGCTCTGCTGGGCAATTAGAAACCCCAACTGCTTAGCAATTATATTTTTTTTCTTCAGGGGAATGAACTAAATTCTCTGTCTTCCTTACTGTTCAAGTAGATTTACTGAGTGTGGGGTGGTTTGAAGGGGAAGGAGGCCCAAGTGAGGGTTCATTTAACACAGTATGAGTTCACAATGCAAGGCAAAAGGTTTGCCATCTGTCCTGGACCAAAATTATATGCTCCTCTCCTTGTCCAGCAACTTTTGTTTGGGAGATAGTGCACAATGCTGTGCAAGAATATGGTCGTGTGTGAGGGGATGGGCCGGAAAAGGGACATGTCATTTCTGAGAGGGGTGAATCTAGCATGTCCCTCTGTGCATGGTCTGGGTTGCTGCTGGTGTTCACCAGAGCAGCAGGTACTGTCCTGGGCCCCACCAGAAGAGCCACAGGAAGTAAGTGAGAAATTTGGTTTCCTTGAGAGGCTCCATTTGGGATCAACAGAATTGCCCACACGTGCTCACAGCTGCACCACACTGGGAACAACTCACAGTTTCCAGAGTTATCCATTGATAACCTTCACTTTGGTAGAGGATAAAAATGGAACAGTTATGCCTAGAGCTAAGCAGGCTGTGGCAGAGTGAGGATGGGATGTGAAATCTGCTTGGGGGGAGAGTGGTAGAAAACTAGGAGTGAACAGCAGGGAAAACTGGAACCAGGAAACCCAGAGTCTCCTCTGCTGATGTGGACCTGATCATGTTTATACATCAGAGTTCAGTTTCACCCAGTACCCTGTCCAGATCCAATGGTCTCTCCTCACCTGCACAGACGATGTGGGTCTGGGAGAGGCTGCCCAGACCTCCTGCCCTTGCAAAGCTGCCTGAAACTGCTTCCTCTCCTGTTCCTCCTGGTTCAGTTTCCTGGTAAAGAAAATTCTTCAGTCAATTTGCCCATGATGCACATGTTTGGAACTGTAATGACATTTACCAAAGGGGACAGAAAATTGTCACTGGAGGACTGCAAATAATGAAGCCAATGCCTTTTATTGGCACTCATGGCAGCTGTTTAATTTGGGATGTTGGCTGTCAGAAAATAGAACTCTTTTGTGGCGGTTTTCTCAGTGAAGCAATATTGTGCTTAATTTCAAGGTCAGTGCTCGCATTTTAAAGCGAGTTACTCTCAGCTTTTAGGTTTGGAGTTTCTTCATAGCAGTAGCATATCAATTCAGCACACATCTAAAGGTCTGACCTGTCTCTGCTCGCAAACTATGATGATTTCTGCCAAGGATTTCTTGCTAAGAAAGAACACAAGCGTTTTCATTTTATTTCCCTTTCAAATGCAGCCTGGACCTTCTAGTGCCTTTCAGCCCCCAAGTTCTTATTTAAACATTCTGCTTCCCATCTAGGATATGAAACTTGGTCTTCTTGGGATTTCTTAGGTGCTTAAAAGGAGTCATGCTCTTTGCCACCGTGTTGTGCTGTCAGCCAAGTGGACCGAGATCCCTCAGAGATGGTGACACCTAAAGGTGAGCATGGCATGTTTAAAGACCAGGAAAATAGCTCTTGTTCAGAGAGGATGCAGGTGCAGGCTTCCTTGCACTGCTAAGCTATGCCAGCTGTGTTAAACTCACGCAAAGGCCTAGGGAGTCCCCAGCACCCCAAAAACCGTGTGATGAAACCAGATGGTGCAGCAGACTAGGTTTCCACAGAGCAGCTTTGCTCCTGGCTCTGGCTTCCACCAGGGCTGAGAGGCGTCACCATACACACACATCCTCCCATTGGGAAGCAGAAAAAAATAATTTTGTATGTGTAGTACAGGGGGAGGGAAGGAGGGAGGGAGGGAAAGGGAGAACAAGGGGACACTGACTTTTTTTTTAAGGGGGTTCTTATCAAAATATCTGCGCTGCCTGGCAAAGCAGCCTGCCTGGGCTGCCCCAGCAGCATCCCTGCACAGCGGGGCTGCCCACAGACCCGGCAGAGCCACCTCTAGGATTAAAGCCCTCGCAAGAGGCTTTACCAGCAATCTCCTCTCCCAAAGACATGTATGCATTAGGGCTTACCTCACTGCTTCATTAAGGAATAGGACCAGGGGCAACCTCAGGGGTCACCAAATCCCGTCTCCTGCCATTGCAGGTAGACGTGTTGCCTAATCCCTTTATTATTGTATAAGGGCAGAGGCGAACATCAGCAGGGATCTGAGCTCGTGCAGCCTGTCAGCCCTGGAAATGTTTCTGCGACAAGCCCATGGTCTTTTTACTTGACATCTGCCAGGGTTACATCCATCCATACCAGGGCACGTCTGCTGGGGTGGTGCAGCCTGGGAGAAGGCAGCCTGGCTTATTAATTTTAAGTGCGCTTGAGATGCTGTAGTATGAAAAGCTATCATCATGAAAGCGCTCAGCAGCATGTAATCAGTGCTTGGCCTTACAAAGAGACCTCTGTTTTGCTCAGGCTTTTCTGAAGGCCAGTTACAATCTACATTATTTATGTGGAAAAGTGTTATTAGACAAGTTTCCTATTTTCTTTATTTTTCATGGAAGAATTTTAAGGGAGTTCTTTGTAAGGAGCATTCAGAGACTCTGGGGCTTTCCCTCTCTCTGTTTCCTGGTGGGACCAGATTTTTTATTTATTTTTCTTTTTTTTTTTTTAAATTGAATATTTCAAATATCAGGAAGCCATATAATGTTAAAGCCAAGCCAGTCAATGTGTAATTGTGGCACCAGTCTAGCTGGTGTGAAGAACAATATTTTCTGTGTTATTATGAGAGCCTGGGAACTTGTAAGAGCTTACCTTTTAACAGCCTCCATAAGAACATGGGCACACACTAATGCTTGGAATAGGGAATTAGAAGAAAACATGGCTCAATGGCATAGGATGCGGTTTGAGTGAACTAGATCTAGAAATATTGATCAACAAAAAGACCAGGGACAGGGAGGTGATTGTCCCTCTCTGCTCTGCCCTCGGGAGGCCCCATCTGGAGTACTGTGTCCAGATCTGGGGCCCCCAATACAAGAAAGATGTGGAACTGTTGGAGAGGGTTCAGAGGAGGGCCACAAGGATGATTAGAGGGCTGGAGCACCTGCCCTACAAAGAAAGGCTGAGGGAGCTGGGCTTCTTCAGCCTAGAGAAGAGAAGGCTGCGGGGGGACCTCATTGCAGCCTGCCAGTCCCTGAAGGGAGCTTATAAGCAGGAGGGGATTCAACTTTTTAAAAGGGTAGATAATGGCAGGACAAGGGGGAATGGACTAAAGCTAAAGGAGGGAAGGTTTAGATTAGATATTAGGGGGAAGTTTTTTACAGAGAGAGTGGTGAGGGGCTGGAACAGGCTGCCCAGAGAAGTAGTGGATGCCCCGTCCCTGGAAGTGTTCAAGGCCAGGTTGGATGGGGCCCTGGGCAACCTTGTGTAGATCCAGACCTGGAGGTTGGTGGCCCTGCCTGTGGCAGGGGGATTGGAGCTCTATGATCCATGGGGTCCCTTCCAACCCAGACCATTCTATGATTCTATGATTCTATGACCTCCCTAATTTTTTTTTTTTCTTTAAAGGGAGAGCTTGTGGCTAGATTGTGGATTGCAGAAATCACTGTGGCTTTCAGCCATGGCAGTAGCTGCGCCTGCACCTTAGGCTTGTGGAGTGGAGAGGTTTCAGTGAGTTTCCCCTGCTTGTGCCATGAGTCCTCCTGCACGGTGGCTGATTGTCCTGTCAGCAGTGCATTGCAGATGAAAGACAGAGAATGGGCCAATCCACTGGTTTTGGGGTAATTCGGAGCAGGTCCAGGGCTGATCCACTCAGGCTCAGCAATCCCTAAAAGCATGTTCTTGCACAGACACTGAATTATCTGCAAACAGTGTTTTATGGAAGTAGGGCCTCAAGGAACCATGGATGCTCCCACAGAAGCCATGACAGAACAAAAGCATGTGCTTAAAGTCTGCTCTGGACAGCACTGGACTTCATGCATGAATACATTAACTGATTAGTGCCTTGATTCATTATGCATTTGGAATAAATGGTGGTAAGGATTGGGCATTGGATTTACAAGGACACTAAAGCAGCCCTGTCATTGCAGGATGGCTGTGCTTTGCATCTCGAGGTGCAGCTCAATGTTCTGCTGAACTGGACTCTACACCAGCTCCAGGCTGGCTCTGGCCCAGTACGTCTCAAGGCCATTCTGTCCAAACCCTGGCATACAGCAGGATTTTTCTTACCCCTCATTTTCTGCAAATATTTACAGCATTAACTCCAAATTAGCCCTTCTGTCTTTTGTAATGCAAAGAGCGAGCTGTTCATTGAATATTCAGAATTTTAAGCAAAAAGCTGTGTCCAGTATTTGCTGTAAATATGTATAAATGCTCATTGGATCTTTCCCAGTAGCACCTGTTTCTTCTGATGAGGCCTATGATATGGAAGAAAAATGCAAACAGGATTCTTCTAAATGAAATGGCAAATTTAGCCTGTGTAACGTGCCGAATACTAATGAGCAATCTGAAGGAGCCGCTGCGCACTCATGCATTACCGGCACCGAACAATGACCTTGCTCGAATGTGTGAGGGAAGGGAGTCCTTGCACTTGAGAACAAATAGATGAAACTGATTAAACTACAGCCACCTCACCTCTCCAGGGACCTTCATAGCCAAGCACAGGGAGATTAAAGAGCTCGCACTTCCAGCAAGCACCTGAATTCAGCTCACCCTCTGCAGTAATTTTGCACCAAGCCCTCCCTTTCCCTGCAACCCCCTTCAAACCCCACCAGTGGCTTCATTGTCACAGTACATTGGGTGAGCTCTCATGTTAATAAAAATACCAGATTGGCACTCCATTCCCTCCTGCAGCCTCAAGCTGGTCAATTATTCTGCTTTAATTACCCCCTTAAACATGCTTTTCATAGGTGTGGGCTGGTGCTGTGTTTACAGCTAATAAAGTAATGAAGTGATGCAGTGATAAATTACTCTTTTGTTTAAGGTGGGGATGGGACATGATAAGTGCAGGTGGGGATTCAGAGAAGTTGAGTGCATTGCTGTGCTTTGGAGGAACAGATTTCCCCCCTTTCCCCCCCTCCCCCAGAGTGTCTGTCTCCCCTTTGGTTTTTCAGAAATTTTGATGTTTTAGCATAAGTTTGTCTTTTATTATGCGACTGAATATGAAAATGCTGAAAGTGTCTTTGTTCAGCAGGTTAATTTTCTTGCTGATGATTAAAAGGAGACAATCATTTAAGACAGCAGAATAAAAATCGCACTTGGGAATTTCACTAGACCAAGAAATAGAGCGGAGGGTTTTTAATAAGGGGCTGTTTCTAATTTGGCTTTCTTTCTTTTTAGCTAGAATATGGTAACTGCTTTCTATTATGTAAGATCAATAATAGCGTTTTTTTAAAACCTCATTTTCATATTCAATCATTTGCTTAATCTTGGGTCTGGATCTTTCTGTAATTCCAACGTGAGCCCAAAATCTAATGCAGGGCTGTTTTCTGCAGTGCCATCCTATAGAAAAAGAGCAATTACATTTTCCAGTGATGATTGTTGCTCTGTACTGGGGAGAAGAAAACGATGAAAAGCAGAGAAGGTGCTGGCATGATGGAGGGTGAAGTGTGCAACGGGGTCAGACTCGTGTGGACTTTGAGCATCTGCAAGGTGTTAGGTACAACTGGGCCAGGAAACGGATTTCTCTACATGTGCCATCAGCAAGCCCCTCTCTGGGATGTCTGCACCTCGAGCTGGCACAGCTCGAGGGACTCCCTGAGGTCCCTCCACCTTGTTGCTGGTCACCTGTTAATTCAAGCCAATATTTAGGCTGGCAATCTTGCTGCATGTGGAAAATAACTCTCCAAATTTGGTTTGTTGGGGCCAAATGGTCAAAATATTTGTGTAATGTATTGCAGAAGCTTTGGTTTGGATTTTTGTTTGGAGTTTGGTGGTTTCATTTTTTACTTCTGACCTCTTTCTCTACACTCTTGGGTGGAGTCTGACTGTTTCTATGGGTTTAATTTTTAGTGGTTTTATGGGTTTTTTTCCCCCCAGAATTCATAAGGCCAGAAACATTTCTCCCCTGGCAAAAAGCAATGTTCACTGTGCTTCAGTGGCTGGGACTCCTGCCATGCTCACAAACGTCTCTATGACCTGAGATAAAACCTTGAGGGAGCCTCTTGGATGGTCTCATGGGACAGAGCGGGGAGATTTGGAAGTAGAACCCTGTGGAAGCCTTTTCCCTTTGGGTCCCCAGGAGCTGTTTTGGTCTCACAGCCCATCCTTCACTGAGTTATGTCCTCAACTCCTGGTGTCAGTCTGGAGCCCTCCAGCCAGTCAGTCCATAGGTTGGGGCTTGTGTTTTACTGGGTTTGGGAAGGAGGAAGGGATGGACAGACAGATGGACA
>VZTU01028308.1:214-39481 GCA_013400835.1 Zapornia atra
ATTTTTGGCTGGATTAGGCAGCATGAATTCGTTGTTCAGTCTGTGCAAGCCTAGACAGAGTTTTAATAACTGCTGATAGAGAAGGTCTGTCCTGGACAGGTATGTGGAAAAACGCCAATCTACACTGTGACTTCAAAGGAAAGCAAAAGAAATCACTTTCCAGCATCTGAGGAAGAGACTCAAGTCTGCTTGCACAGATGCGCTGGCCTTCTAGAGAAGGTTCTTTTCTTTCTGTTTTGGTGCATATAAAAATTAATAGAAATGGAGTGAAAAGGTGTTTTTAACTTGCAGCCTTCTTTTCCCCGCTGAAGAGCCTCATGCTCAAACCAGGCTAAATATCTCTCCCTAATTAGTAACAGATGCAGCAGTACGTGCACAAGCGTGTGTCAAGAGGACATTTGGAAATCATAGTAGAAGGTACTGTGCCAGATAGGAAAGGAATATGTGAAGCTGAAGCAGGGAGCTGTTGGGAGAGTTCAGCGGTTGTTTTGTAAAGATAAGGAGGGAAAGAGGGCAGCTGTTATGGGTTTTTAGGTAACACTGCAAATCAAGCACATGATCCCCACTTCTCTTCAGCCGTGGTCTTCATCTGTTATTTAGATATGCCAGAAATGCATAGTAGTTAGAAGAAACACTTCCATAATTGATCTTCAAACATATGTTTAAAACATTTACAGATTTTCCTCCTGTCCCCAAATCCAGAAGATTTTTAGTAGTGTAATGTCCACATTTTCATTTTCCATTTTTTCTCTTGCTATCACATTGTTGTGTAAAAGAGGCAGACCAATTGCAAAGGTACTAACGACCAAGACAGACAGTAAAACTTCCTGCTACAAGAGACAGACAGAATTAAGGAGGAAATATTTTTCTATTACCTCCTTTAGCAGTGCTGCTACTATACTGTTATTATTTTGACTACTTCTAATGATGTTAAGAATACAGTAATAGTGTATGTTTAACTGAAATTGTTATTAGGCCCTTAAATGTACTTGCACCAGTCTCAGCATATTTAGCCCTTCATTTGCAAATGCATCATAATGCTAATTCTCAAAAGTTCTATGTTTTGTTATTTTAGAAAAGTAACACCAATAAATATTTGGAGTTACACTGCAAAGTTTCTGTCAATACCGTTCAACACCATGACTACAGTTCTTTGTGTACCATATACTTTAATTTACCAATACTGTTTTCAGTGTTTTTACCAGCCTTTTTAGCCCAATCCAAACTAGTTTAATTTGATTACCTGAAAAACAGATTAAAAATGTATTTTTAAATATAGTTGGAGGAGTAGGATTGATTGTATGGGTCATAAACGAACATTGGAGTGCAGAGCCTTCAATGGGCACTTGACCCACAACAGAATGATCAAGTGGGTAGAGTGGCACCTCTGGTGTCATGTGGATAAGTATCATCAAACTGCATTCATGCAGCTCCTCTGTCTGCTTTCCCTTCCGATATATTCTCTGGAAGAAGGTTGCTTCCAGCAAACCTGTCCCTACATTTCCCCCAAACCACTAACATGGTTTTTAGTACTAGGAATCTGGGAATGAAGTTGGCAGCCCTGCTACTTGCAATGACAAGCATTGTCAGAAATACATAATTTTCATTCTCCTTTGGGAATGGCATAACTGCTGCCACATGGTTCCCGCTCGCCCCATTGTTTCTCTGCATAATGAGGATAGAGGAGACAGGCCTCATGAGGGCAAGGAGAACTCAGCTGTAGGCTGACAAATCCATAAAACCCCATGTGAGGGCTACCAAATAACGCCATGGGGTAAGGTAACTGCCCTCACTGTGCTGGAGAAGTTCTCATCAGTTGCTCTTTCCCAAAAGGGAATTGGATAATTTGGGGAGCTTCCCTGCAGACACAAGTTCAAGTAAACTGACTGGCAGTGTTTCCAATTCCTAAGTGTAGAAAGTGATTAATGAGGCTTTCTCTTCTGAAATGTTTTTCAGAAGCACATTAAAATCATCTCAGTTCACATAAATGTGTGGCTATGTTGTAAGTGGAATATTCTAACAGAAAGGAATTGCACCTGAAAATGTGTAACCTTTACTTACAGTTAACGTTCACTTTCAGTTATTTCTTTTTAGAGTTCCCAAACTCTTCAGCACATTTTTTACCTAAAATTGGTATTCTTACATAAGTGTTATATTTAAACCTTGCTGTAGAACGTATCTGCAGGAAATGCCCTGTGCTTTGTTGTAATTACTGCCCATATCTACTAGTTTAATAGCAGTGATTTTCTTTAATGAATCGTGAAGGATCTGTAAAATGTATTCATAATATTTATTTTACTGTTGTTAAGTCAGTGTGTTCTTGCAGGATTGTGCAATCTGGAGAGCTTTATAAATACAAATATTGCTGACAAGCTGGAGGCAATCCAGGGGAGAGCCACTAGGATGGATGGAGGGCGGGAGCACATGATATATTTGGGGAAGCTGAAGAAACTTGGTTTGCTTTTCATTATCTGCAGGAGCTATTATGGACAAGCCAGTTTCATCTGAAAGGCCCAGACAAAATAACAAGGGGCAGTGGTCATAAACTGCAGCAGAAGATGACCCATTTGAGCATAAGGAAAATATTCTTCCCTCATGAGTGGAACTGGTTTTGCCACAGAGGCCATGGGATCTCTGTGATACTTGAAGCAGGACAGGATAAAGCTCTCAGCAGCCTGGTCTAACTTTGAAGACAGCCTTCCTTTGATTATGAGGTTGGATTAGATGAGTCCCATAGGTTTCTCCTAACCTAAATTACTCTGTCGTTGTCACAAATAAATGTATCAGAAATACACACAATTTAGTGTGCTCCCCTGCACTTCCAAGCTCACTGATGATAGAATGACTGAAGGCAGTGTGGCTAACACTTTCAGTGATTACGATTGCCTAAGTCTTGCTGCTGAAATGTTCCCAGTTGCCTGTAACTCACCAGGGAATTGTCTTTTATTGTGTTTGTGAAAATGTGCTCAGATTTCGATACTCCCGCAAGAATTCTCACTTGTGTGTGTGTGTGTGTGTGTTCAGTAGAAACTTGCTTGCACTTAGTAACTAAAATCTCCAAAGACCCTGACATCACAGTTTGCTTAGGCTCTCCTAGCAATTAGCACTGGCGAGCCTGCATGTGCCGCCGATGGAGTATGTCTGAGCACTCTCTGTCCCAGGGCTGCAGAGGCAAAGCAGCTTCTTCAGCGGCCACAGCCAGCTGCTGCGGGCTGGGATGGGGCCAAGGCCTGGAAACGAGAGCAGGAAGCCTGTCTCTAGTGTGCGTTCAGTGACCCCCTTGTCAGTGCCAAGGCAGTGTGGGGGGAGGGAATAGGTTCAAATTTAGTGGGGACAAGAATTAAACTGGGAGAAAGGGATATGGGCAAGGGTTGTTTTCATGCAGCTGTGTACATGTGAGATGAAGGAGTCTCAGTGGCCCCATAGATGCCTGTCTGCTTTACCTACCTGTTTGCATGCCTTTGGGGCTCCTTCCTGGAGTGACTCTCTCCATATTCGAGGAGAAGCTTCCTGAGACTATTGAAATTTTTCTGGGGTAGTCCTTTAGAATAAACTGACTTGTGCTGCAGTTGGATCCAGCTGTCTGCACAGCCTCTACCTGTGTTATCTGCTGCTGACTTGTTAACAACATGGAGACATTCCCTAAAGGTGATGTGGCATTGTGTTAGCTTCATGGCAAATGAGATAACAAGCAGCCACAGTCCGTGTTTGGCTGACAAGAGACAAGCAGTCCTGCATCCAGGAGTATGCTGCAGTGCAGGACAGCAGGTGCGATGGATATGCAGCCGAGGAGCTAGCCTGGACTGGTTTAGACAGGGTGAAAGAGAAGGCACTTGTACAACAGCTTGATGTGTGTTGGAGAACTGCTGTGGCCAGCAAAGATAAGAGTGGAAAAAGTGGAACTGAGAACAAAGGCTTGAAGACTGTGTACTGTGTTATGGTCTAGAATTCAGAAGCAAATGGCACAGTTGTGATACTGAGTTACAAGGGATCACACTGGCAAAGAAATGCACAGAAAAACTCTGCATAAGCTGTACAACCTACTTTCATCCAGAGCCTGAATCAGAACTGAATTTATTTGTCTCATTGGTCTAAGGCTTCATACCGAAGAGATACAAATCTCACTGGCAAAGCGCATGTCTGAGCCAGCCACAGAGCACCAGGCACTCCCATCCAGCCAGGGTTGCTGCATTTGGCATTCAGGAAGGTTCACTCATATTTATTACGTATTTTCTTCCTATGTACATGCATCTTTTTTCCACTGTGCACTAAACTTCAGAAAGAAAACATAAATCTGTTGGTGACTGAGATTCATCTAGGCAGTGTACCAAAAGTGCACCAGTTGGGTCTCATTAGAAGCTGCAGACTAGCATTTTAAGGCATTAAAAAGTGAACTTTTAATTACATTTCTTTTCTCAGTTTAATCTGTACTACATTTTGCAGAAGGATCCCATGGGGAAATTGTCTTAGGTACTCCCTATTCAGCATTACTAAGCATGGGAGAGACAGTCCCACCCTCAGTTCATTTCATAATTAATTTGTGTCTTTTTTGGTGTAAGTGATGGGGCTTAAATTGCCCAGAAGTCCCTGTGACCCTAACATTCTTAATTTATAAATCAGCTTTCTAAAAAGATGTTGAAATTTTAATGTCTATTCAGCGTATCTTTGATGTGAACTTCCATAGACGAAATTGCCATCATCTGTGTCAACAAGAGGTTTCTTAGCAGGATTCTTGTGACAAAAAGTAAAACCATTTATAAATTCTGTAACAAATGGCTGAATGATGCAAGAGCTACATTGTACTAGGCTTTTAAAAAGGATAACAAAGATTCTGTGGCAGCCGTTTGTAGGGAGCTTTGCAGTATTTTAAGGATTTGATACCTTTTTGTTTGTAATACTTATGAGGTTTATTTGATGTGTTTATTGTTGCTGTCTTTAAACTTCCTTTGATAAGTGCTCAGTCACAAAGCAAAGCTGTAGTTCTCACAGGCTTGTCTGGACTTCAAATTGCAAAACAGAATTCGCACAAATGTTCACCAAAATGTATTATCTGACCTTTTTAGGTAGTTGAGTTCTGTTGTCTTGATAGCGAAAGTTCAGTGTTCCCTGTGGAGCAGGCAGCACAATTGTTGGATGCACCCTAATTGTACAACTTCAAGATGCTAAGGTAATTAGCATTCATAATTTCCTCCCCCGCCCCGGATTGAGCTGAGCTAGCCTGTTTCTACACTCCCACATCAGGAGGTCTGCTGGGAAGTTTTGGCCCCAAACAGAAAACAGAGCTGTACCCTGGGACCGTGCGGGGCCTGTCCCTCAGCAGCAGCCTGCTCCTCTGGGCATTCAGCAGCCATGTGTCATGTGTTCCCTTGTTCACCCATCAGGGGCAATGCTCAAAATCAATACCCACACAAGAAGTGTGGGGTATCAATGAGAGAAGGAAAGAAAAGAAGGGCAGAGGGAAAACACACCTTGAGAAAGGAGGCAGGGAATTCATTGGTGGAAGCAAAGACCTCAGGGCAGGAAAGAGGTTCAGAACAAGAAAAGACAGAAAAGGAGAAAATGGATAGTGCAAAAGAATTTCTGCCATGGGGTTAAGTGATAAAATCTGAGATCCTCAGTGCTCTGAAATAACATGAAAGGGAATTGTTCTCTGATCTTCCCATCATGCGAATGTTAGCTATTCTCTTTCTGCAAACTGGGCTTAAAAAATCCCAATGTTTCCTTTCCTTTGACTCTCACCTTTGTAGGAACCTGGCACCATGTGTGCTCAATTTCCACTGAAATTCATGAAAGTTAATTGTGCACTTGGATTAGATTATTCCACTAATCATGTTTTCTTACTAGCATGTTCTTGGCCCCGCTGTGCTATCGTGCATTGCTCACAATAAATACCATGCATTCTGTTATTCAGAGTTTGAAACTGAGAGGTATTTTGGGCTTTTCACACAGTTTACAGACTCACAAGCCATGGTGGCCCCTTCCCTTTGTTGAGCCCTCTTATTCATCTCTCCAACTGATCATGGTGTATCAGCAATGCCTGGATCCCAAAAGCTATGCATTAGTATAGAGGTCGCAGAGAGCGTTGATGTGTCATGAACATAAGATTTACAAGGGGGCGGAGGTAAAAGATCGTAACCCTCAATATGCAAATCTTTTTCTGTCTCTGGTTCAATCTTGACAGCAGATTAAGCACATGGCAAAAGTTCAGGAAATACTCGGTTTCTTCAGTTCTTCAAGTCACTGTTGTTTTTCACAGCTCTGCCTGGGGAGCAAGCTAAAAACCACCACGAATGCTGTATGTATTCCGGTAACTCAGAAATTAATAGCTTTTTTCACAAGGTCAGGAATATCAATCTTATTGGTTCTAAATGACTACAGGTTGAAGGGCTTTGTTAAGATGCCTTTCCTTACAGTTTGGTATATCCTCCCTTATGACATTCTACTTTCTTTTATTAAAAAAAACAGTAAAGAAATTACTTTGACCATGGACTAAACAGGGGAAATAGCTTAGAGTGGCCCATGCCTGGCTACACTCCCAGACTGGTGCTTATATAGCAACATGTAAGCAAGCCTGAGAGATGTTATTTAGAGGCAGGGTAGAGTTCAACAGAAGAGGACAGGACTTCACACCTATATAAACCATTAATTCCATGCTATCCTTGCCATATTCTTCTTTGTGAGCTCTCCATATATATATATTATAGGTTTCCTTGTGGCAGTAGAATGGCATAGCAACTTTTGGCCCAGAGCTATGAACTGACATGAGCTTGCCCAGTATTTTTTTACTAAAAGTAGAAGAGAAAGTTTGTACCATGTTTGTGTTATACAGCAAGTTTTTAAGTTTGTCACTTACTGATCAGGGATGACACAACTACATCAACTGATGAAATATAGTCTAATTTATTTTGTAGTAGAAAAACTATTTTAAACCACCATTGGGCGATACTCATGTCTATCTTCCTTGAAGGCTTCTCTTTTCAAAAGCATTATAGGAGAGTAATAACTGTGCCAAGGAAGACCTTATATTCCTTCAGCCTTGTATCATATCTCCTATATCCTTAATGGACGCTTTCCAAATGCAGAGTGAAGAGCAGAAGAACAGAGCAAACACTGACTGTTCTGCCTTCCTCCAACAATGTGTGCCTTGGGAGCTGGAGGGGTCGGAGACAGAGCTGGTGCCTAGATATTTATTACCTTCTAATATTCTTTCCTGTAAAGTTGACAATTGTCCTCTTGAACATACAGATGTATAAATTTACAGCATACTAAATTCTGTGTAATAAGGACTTTCACAACTCAACTACAACTTGAGTGGAGAAATAGGTCCTTTTGTTCTTTTGAACCTGCTACTTACTGGTTGCATTAGCTGCCCCCTCCCTGTTGGGTTTCTTTTTATTTCAAGAGACAGTCACTAATCAATCCCAGGTCATCTCTTCTGTCCTTTCTAGTTTTGTAAACCTCCCTGCTAATCTGTCTTTTCCAGACTAGAAAATCCTAACTTGTTTAATCAAAAAAAAAAAAAAAGNTAGCTTTTTTGATAACATTGTCTGCAAACAGAGTAGAATGGGAAATAATTTTCCTTTCCAATTCTGCTAAAGGGGGAAAATAAATATGTGTGTCCATGCGTGCTTACAAACACTCCTGCCCACTGCACCACGGTGGCTTTATCCTCCGAGGTTAACTCCGCTGTACGACTCACGCAACGCAACTGGGTGAGGCCAGACCAGAGCACAGAGAGCCCCATTGTGCAAACCCACTGCTGTCAAACATCATGGCAGCAGTTTGGAAGTTTACAGGCTTTCTGCACTGATAATGGGTAGTGCTTTGATTTACCTTCTGCAAGGCTGCATTAGAGATACTCCTTCTTTGTAGTGCTACTCCTCTAGATGCTTAAGCAACTGATACTTTAATCTGCTCCTCTGTTAACACAGTTTGAAAAGGGCTTGGCACTTTTATGAGAAAACCGATCCTGATTTGAGCTCAAAATATTTACTGAGTGATTTCTAAAAGGAGAAAACTTGTAAAAACGCATTTGATTTATAGTTTGGTGAGACCTATTAGGCATGTTCGGGGGCCAGGTGTAGATTAATCTGTCAGCATTTTGCCACTGTCATAGGAATTTCCAACATGTGCCACCATGTTCTGTGCCCTCGGGAACTCAAAAGGGATCACTCCTGGGTTTGTTTTCCCATCTCAGATAACAGCACAAACATCTTGCCAACACACTGAGACCTATACTGACCTACAATAGCATTATATAAGCAGTCACTTCAGTAAAAGCAATAGGTCTACCTGTGCCTAATGTGATAAAATTATGCCACAGGTAAGGGGCCAATGCAAATTTAGGCACCATGTGAAGCCCTCAGTGCAGTATGTAATGGAACTGGGGCAGATTTCCACAAAATGACGGCATGTTCCTAACTGAAAAGCTATTCTGAGTACTCAGCTTGCGCAAAGTAATTTTTCTAACCTGTTTAGGCCTAGCAGAAGTGCCAGCCGTATCCTGGGCTGCATCGAGGGAGGGGATTCTGCCTCTCTACTCTGTTCTAGTGACACCCCACCTGGAGTGCTGCATCCAGCTCTGTGGTCCTCAGTACAAGAAGAGACACATATCTGCTCAAGCAGGTGCAAACGGGGACAACAAAAATGAGCAGAGGACCTCTCCTGTGAAGACAGGATGCGAGAGTTGGGCTTGTTCAGCCTTGTTCTGGGTTTGTGTGGCAAGGTGGGGTGACTACAGGGGTGGCTTCTGAAACAACCTGCTAGAAGCTTCCCCGAGATCCAATAAAGTTAATACCAGCCGGCTCAAGGCCAGACCTGCCTCTGACCAAGGCCAAGCCAGTCAGTGATGGTCATAGAGCCTCTGTGATAACACATTTAAGATGGATAAAACCCCTCACAAGCGTCAGGTTTTTGCCACCAGAGAAAGACAGATATGAGAAACTTTGCAGACACGGAGAGGGGGGAGGCACTCCAGATTCCCCTACAGCCCATGGAGAAGACCATGGTGAAGAGAACTGTCCCCCTGCAACCCATTGGAGATGACAGGGAGTAGAGATTCCACCTGCAGCCTATGAAAGGCCTTGCTACAAAGCAGGTGGAGACAGCTGAAGGAGGCTTTGACCTAGTGGGAAGACCATGTTGGTGAANTGCAGCCTTTCCATACCTGAAGGCATACAGGAAAGCTGGGGAGGGATATTTTATCAGAGAGTGTAGCAATAGGACAAGGGGCAATGGCTGTAAAGAAAAAGAGGGCAGATTTAGACTAGATATAAGGAAGAAATTCTTCCCTGTGAGAGTGGTGAGGCCCTGGCACAGTCTGCCCAGAGATGCTGTGGCCGACCCCTCCCTGGCAGTGTTCAAGGCCGGGCTGGATGGGGCTTTGGGCAGCCTGATCTGGTGGAGGGAGTCCCTGCCCATGGCAGGGTAGTAGGACAAGATGATCTTCAAGGCCACTTCCATCCCAGACAGTTCTGTGATTATATGAACTGGTTTGGATAGAGATTTCCATAAAAGACAAGTGCCTGATTCTGAGATTGTCACCTCACATGAATAAATTACACCAAATTGTCTAAGCAATTGAATACCAGATTTTGTAGTGGGATGTGTAAGGAAGAGTTAGCAGATGGCATTGTTAGCTCTGCTAGTGACATATATTTTATTTTAACATGTTCCTGGCATCTTATATCTCTCTACTGTCATGTGAATGCTTTGTCTACCCACTGTACTTCCACTGCTCTTTCTATTCTCCACCAATTTTTCTTACACTCAGATAAGGTCCCAAGAACTGTTAAGATTTTGTTTTACAGTTATAACTGTATATGAGACTATGGTAGTCTCTTGACTACCATAATTTTCCTTTTTTCTCCTTTGAAATGTTGTGATTTAATTTGGATGCTTACCTCAAACTTAATAATTTAGAAATTATCCTGGAAATTTTATAAGGTGTCTGTTGGTATTTCCCATGTTCTTTGGTTCCTGTTCTTTTTGGAACAACTTATACTTTGAAATTCATATTTTCGATGGTAATTTGACATCGCCATTTATTCTTCCTAGTAGAACTAAAAAGTCTGTCTAAAGAATAAAAAGAAAAATTGAAAGAGTGGAAAAAAAACACCTTCAGTCTTTCAGATTTCAAACAAAGCAAAGCTGGGTAGTATGCTTATATAAAATTTCATGCTATTGTTATTTCCTCTTTAATATACATGTGTATCAGATTTGTTGGACGTAGAATTGCTGGAGCTGGTTATACTGTCAACACAGAGATGTTATCCAAAATCTCAGATTTATTTAATCAATATAAATTACTCTCCATAATTCCATGCGTGGCAAGTGCAGACTGCGCAAGCTGATTGGTCTTTTATGCTCATTCCTGCCGCTGGAGTCACACCACAGCTCAAGACAAGGGACTGAACGGACTTCTGCTTCAGCCTCTCACTCCACACCATGTGCCCAGGCATCATTTTTAAGCTGTGCAGAATCACTGGCACTCAGCTTTAGGCACCTCATAAGGAGTGAAGCTGGGGCTTTGCTTTGGTTTTTTTTCCCCGAAATAAGCATTTCGTTGCCAGTGAAAGAATTGGGCTCATCTGTGCCTGGCTGCTCATTCCCAAACCTTCGGCGCTGCCTCACACATGCTGGCACAAGCTTTTTTGCAGTTACAGGGGAAGCTGTTCTGAGGAAGTGATTTGGCTCAAAAACGCTCCTTTTCCACCCCAAGTGTTAGCTGTCAGCTGCTTCCCATCCCTGGTCCAGTGTACCACCTGGTCAGACAGGCTCTTGGAGCAGGAGGAAGCCAGTGACCCAGGAGCCTCTTTCTTCCCCTGGAAGGACTAGCTGTGCCTGCTGCAGGAGTTGACTGAACTCCAGTCAAGAAGCAGAGATGGAAATCTCCAGATGGCAGATCAGTATCTCCAGATGGCAGGTCAGAGCACCTCAGCTCCTTCCTTACGGGCATCAATTAAGCTCTTTGAAGTTAGAAGGCAATAATCCATGTCTTTGCACCCAGAAAGCATGCCAAGGAGCCCAGGGAGAAGAAAAGCAGTAGACCCCACCCAGAACAAGGAAAGCTGTGGGCAACAATAGAGGCACATATCATCCATAGCATCCTGGAAAGCATTCAGTGGGGGGATTTTAGACAACACTGTGCTGGGATTGTTACAGAAGAGATGTCAGGCTTGTTTGTAGAGATCAGACACAGCACAGAAAGACTTCCTGCACTCCCTTGGTTTGATACTAGCAGGAAACCCACAAGGACATTATCCAACCTGTAGCTATTATATATACCATCTCATCTACTTAATGTAAATATGTTATTTTAGGACGTGACTGGATTTACAGTTTAGGTTTCGTAACTGTGTCTTGGTATGTTTAAGGAAATCCCTGATAGCATTGGACCCTCCATGGGCAACCAAGGGGCCAAACTGAGCAAAGTCAGTGCAAATGAGGCTCTTACGAGCCTGACGTAACAATAAAACTGCATCAGACAGTTGTATCAAAAGCAATCGCTGGTCCTGTAAGTGTGAAGGAAGGCTTTGTGAGCTGTGAACTGTAACTGCACCATTCATTTTCTGTCTGCATTGCCCAAGAGCAGCAGTGTGCACTCAGAAATCCCCCACAGAGTCCATCCTGGCTGCATGTGCTGCAGCATGGAGAATGTGGCTGTGATCGCTGTCAGGATCACAACCCTTCACAGCTCAGTTGTCCTCTTCTCACAACTGTTGCCATTCCTCTTCTGCTGTAACATCTGGAGACTTTCACCAAGATGAAGCATATGAACAGCATGTCTTCATGTCCTGAAGCTGTAGCCTCTCTTGGCTGGCTGATGAGTGGAGAGACAAGTTGTAAACTCCAGAGGGAATTTGTTGTGTCACCAGTGGAGACCCATCTCTGTGGCAGTCCCAGTTGTTTATTGTATTACTCTTCTGTCTCAGGGAAGAAGGGTGAGGCTAGGTATTACAAGCTAAAGGACCATTACTGGATATATCTATTTAGATTTTTTTGTTCTGCTTGGGAGTTTTTTGGTGGGTTGGGTATTTTTTTTGTAAACTAAGCTGATATGTATTTCAGCTCCCTGTTGCTTGGGTAAAGATTAGTTTGGTTTTAAAAGAGATCTGTGTGATTTCCTGGACACTGTCAGATGTGATCCATGTTTTCGCTTACCTTTTCAAAAGAAACATCTTCAAGAGCAGCTGGACGAAGAAAGATTTCCATGCTACTTAAATTGCCAACAGGTTTTTTCCTATTTTTAAATTAAAATAGTATTATATGTATTTTTATTGTCTTGCACCTGAGTCTGCTGTGCTAGGTCGACATGTAGAAGCTAACCATGCTTCCTAACACCATATCCCATGCAAACATTGCAGAAGCTGTTTGCATTTTATTTCTGATAGCTCATGTGATTCAGTGTAGTGTTGTCCTGGTCAGTGAGATAAGCAAGGTGATGGAAACACTGAAATTTGCCATAAACTCAAAATCATATTGACTTTGACCCTGACTTGAGCCACGAAGGGCCCCTGTGCAGTTTGCATGTTCCCTCTGGAGACTGCTCTTTGTTTATGGTGTAGTGCTGAGTGTTTGAGAGTAGATGGAGGCAATCAAGATAGCTGCTCTAGGCACAATTATTTTTTCCAAAACATAACTGCACACCCTGCGCTGGCATTACTTTTAGCCCAGCTATAGCACAGAAAGGTGCTGGAAGTCTCAGGAGGGACCTTGCTCTGAGCCTTCCAACTCAGCTTTGTGGGACACGGGGCAAACCCCTAACACTTGCCTCCCTAGAGCCAGCAGGATTGCAAGCTGAAGAGTATGTCTCTAGGGATGCAAATAAGCATCCAGGCTTGAAGTGCTGATCTCAGCTTTCCTGAGGTTAGTCCAGCGTTATGACCGGCATTCAGCATTACTGTCTGCTGAGGGAGGGCTTTTCAGTGGGAATAGTGTTGCTCTTTTGGTAGAGCCTTTACTGCACTGTTCTGGGAGAAAAAAGCCATGATTTTCACAGCCTCTAAGGTTTAACATTAATGGCTGATGTAAACATGTCTGACTGTTCAGAATCATTCTGGCCTCAAAATCAATGATGAAGAGCAAATATTATAGGCATTTATTGATGAGTTCACTTCTTAGACATGCTAGTAAGTGCAAGTAGATGTCTGAAATGTTGCAACATGCTCTACAGATTGCTTGTTTGCTTTTAACATTTAGTTATTTTCCTCTGTGGTGAGTTTACTGAGATGTCATCTTTTGCTGTAGCTTCTGCTGCTCTGTTACATTTCTCAAATGTCAACCTTCCACAGAAGGATTCTCTTCTTTCTTTTTATCTGTTTTCATTAAAAAATATTTTCTGTAGCTACCTGGAATAGCAAAGATTGGACTGAAAGAACCAGCATTTCATTCACATGAAGTGTTTTGTGTCTTACTGGCAGCCTGTGTGTGAGCCTGGGCTGGTTCTTAACACAAACACTCATTTGTGCAGGTTTTACTTCCTGAATTTTTTGAAAAATGGAATAAATATTACTCACAGGTGTAACAGAATAATCGGTGTTACTTATTTCAGGTGAATAACGACATTGGTGTATGTGCCCATGGGCTTTCTGTTCGTAGGCAGGTGTGTGTCATTGAAATCTTACCTTCTTAGCATCCTACGTAGAATTGTTCGGCCTGTCTCCTCCTGCTGTAGCTTCTGGCCTCTCTGTCAATCAGTCGAGCACTCATGCCAGTGTTTGTTTCACCAAGTAAGGCAGCAGGGAGCACTGGCCTCCCTCGCACTGTCGCATTTGTGTGAGTGAGGCTGTGTCTCGCTATCCAGACTTGGAAACAGCTTTGAAATCTCCCACCCTTGAGATCAGCTTGGCACCGAGCAGCCGTTCCTGCTGGCTGGAAAGCATCCCGTCACCCTGCTCCGCTGCGCTGTGCGGTGCGAGGCGGCAGGAGCCACCCTGCAGAGCGTGTTGGGGTGTCCAGGGACAAGCGGCCTCTGCCCGGAGTGGGGGGGTGGAGCAACCCCCCGCCTGCATGGGAAACCAAACAGCTTTCTTCTGCAGAGATAGGCAGCTCTCACCGCCGCTCAGGCAAAAGCAAATCTCTTGATGCACGTACAGCTCGTTGGGACACAAAGAGTCACAAAATTCAGGTTAATTTTTAGTATCTGATTAGCAGTTGCTTTATATAAGTGCATTTAAAAAGAAGCAGCTTCCAAGTGTAGGTGTTGTTAGGATTTACACTTCGTAGCTTTGGTATTTTGCCTTCTTTATGCAGACATTTTTTTCCACCTACCTATTCAGGGCTGCTTGTAGGTCAGCGTAACATCTGAAGTGGCTGAAAATACAGAGATATTTAAAGGTTAGATGAGAGGTTCAGCAGTATAAATTTCAGGGTAAAGATTCTACAACCATTTCTCACATGAGCCATAATGTGTAATTTATCTCACCTTCCCAAACTTTCACTTGCCCTGCTGGGCCACCAAGGTTTATCATTTGCTTACACAAACTGAGACGCTATGATTTAGTGTGTAATCAAGAGTTGGATCGAAGTAAAAGGGTGACATTTCACACCATCACTCTTCTTGCTGCAATGAAAACAGCTGTCTTTATAGTGAAATTAAAGGAATAATTAAGATTTTCCAAACCCAATTATAATTGCAATCAAGAAACAGTATACTGTGGGGGGTATATGAAGTTAGTCATAATAAACATTAGTTTTTCTTTCTTCAGATATTGCTTTATTGATAAATCCTGATCAAACATGTAATTCGTCTTTTATTTCAGCAGACTTTTTTATTATTTAAGTACATTACTGACCATGAGCCAAATCTGGTTAGATTTCATTTTCTTTCGTATATCAGCACTGCGCATTAGCTTTAAATCAGGTGTTTGCATTTAGTTTTTCCCTGGTGTTTCCTAATTCTAATCTTACCATTCCGTTTCCATTTTCTTAAATTATTGGTATATCCTCAGATATTTCTTAATTTACACAACTAAGACAAATATTATACATAACATTTCAAATTTAAGAGACCTGTCTGTAAGACAGTAATTTATTCTTTAAAAAAAAATCACAACTAGAGAAATGTCACAAACAGTTTATATATATATATTACTGCTGTGAGTGTCTTGGACTTCTGAGAGCAATAAAAAAAATAGTTTATATATGCCCATAAGGATTGGGATCTAACAGTTTGTACTATGGAAAACACCACACATAATGTAATGGTGAAAACCTGGATTTAAAAAATGCAGTAAATTTCAAAGGTCATTCAGAAACGGTATAATAAGAATGAACATACACTTATTCTATACTACTAAAATTCTACCCTTTAAAAAATTGGAAAATATTGCCATGAAAGCTTTTTGAGAAAGATGATAACATCCTTCCTTATGGAGGTCCACTTTATTTGGACCTGCCAGGGCTAATGCAAAAGACCTGTGACTATGTGGCATCATGATAACATTTATGAGATTTCCTTAAAGACACGTTCTGGGGTAATTTCTTAACGAAATTTAAATATTCTGAGCAAAATTGGTAAACCACTTGGGATGCAAAACAAGAATGCCGACATTAAATGTAGTAGGAAATTATAGAATAACTTTCCACCCAGAACTAAACTGGATCTTGGCTGTGTCCCTCTCTCTCTCTTACATTTTCTGTAAAGCCATTGTGTAAATCCATTTTATCGCCTGATGTTGATTCATGCAATAGTAAAACCAACACCAATTAGAGAGGAATTTTGCACCGAAACAGAACAATTTCCTGAAGTAAAGCATAATATCATGTCTCAGGGATGTTCTCAGGTGAATTATCCTTTTAGCTATTTATATTTATTGTTTCAAAAGAGAAGACTTGCACTCACCATGTGTTTCTGCTCACCTGTAGAGAGGGTGAACGAATCGCTTGATCCCATGTGCCAAAAATGTAGTTTTGGTCATTTTGTATAAATACAGATTGTGGCTGTTACTGTGGAAATGGTGCTATCATGATTTTGTTCTTGAGGCCTGAGAAGCAAGCTCTATTACTGCGCAGGGATGTAGGTGGAATCACAGTTGCTGAGACAGAGGCCAAGACAGAGAAATCTGACTAAATGCACACAAGCGATCTGTGGGCTGTTGCAAACTCAGTTTTCTCTTACTAAGGCATTGCAGCAAAACCAACAGAACAACCACCAGCTCAGATGGTGTTGACACTTACAGAGCAGCTGAGGGGAAAATGAGAAGAAGGGAAGCTGTGTCAGAAGTGAGGTGACATGCAATTGCTGTGGGACATGAATGTTGCGGTACCTGCCTTCAGGTTTTCCAAAGCTGGAGAGAATAAAAGGCATATCTCATACTAATTCCTAGTGTCAATCTATAGTGCCTATATCAGTGATTAATCCTCGCTTTTAGAAACCTGAATGTAAATGGAGCTTCCTAACTGACTGGCAATGAAGTGTCTGCCACATTAAACGTTGCTTGTGCCAAGATTTTCTTAAGTAATCATTTTCGCTTTGGCTACTGTTCTTCCTTACCAGTTTCTAAGCTCAGTTGGGGTTCACATAATGAACCTCTCTTCTTTCCCCATTTTTCCACAGCAAAAAGCAGAGAAATGCGTGTCACGATAATTTTAGGGAGATTAGTGTGAGTGTTTGAATCATGGCTTGAATGAGGGCGTGTACAAAGCTCCTAAACTACTATGTGTTGAACATCCAGAACCTGCTGACTTCAAGTGGGTATTGGAAAGCTCATGGAGGAGAACTGCAATTATAGGTGGTACGTAAGAGCATTTTCTGACCGACCTATGTTTATTTGATTGTTTTAAAGAATCATTAGGTGTACACTTGTTGACAGTGCCTTAAAGAATCATTAGGTGTACAGCTATTGATGGTGCCTGCTAATCTTTTGTTAATCTAAATAAGCCACAAATACTGTATTGCTTCTGCATGAATGTTGCTCAGGGGAATGAGCCCCTCCTTGGCAGAGCATCCGTAAAGTCCATGCTTTTGTGAGACTTCTTAGACGTGCTAAAAATTAATATAATGGTAATTCTAGAGACCTAGGCTGGTCTTTAGTTAAGATGAATGTTTGCTCTTTGTTTTGTCCAGTCAGGAAATGACTGTGTTTTCAAATTTTAAAAAATATATATATCAGGGCTTCCCTCTAACTCCTTCTATGATTATTTGAAAAGACCAGTTATGAAAACACATTGAGGAAGATGTGAAAGAACTCAAGTGAGAAAGGCCCACTTTGTAATTGTCATCAAACTTCAAATATATCCCTGGGCCTTCTATGTCAACAACTGAGAAGAAAAACCTTCCCTGTCCCTGTCTCTGAAGCTGAGACTGACATCTCGGGGTGCTCACAGAAAAGGAACGGGTGGTAGAGAAAGTCAAGTTCATCAGAGGATACATAAAACTTAAATAACTTCTGGCAGTCTATCAGAAAAACAAAAGAAATTTCCTTTATAAATCTGTCTCTGCAATGGTAAAACAAGGATGAAGCTTACTTTAGGCCATTCAGTGCGGTACAGATGATCAGGAGATTCTTTTAGGCTCATAGCCAGATCACAGAAATAAAAACTGAAGGAAAATATGTATTATTCTGTCAAGCTTAACTCCCTTCTGAGTCATGAGTGCTCCCCGTTTGCATGTTCTCCAGTGCTTTGTTCAGCATAGCGCTGAATTGCCAGTACTTGGGGGGGGGTGGGGGGGTTATGTTGTTTTTCCACTGCTAACTTAATTCCATCAGTCTAATATCATTGGCATGATTCCTCCCTCCTTTGGTATTTACATCATCCTGAATTTCAGAATAAGTTAAAATGTATCCAGCTCAGCAACTTTCCCATTTTGGGAAGAATGTCAGATACTCCCTGCCTGTAACTTTAAATGTGTCACATACATTTCCTTTCATGTGCAGGAGCACAGCCAGGACCCAGAGCATGTGTGTAAGTCATGGCCTTTGGTACTCTGGTTGACTGGTTGGGTTTTTTCCAAAGAAAATAGTATGCAATTTAGCAGGGTTTTTACATGACATATCGCAATATTGCTTTCATTTCTGACAATGAAGAGTTGAGATTGTTGCTTTTTAAATGATATTAAAAGGACAATCATGGGAAGTCTACAAGAACTCAACTGAGGGACAGAACCATTGTCACAGTCGTTTTCCTTTTGATAACCACTGTAAAGTATGCTCTTACAAGAATACTGCAAAAATGAATAGACTCAGGTACTTGCTAAGTTTCAGGATAAATAGAGTGTAAAACAATACATTTAATCTCCTCTAGTTTGTTTTTTAAAATTTCACTGGATCTTCTTTGAAGATGGTAACTCATAGTTCATGATTCATTGCAATAATAAAGCTCTGAATTACTGAACAAGTAAACATCCTGGCTACAGTAATAAAACAGACACTCTAAAAAGCCCAGGAGAAATACTGCATGCCAGAATGCTCTAAAATACTCAAATCAATTCAGTCTTCTTTGGGACCCAAGAACTGATATTACGGTCCCGATGTGCAACAAGACTGAAAATACTGCATAAGGCCCTGCGTACTTCACAGTCTCTCACCATGAAGAATTGTGCAGAATCAGCATGACTTTCAGCCTTCAGGTATTCAAAGCCACCTATAATTTTCGGCCACCACTGTCACTGCTCAGAGTATGGGAAGTAACTCCTCGGCTTGCTTTGAGGGCTCAGCTTTTGTTCGGTGCACGTGCCTCTGTTTCAGGTGGATCTCATAGCAAGGCTTCTCAAATGAATCTCTAAATGACAGGTAATGTCGGTAATGTCCCTTGGAGTTTCACTCCAGGTGTGGAAGGTAGTAAGTGATCCTCCTGGTAACAGCCTCTGGATATGTTTTGTCTCCTTAGCTTTCATACTGGTATATGGTGACTGTAACTTCCCTCTGCACTGAAAAACAAGATTGCTGCTGAATTCGGGAGTTTGGTTCAATGATGTTCAGATAATTGTTCTGTGGACAGAACTCACATTTTTCCTTTACTTCACTAGACTAAAAACCACACCAAATCCTACTACCTCAAATTTCGAATGGACAGTTGTACTCCATTAAAATCTCTGTAGAACACAGGGTAGGCTTTTTCTGTCACATATGGAAGTGTTATTGCATATAAATCAGGCAGTCATTCTTTTGAAACTTGATTAAAATCTGCAGAAGCCAGTAGCTCAAAAGTTCGACAATGGGAAGTACAAGAATGTACACCTTGACTCTTCTCTCCCAAAAGCAGCGTGAATTAAAAGGACCAAATGTCAAGACCAAGGCCAGACTGAGGGCCGGTATCTTCATGAGTTACTTCATTCAAATGTAATGAGGGTGTGGATGGGGAATAAATAACAGGAAACATCAGGATGCATTTGTGCATAACCAGGGCTGTTTCAGTGATGAAATAGAGAGTTTGGGACATCGTGTCACTGGTAATTGATAATACACAGCTGTGCCTGTGTAATGAAACCTGGCAAATTCATGGCCCTGCTTTTGTGGGGAACTGATTATAGTGGACCTAGTGATTAAAATCTTGTTCTATTTGTGAGGCAAACCTCAGCCTTTCTCTTGCGCTGCCATTATTCTGCAGGTGTCCGTAACTAGAGGTGCACTGCACTGTTGCTTCTTGCTTCCGTTTGCACTGTCCTTACAGCCCCCTGCTTTCTCCCCCAGTCTCTTAACTCCAGTATGTCTCCTGGGTGATCCTGGATACACGCAATCTCTTCTATACAGTACCAGGTGCATGTCTGCCTCACCAAGGAACTGTCACCTGCACGATTTAAACTGGGTGATGGTGTGCTTGCAAGTTTGCATCAGCTCCTGTGTTTCATTCAACGTTGGTCAATATTATGTCTCACAGAATCACAGAATCGTAGGGGTTGGAAGGGACCTCGAGAGATCATTGGGTCCAACCCCCCTTTTCCTCTGCCTTTGCCTCAGGTTTGTGGCTGCCCTTTTCTTTCTTCATCTCACACACACTTGCATGTCCTCTTGCACTTTTCTTTCCAACATGTCGACTTCTTTTCTCATGTTTTTTTTTCCCTCCTATATCTTTGCCCTTCTGTGGCTTATGCTCCGGGCTTTCGCTCCCTTCGTCCACTCCCACGGCAGATGTCAGCCGTGCTGCTAACTTCCCCCGGTAACACCACCCCGCGTCGTTCCCGGCCTGGTAGGCCTGCTGTTGGCGCGCCCGCAGGCCGCTGTGCAGCCGTCTGCTGCCCCCTGACGCAGCCATGCGCGTACTGCAGCGCGCTGCCCGCCGCGGGGCTCCGCACGCCCCCGGCCGCCCCCGCCGGGCTCTGGCCATCGAAGCTTTTGCGGCCCCCTCGTCCTCGGTCAGACCGCACGGCTGCCCTGTGCGAGGGCTCGCCCCAGCGCTGTCGAGGGCCGCCTCTGCCTTCCTCGGCCATAGGAAAGGCGCTCGCTGTGGAAGCGGGGGCGGCAAGTTGTCGCATTTATCCAGGACCATCAAGCCGTGCCCTTGCATGACGCTTCCGTGAAGGTGCTTGTAAAGTTGCAGTTCTTAATCTAGGTCCACACCTGATACTCTTACTGCCCTGATCCTCTGTTTTCCTCTTTGAGTTTGGGAAGGTGACAGCTTGGAGCCCTGTATAGGGATGCCGGATCGTGCTTTCAGCTTGTTGTTCTGGAAAAATGGCAGTACTGGTTCCAACCACCCATCTCTGGTGGGAAGCTGGCAGCTTCAGAGGGGCTGTATCTCAGCTTGGACACTGCTTGGACACTGCGTGGTGGCTTTATTATGCTGCACAATGGTGAACATTAGGCTTGATTTTAGACAGCCAGTAACTTTGAACTGGGCTTCAGTCTGGAAATTGCTAGTACATGTGCAGAAGAAAGAAGGATGGAGATTTTTGTCGGTGCTGCAGAATTTGTTTGCTCCGAGAAGGTCATGGAAGACCTTTTGTGATGTTTGCTTATTGCACATGCTGTTTGCCCACGGGGCCTCGTTTGTGCTTCCATGTTTCCTCATATGCCCTACCACACAGTGTTAATCAATACTGAACATCTACAGCAGCAGCCGTAACAGGTAAAAGCATTATTCATTATTAATTTTATGCATACCTTATTGAAAATGTAATTTCAAATTGAGCTACAACTAAATAACCAATTAAAAGATAATTGGAAATGGGCTTGTTACATTAACTGCCTGTCACTTGCAAATATTGTTACCTCAGGCTCTGCTTAAGGTGACATATAACGTATATGTTGTATATGTAGTCAGGGCAGCAGATATGACTTCGCTGTAACAGAAGCCATGTGATTCCACCACTACCCATGGGACGGCATGATTTGGAAAGCACATGCCAAAGGCATGCAAAGGAACATGTCACGTGTCCACATGCTCCCTCATCCTTGTACTGTCTCATGGGCAATAGGACTGAGTAATGCTGTGTGATTGTTTCTCCCTTGGTCCTCAGCTTTATTTACTAGATTTTCGTTCATACTCTTATGGATGCCAACTCAGCAAGCCACGTCGATTTCTGTTCTGTGGATGCTCAGGACGGAATGTGGAAAACCAGGGCAGCCATTGAACTCCGATACTGTGGAAAAGCTCTGCTTCTGCAAGGCTTTTATTCTTTTAACTATTTCAATCTCACTAGACAGAAAAAGGGAGAAGTTTGTTCTGAAAGAGAGCAATCTGAAAAAGAGGAGGTAACTCTTCATTAAGTGTTACCAAGCTCCAGGACTGGGGCAGGGTGAGAGGTGAGGGGAAGGATCGGGTCTTCTTGGTTTTTTGTTCATTGATTGCATTGTGACCTTGCTAAAAAGTGCTTCTGGCGTTCCCCAAAACACAGTGCACACACACTCATCCGTTATGCAGAGATGCCTACCTATTACTGCCCAAAGTAGCAGTCACCAAATTAGTCTTCAATGCAGAGGTGACAACACATTCCTCTTCTACGTTCCTCTGCAAAACACCCATATTCAACAAGCAAGACCTATTACACTATTTCGACTTAGTGCATGGGCAAAATACTCTCTTACACAGCATCTCCCTTCAGTTTTCACTGTGATGTAATAGCATATTAGAGTTATTAAACTTTATGCAAAAAGATCTTACTTATTACTGATATGAAATAAATTATGTTTTCCCCAAATTTTTCCCCCAAAAGCTGTTTCAAAACTAGCCCTTCATGGACAGATTGTACCTAGAGCAAAAGCTGAGTCAGACTAGCAAGCAGCCTGATGAGGAAGTGACCCGGTTGTTGAATCCGTTTACTGCATCCCACGCTCTGTATATGTGATGCCTGACACTTTATTAGTGCTAGAGTGTACCTATTTAAAATATCATCCTCTGACAGCAAACACTGCTTGTTTTGCCATGCAATTTGAACGAATCAGAATTTCCTGGTACCAGAGAAATCAGCTTGGCTTTATTAAAGTAAATTGCCCAATGTTTGTCGAGGTTGGTGGATTCTGGAGCAAAACCTAATTGATAGACCATTCACTTTCCATGTACAAATTTGAGCTACAGTAAATAACACTCCAGGTCTTCATAACTGTTTCCAATTTTAAATGTAGTTGATTCCCCTGATTACTTTTCCATTTCCAACTTTCTCTATTACACTGTAGCAATGACACATTATATATGCTTTGAGAGTGGACTATGTGAAGCCATACTGTTGCCTAAGGTTTCTTTTGCATATTGGAACTTGTGATTTTTCTATAAGTTTTCTCTAGTGATGATAAGTATTCTGAGTTGTGTTAGTTGATATTTAGCACAGCCAGAACTACTTCCTTTAGTTCAGCAAGAATATATCCTCCTTTTAAATTTTCTGTTTAGTTCTTTTTTTTTCGGATCATTCACATCCTCGTTTTTATTTAACCTGCCTAAGTCCCATGCTAATAAAAGACATTTCTGTACAACTCGTGTACTGCTCCACCAACGTTCCCATGGAAGCACATGTGCTCTGGTTGCAGCCTGACTTTCCACAAGAAACATATTTCATTACACCCCAGTTATAAACATCAGTTACCGATTCTTCCACACTCAAGGCTAACTCAATTCACAGTGAAATTTTATTAAAGGAACTTTAAAAAAAACAACTTCATCTCTGAAGGATTTGGCCTTCTTTTGCCTCTAGATTTTAGGCTTTTTTTTTTTCTTGCCTTAAAGTTAAATCTCTGTGTATCTGCCAGCAAGCTTACTGAAAGAGTAACAGTACCATATTCCCTTTTTAAAGATTAAAGAATATAAAGCATTGAAACTACACTAAGTGGAAAACTGCAGGCTGGTGACCCGCAAACAAATGTAAGCATAGGAGATGGCACATCTGCGTTCCTGATTCTTTCCGCAAACCTCACTATTGTTTTAGCTACTGTTCTGGCACAGTTTCTTCTGCCTGAGCCAGAGTTCAGACCATGGCTAATCGGTGGTCATAACATAATGAGAGCTGAATGCGAAGAGGTTTTACGATCTCGTGGCACAGTTGTGGCAGCTGAGCATTGACCTTCCGCTAAACCCAGGGGCAGGACTAGGAACTTTTCTACCAAACTTTCTTAGCAGTCACAGTGGGCGACACAGATTTACCAGCCTTTTCCATGTTTTCTACTGTTGAATCTGCATGTTCAGCCAAGCCATTATCTTGAATGGAGTGAGCGGTTTTATTCATGACAATTTGACCGGAATTTATTGGATCAGGTAGGAAAAGAGCAAATGTGTATCCATGTTTTGTTTTGCTTTTCTAGTCTATTTAAAATCTCAGTTTGACAACGTTTACTTTCAGTACCCTGCTGGCTTTATGCCTAAATGCATTCAGCTGAACTATTGTGTTCATTTATCACATTCTGGTACAGTTTGTTCAGGAGATGGAGCTCACACAGGGTCCTGTACGTTGTTGATAATTGACTTGTACAGGAAACAGGGAATTCAGGAGATCTACCCAAGAGTGCCAAGCCTTGAACAAGTCAATATGATAACGTTTCTTCAAGTCAGTCACAAAAACCTGTGGTTTTGAAGGCTGGGAACTTGACACAGAAACTGAAAACAATGAGTCAGAACATAATTTTCAAAAATAGCTATAATATATAAAATATTAAATAGCATATATTTTATATATAAAAATATATTCAAACTGGTTATCCCAGAGTATATGATTCCCAACCAAAACTCTTCTCAGGTCAAAAAAATTGTTGTGCCTGTTCAAGGAAACCCTGTGAGACAAAGAATTGTGAATGCTGTCACGAGGAAGTGGAAAAGAAAGCGGGAACCTTAGGGATACATTCCTCTGAAGTTAGGCTGTATTCTGTATCCACTGCTAATGCTCACCATTGCAACTGATGCTGCTTCTGGTTATGTTGTGATCCATTTTCCCAGAAGAGTTTGCACATTTTACAGCCTTTAATTTACCTTATATATAAAGTTGGTGAGTTCAACAGAATTCATTATCAAGCCACTGTAGAGCCTATATGTATGATCCTTCTGGACCTCTCAAAATTTAAGTGAAGTTTGGTTCCATTCAGTTCATTTAATTATGTTATGAAGTGACAGTGTGACTTTATTTAGCCCTGGAGATGAGGACATGGTCTGCATAGGCTTTAAATATTCTATGTTCTTGGTATAAATATGGTGCAGGTATCAACAGAAATACTCTACTTTAGGAAGGTTTTCCAGTATATCATTTTCTCAAGTTCTTAACCTGTTTCAATAAAAATAGCTATATTTGCTCTTGTTGCATGTAGCTGAGGATAGAAACAGGAAAAGCTATAACATGTACTTCCTTGAACACTATCTGTTTATAGAAGAAGGGAGAGACTCATGTCTTGTTGATTGTAGGCATTATGCAACTGAGGCAATTTTACTCATGTCTTTGAAATAAAGGCACAAAGTTTCATTTATTTTTGTTTTGTTCAGTTAAATAAAAAAGAAAGTTCAAGTTTGAAAGCTAGAACATGCATATATTTTAAAAGTGATAATATGATTTTGAAACTTTTACTGTGTTTTATTTTTTATCTATGTTATGACAGTTTCCAATTTTAAGATCATGTGCTCTTTTTAACAAAGATTTCTACCACATTAAAATTGTTTGATGAATGATATAAAAACATGTAAAAACTCAAATCAAGGTCAATCAAGGATTTTGGAATTTAGGCCAAAGCTGTCAGATACTAAATACCATACCAAACAAAACCAGGCAGGCACAATAGTCGATATGTTTTGTTGCAAATATTTTCTGAAAAAGAAGAGTGTGATTTTTCTTCCACTTGTTGCAACACTTCAGAATTTGTTTCAGTTTTTAAAATAAATTTATTTAAAATCCAGTGAAACTGAACATGCTGACCAAGAAGGAGAAAAAAACCCTTTCTATTTAAATCTTTAACAGCAATTATTTTAGGTTGGCAAGAAGAATTCTAAATGCTTTTGGGTTGTTGACAGATGGAGAGTGTAAACCACCCAACTTACGAAATCTCTTATTTATGTGCATATGTTCAGGCCTTGTTCAATGTCCAAAGTGTGAAATGAGGCAATGATACACGATGAGCCAAACAGAAATTCATAATACCATGTTAGTTGTTGCCTGATGTAGGTGCTTGGTAGCATAAAGCACACAATTTGAACCATTCAGCCCCAGAAATGCAAATTGTGGTGGCATTGAGTATCTGTGTCTGAGCTGTAAATAAAGGAGTCAACATCCAAGAAGGCTACAAAATCCTCATGCATAGGAGGAAGCATCTGGTGAGTGCAGATGTCTGTACCTTAGTACTTTTTCTGACATTAAGTGTAAATAATTTTGTACCAAATATTCTAGTCATAGAATGGGCAATTGAAGATAGTAAGGACTTCTTCCACTGTATCAGGCTGCTGAAAGCCCTGTCCAATCTGACCTTGAATGTTTCCAGGGATGGGGCATCTACTACCTCTCTGGACAACCTGTTCCAGTATTTCACCACCCTCATTGTAAAAATTTTCTTCTGTATATCTAATCTGAAATTCTGATGTTCAGAGTTGTGATTATGCAAAAAAATTTGCAAAGAACTTCACATGCAGAATTCAGTAGCATCCAATGATCCTGGCCAGGTATCATTTTACCTGATTAATATCTACGTTTTAAGTGCCTTATGGATAAATTTTCTTAAATTATAATATAATCCCAGATAGTCAGTGAAAATATATAGACAATTCCATGTGCATGTGATCTCCCTCTAACAAACTTCCCAGGCCAAACAGGAAGCATTGTCATTAGACCCTTAAAAATCTGGAAAAATTAAGTATGAGGCTTTGAGAGCAGCGAGTCATATCCACAAGTTTTGTTTTTATCTTTCTTGCAAGGATTGGTGAGGCTGACTAATTGCAGCAGTCATTTCATGGCCCTACATCATTTCAGTTTTCACAACAGACACTGTGAATATAGAACTAGCATGTGGCAGGACAGGCACATGCTTAGAGCTGTCCTTATCACACTCAGACCAAGGTTATATCTACACAATGTTGTATACACAGATCTGAACTCAGTTCAAGGTAGCTGCTCTATTGAGTAGACACATTGCAAAACTGCTCAGCTGGGTAAATACGAAGCTGGGGTTAGTTGAATAGTGAGCTCTGCAGTACCACTTCCTTTAAAGCAAGTGCAGGGCTAATTCAGATATATCTGTACTGAACTAATCAAACACAGCAACGCCAGCCAGACAAACGAGGTGATTATCCTGCTGTATTCAGTGTTGGTGCAGACTCACCTGGAGTGTGGGGCACAGTGCACAGCATTTCTTTACCAAGAGGGTGGTCAAATACTGCAACAGGCTTCCTAGAGAGATGGACAATGCCCCAAGCCTGTCAGTGTTTCAGAGGTGCTGGAACAATGCCTGCAACAACATACTTTAAGTTTTGGTCAGCCTTGACATGGTCAAGCAGTTGGACAAGATGATTGCTGTACACCACTTCCAGCTGAAATAGTTCTTCCCTTCCCTTCCCTTCCCTTCCCTTCCCTCCTCCCCTCCCCTCTCTTCTTTCTATTCTACTACAGCTATAGAGTTGGCAGACCTCCATGCTGTGTGTCTAGCTTCCACACTGCACAAAAGAGCTTGACTCATCTTTCAAATTGCTATTCCTACAGGTATAGTCATCTGCATAGGTACACATAAGAAGAATTTAAATCTTACCTCATTGTACATAAGGAATTGGAAGAAAAGTGAATTATTAAGTAAAAATGCTGAGTTTAAGATCACGTTAGTCTGGTTTATGGATTTGTTTAATGTATCTCCTGTCCTCTGCCATTTTTCCTGACAGACCTATTGCAGTGGCCACAAATCAGCAAGTGCAGATCCCCTGAACTGGAGACATTTTCTTGTTATTGGACTGATGGCAATTATTACAACCTCACTGCTCCAGGAACAATACAACTATTGTACATGAAAAGGTAATAATATGGAAAGAGGAGGAAAAAGAGGAGGAAAAAAAAAGAAAGTCGTGTTTTTTGTGATGCCTGTTATCTCATTGCCATTAGTTTTTTGCTATTGTATGAGCCATACTGTTTTAAAAAGCGTAAACCTGTGTTTTAAGTGCATGTTTTTCAATGTCGAAATTTGTTGTTAATTATTAACCAGTTCGCTGTGACAAGCCTTGCTTGGCAGATAATTAAGAACACATTAAATCAGGTACAGGCTGCAGAATCCCAAAGGGAACGCTGCGTGGCTTGAGAAAGCAGTTTTTAATAGGGAACTTGAGTTTATTCCTTATCAACCTAACATGCAACTGTGAAATTCGCTATGTGTGTGCACAGACGTGGGGTTTAGATAGGCCCTGTCAGATTTTTATTAAAGATTTCTAATTCTCCCATGGATTGGCTGCAGGATTGAAGCCTGAATGTGCAGGTTCAGGTGGAAAGGCTGCTCTGAGATTGGGGGTTACATTTCATTGAGCTGTGTTCAATTCTGACTCACATTGCACTTAAGCTGTTGCAATTTTCAGGTTGTTACAATGATTAGCCTCACAGAGGACACAGGCATTAACAGCAATGGCTATTAAGGAAAACAGGCCTTTTGTTCACAGGAACAGGAGAATGCAAGTTTCTGTTCCATCTAATGTACTGGATTTCAACCTTTTTGATTACAGACACTTTCTACTGGTGATGATACATTTGCTTAGCAAACAAGCCTAATGGCCTGGCAGGCTTTCTTACTTACTCTTCTGAGTCCACTCAGAAATAGAGGAGTCCTCGTGAAAACCACTATTTAAGTGTAAATGTTTAGCTGAAAGTTGTCAGTGCCGTGTCTCACAAAGGTGAAAATCTGAAAAACTAATTAAACTCAACAATGAAGCAGAACTATGTATATTGAGCAGGTCACATATTTCATCTTTGTTCTACACGTTGGACCACTGCAATGAAAGATGTGAATTGAACATCCACAATATAAGAATATTTCTGTTTCGATGTGCAAGCAACATTGTAGGCTCAGGGCTGAACTCTGTCATCTAACTCAGTCTCCCACTTAAACACAAGCCATAGTATGCTGATGACACAAAACTGGGAAGACTGGGTGACACACCAGAAGGCTGTGCTGCCATCCAGTGTGATCTGGACAGGTAGGACAAGTGCAAGTGTAGAGTCTTGCATCTGGGGAAGAACAGCTCCAGGTACCAGTATAGGTTGGGGACAGATCAGCTGGAGAGCTGTACAGGGGAAAGGGACCTTGGGGTCCTGGTGAACAGCAGGATGACCACAAGCCAGCAATGTACCCTTGTGGCCAGGCAGCCAACAGCATCCTGGGGTGTATTTGAAGGGGTGTGGATAGTATAGTTCAAGAAAGGTTCTCCTCCCCCTCTACTCTGTCCTGGTGAAAGCACATTTGTGATACTGTGTACAGTTCTGGGCCCTTCAGTTCAAGAAGGACAGAGAAGTACTTGAAAGAGTTCAAGCACAGGGTCACTAAGATGATCAAGGAAATGGAACATTTTCCTTATGGGTTTCTTTAGCCTGAAGGAGACAGGGGTGACCTCATCAATGTCTATAAGTATATAAAGGGCAAGAATCAGGAGGACAGAGCCAGGCTGTTCTCAGTGATGTCCAATGATAGGACAAGGGGCAATGGGTGCAAGCTGGACCATAGGAGGTTCCATGTGAAGATGAGGAAAAACTTTTTCACTGTGAGAGTGACAGAGCCCTGGAACAGACTGCCCAGAGAGGTTGTGAAGTCTCCTTCTCTGGAGACATTCAAAACCCTCCTGGACTTGTGTGACCTAACCTATGTGATACTGCTCTGGTGGGAGGGTTGGACTAGATAATATTTTGAGGTCTCTTCCAACCCCTAACATTCTGTGATCTAACAGCATACAGCTTTATCAAGTCCTGAGCTACAGCATTTCCTTTAAAAAAGTGCCTGGTCTCATCAGCTAAGCACAGGACAGAAATGCTTCATAATTTATGCAGTATCTGCCTTTTTTCTTCTTAAGCAGCCACACCAGAACTGATGGCTGCACTTGGCATAATTGATTTAGCTTAATCCTCCTTCTGTACAGCTTCAATAGGTCTTAGTCAGAAAAAGAAGTTACAATATATTTTCAACAAACCAGGACTGCAATATTTTAAAAGATACATGTTCAGTCTATATTTGGGCTGAGAAACAGTATCAAGATAAAGAAGAGCAACAGCAGATCTGTTCACTATGAGATTTGTTTTTCTAAAGTGACTTCAGAAATACTGAATGTCCATCATTTTTCCTGTAACTACTTGTAACAAATTTGTCATTCCTGTTTTGCTTTAACTGAAGACTTTTTTGGATTTGAACCAGCTGAGTAGTTTTATCTTGGCCATATGACAATGACCCTATACTCATAGCAGTGTTTGTCAGTCTGAAAGTTCATGACACTATAACTCTGCCATTTGTCTTTTTTAAGAGATTAAATGAATGTGATATTTCCTGCTGCAATTCTTTTATTTATAAATATTTTTAATGAATTTTTAAGGAAAGTCAGAATGTAAAAATGTAAGGGGTTTCTTGCTAGTAGTTGCACGCCTGCATTTTAGAAGTTCTGTCTCCCAAGGAATTCAGCACCTTCTCGCTGTTTCTCTTCCCATTATTCATATCCTGCAGTTTTGGGTTGGTTTGTGCAGCATCTGCCCTTATGCAGTGTCCTGTGTGAGTGATGGTTGCTGCAGTGCTTACATCCCAATTCAGCTCCCCAGGGACATGAACTCCCCGGTCCATGGCTTTGCCCGTTGTTGGGCACTGGTCTGCTCTAAGGACTGGCTTTCACTGTTTCAGACCTCATTATGTAGATGGATATCTTACTGCAACTTAACTTTGGCTGAACAATAGTTGCTTAACTGCATATCAGATTTCCGTGCAGTCTATGCTTGCTGGTAGTCATTAGCACCTACTAGCATAGTAAAATAGCCCTTCCAGTACCTAAAGGGGCCTACAGGAAAGGGATTCTCTACCAAAGAGGGTAGTACTATGGGGTCGTGGCTTTGAAGTAAACGGGGAGAGATTTAGATTAGAGATTAGGAAGTAATTCTTCCCTGTCTTTGCTCCTGTTGATCACAGCAGACAGCACACACCAGGGAAAACCTGCATGAAGAGCAGGCACTAAACTGAGGTGGCTGTCCAGAGATGGGTCACAAAGATGATCAGGGGGCTGGAACACCTCTTCTATGAGGACAAGCTGAGAGAGTTGGGCTTGTTCAGCCTGGAAAAGGCTCTGGGGAGACCTTATTGCCACCTTCCAGTACTTGAAGGAGATGGCCTACAGGAAGCCAGAGAGGGACTGCTTGTGGCAGGGCGAGGGGTAATGGGTTTAAACTAAAAGGGAGACTTAGCTTCGATATGCAGAAGAAATTCTTCCCTGTGAGGGCGGTGAGGCCCTGGCACAGGCTGCCCAGAGAAGCTGTGGCTGCCCCCTCCCTGGCAGTGTTCTAGGCCAGGCTGGATGGGGCTTTGGGCAGCCTGGTCTGGTGGAGGGTGTCCCTGTCCATGGCAGTGGGGTGGAACCAGATGGCCTTTGAGGTCCCTCCTAACACAAACTAGTCTGTGATAGTAAGGATCTATGACAAGATGTGCTCCTTGACCTTTTGGAAGCAGCACCTGAAGCATGGAAATGCCACTAACAGTACATGAAAACCTAAACTCATTTATGCACGTTGCTTGGCTAAGTGGTTTGGTTTCACTGTAAATCACAATCAATATTGGCATGTTTTTCTCACTTCCATAAAAGTTATGGCTTACCAGTGATATGTCTTTTAACATCTATAATTTGTAAAATCCAAAAATCTCTCTGTTATGTATATTACATTTTTGTTGTCATTGTAGGAATGATGAAGACTGGAAAGAATGCCCTGATTATATCACTGCAGGAGAAAATAGCTGTTATTTCAACACATCCTACACATCTATTTGGATACCGTATTGTGTTAAACTTGCCAATAAAGATGAAGTATTTGATGAAAAGTGTTTCAGCGTTGATGAAATAGGTATGGTTCCATTATGCACTGTACCTCTCTATCTTTATATCCCACTGTGTGCGATGGTATAAGCTTTCCTATTACTCATACTGAATTTAAATTTTCCCACTCAGAAAGGTTAGTTTCTAAAGAATGTGAGATGTAGGCAGGGATTTTGTTTTGTGACATATGTAATGTGATACACACCAGAAACTATTGCCCAGATTAGAAGAAAGCTAACAGGATAAAAGCAAACAGGTGGTTTCTCTTTATGCATACCTGTGCTCTCTCAACTGTGTGCAGATGAGTTTACCTTTGCTGTCACTCTGAGCCCTTTCCAAGGGATGCCACTTACCCTTGTTCAGTGTGAGCATGAATGGCGTTAAAACCTTGATTCTGCAAAGCAGAACAAACAGCTTTCTGTTCCTGAATCAACACAACCCTGCAGAATGGGGATAGTTAACATTTCTAAGCTAGAACTTACATTTATTACAATATGACTTGTGACTCTCTGGGACTTTGCAGATGTTATTGCTTGTCCAGAGTGGTGGTGTTGGCATATGCAATTAATTTATTCCTGCAAGGAGAATACCCCCTGTTCTCTTTTCTTCACCTGAGTAGAATTAGATAAATTTTTCAGATACCATAGTTTTTCAGTGTGTTTCTATGTTCATTACTAAACATTTAATTTATGGTGGGTTTTTATTTCTAGTGAGAACTTTAAATTTAAATATTGATGAAGAACTGTTTATGTCTCAGTGTTTATAAGCTGCCATTGGGAAACAATGTAACAGGAAATGCATTCTTAGTTTTCTTTATTAGCCTCAGGTGAGATTTATGCAGAGCATGTCTGCCACCAGTGGCAGGGGGCCTTCTTGTTACCAAACTTGTGGGAACACTGTCATTGACTCATAGGTTTTGATTTTAATTAGCAAATATGTGGTCAATATGCTTTTTTAGTGCTGAAGTAATTTTGCAGTGTGTAGTAAGGATGCTAATTTCACATTGAAAACTGGCTGTTTTATTCCAAATACTCTGTTTAAACAGTACTACCTGATCCCCCTGTCCACCTTAACTGGACTCTGCTAAACACTAGTCAGACTGGGATCCATGGGGATATTCAAGTAAGATGGGATCCACCACCAACAGCAGATGTTCAGAAGGGATGGATCACTCTGGAGTATGAATTGCAGTACAAAGAAGTTAATGAGACAAAATGGAAGGAGGTATGAATCAAATATTTATTATACAATAATCATACTACAGTGCAGGTTTGTTCTGTCCCTAACACTTTCATACTGCTATGAAAAGCAACAGGTTTGTAATTGCTAATCAGAGATACCTTAAGTCTTAAAGTATATACACATATTCTTCAGTTTTCTAGCAAACATTGTAAGTTTATGTGTCAAGGTAGTTGGCACATCAGATAATAATAACAAACCCTGAAATTCCTGTGTTAGATTAGAAAGTATTGCAATAGTCAGATAAAATATTTCTCTATTGTTTTCTTAAACCTCAGCTATTTGAAACAGTGCATGGTATTTTTAGTGCTTGGAAGAGGACTATTTTGCTTGGAAAATACCACCTTGTCAGTCCAGATTCTTCAGGGTACCTGTTTTATTCATAATGATTAGCAGATTTTTAAGAAGAAAGAAAATATTGTTATAATTAAAAAATTGATACGATAAGCAAATGAATATAACGCAACATAGATAAAACATACAGATTTCATACCAGACAGCAATGGGATGTGTTGTGACAGTATGGATTCTCCATGAAAATATAAAATATACATAACCCAAATCTTTTAAGTTTTCTTTTTCAAAATAATTTGACTTTTCATGGAGTTAGTTTTCCTGTTACCAGGAAGAACTTGAACCCAGGTTACCTGAATACATAGGCTAAGTACCAGTGTGTCATGTAGTATTTGCATATAGAGAAATCTTCCTGAATGCTAGTTCAGTGTAATAAGGCCATCATTTCACAGCAGAACTCTTCCTTCACTCTCTTATTAATACTGCTATGAATTTGGACAGTGTATAATACTGCTATGAATTTGTCTTGATCTACAAAAGGCAAATTTGCCAACTGAAATAGACTCATTTGCTTTCTACCTCTGTGAAAGACCTTGGACCCCTCCTCACCTCTGATCCTTCTCAGTACTAACATCTTCTGTTTACCCCACTCCTTATTAGCAAGTCTGCAACCAAAAAGGACTATAATGTTAATAATTTTTCCAGTACTTGTCTTAATTGCTCTCTCTATACTGGCTTAAGCTATAATTACTCTACAGACATTATATAAAGCCTACAAAATGAGTTTAATTTAGTCAGTAAATCAATATGCCTTAAGAACTTGAAAATCTGCTGAGTATTTATGGGATCTATAAAAACAGGTGGCAATACAGATACTTCATTTTTTTTACAAACCTTTACATATCAATCCTGTAAATACCCTAAGAAAGCTTTGTTCTTGTTCCCATACCATCAACAATTCCAGCATGCTTTGAGAATAGGTCTCAGGAGAGAACAGGTTTGAAGATCAGCATTTCTTCTTTCAGAAAACAGATAGAAATTGCTGAATATTGTATTTGCCTCAATAATAGTCCTGTGGATTATGTTGGACTGAACCTTTAGATATTATATCTTATTGTGCCTTAAAGCTTAAACACGCAAACATGGATAGTAACCTCAGACACTATCAGAGCACAAAACAGAAATTTCTGAACAAAATCTTGGTCTGGCCAAGTAAATATACCATAATGTGTCATACATACAACTGATACAAAAGACTGATACAAAAACATACATACAACTGATAAAAAAGACTGATACAAAAACTAATTTACAGTACTTAAATTTTACTAAGTTTCCCCCGTACTGAGATGTGTTTATAATTTTTTTAGATGTTTTGGGAACAACCAGTTTGATTTTTTATGCATAAAATTAATTTTTCAGTCCATTTACTAATTCAAACTAGATAACTAATTGAAAGAGGACTAAAACATCAATTAATAAAGTGTTATAACTGTAACATAGTGATAAGAGGTTCAAAATTATTTCACAAGAAGCCTCCTAAAAACAGTAGAATCCCCACTCTCAAACAGCAGGAATCCTTTAGACAGAAACAACTAATCTGGCTCACATTGTGAAAAAAATTCGTTGCTAGTAATTGGGTACCTTTTTAAAATCATACCCTCCTATCTTGAAGATAAGATTCACTAGACTAAAGTTGTGACCACTCCTATGTCTATCCAAGTTTACTAGTCATGAGTAGCAATATCTATACAGACAGCGTGAGGCTGTCTAAACAAGGTGTGAAAACACACATCATCTGAGCAATAACAAAGAACGATGACTTGATAGTGAAGTGTCTGTCTACGATGAGCATAAAAATGTGTGTGATAGGGAAACTTAAAAGTCTAATTTTCCTTTAGTTATTATATCTTAGATTGGCCTGGTCTTTTGACTTACTAAAAAAAAACCAAACACCAAACAAAACACACAAAAACAGTTTACTCCACAAACCAACAAACAAAAGAAAACCTCAACACAAAAAACAACCAAAGAACTGAGGACCACATCCACCTAATATAAGATGAAGTCTGTGATCACAGCTCAGAGCCCAGTGAAGAGAGCTGGACCACGGAGGACTCTGCTGGCTCTCATTGTCTTATTGAATATCTGCTGGAAAAGTTCCATTTCAGACTGCAGTGAAGTGCACTTAGGGCAGGGAAGTGTCGAGTACGAACTCCAGAGCTGAACACCACTGTTGTGTTCATACAGCACTCTGTCTGAGGGATTACTAGTTTGAGGGATGCAGAACTCATCTCCCTGCGCTGCACTGAGTACACAGCCTAATATCTCCATGTAGTGAATGGGTGCCCAACCCTTTGCTATGCCTATTCAAGGGACCACTGAACCATTCCCCAAGACTCCCCATCTCCCTGATTTTACCATTTTTCTCTTAAAGTTGCTGAAAGCCATTGCCTCCATTGCCGTGTTGTCTGTTTGACACACATTTCTTTAGTATGGTAATCACAAGCACCACTCTGTGCACGCTGCCTGGCCAAGCCAGTCCAGCAACCCAGCAGTCTGGTACCAAGCTCCCCTCCCATACTATAAATGAGCTTACTGTATGCTGACATGCATTTTTGTTAGTGATCTTCTATCATGTCTCTTTCATGTAGCTTTTAATGGATTTAATCTATATGACAAATGCTATTCTTCTATTCAGTTCAAGCTAAGCCTTCCTGTCTATACATTCTGGTTCATCTCGGTGTCTTACGTAAAGTTTTGTCAGTTCATTGATGAACTAGAGACATCTTGCCCATTAATCAATTATCCATTTTTTAAAACCCTTTCAATTTCAGGTACACAGCTATGGTAATTTCACCTCGTGTTTGTCAGGGCTCTAATTTAGCCTGCATATTACTTTTTCAAAGTGCTACCATTATTTGGCCAAATTTTGTCTGGTCCAGAATCTCTAAGAATCTCCACTAATTGTCTCAGAAAAAAAGACAGGGGAAAAAACCCCACAAAAATTTCAAACAAAACAAAAGAAAACAAATCACCTACTTATAAAACTTCAGTATACTATTTCATTTGTGGCTTCATAGCAAAGAGTAAGTAAACTGGACTAATATATATTGTATTCCCTTCCCAACACTTTCCAACTTGATAGTCTTCACACATTGAAAAACCCTTTGTGGTGTAGGGCAATGTTTCTCCACAATCTTGTGCTCAGCCCCTAGCAGAGAAGAGCAGTCTGTATAGGTTCACTGCCTCCTCCAACATCTGACTGGTTGGTTCTCAGAACATGTGAGTCTGGAGCCACCAGGAATCCGGGAACTCCACAGTTTGTAGCTCCTGACAGAACATGTCTCAAGGTTAGATTATGCAGCTACAGTGATTATAGGATTGTACTGTTGAAGCTTCCTTCAAATCCCCCATGGCTGCTGTTTTCCAGGTGTTTTAATTCTTAGCCCATGATGAGTTTTGCAAGTATCCCCCTTGATATAATATCCACCACACAGATTTCTATTTTGAGCATGTTTTTTCTTATTGATATATATTTTGGTTGGGCCATTTGAACTAAAATGCATATTTTTGGAGGAGTAATAGCAGAAGAAAGAGATTTCACATATTAAGATCTCTAATGTGACTTTCTATGTAGTTTGGTATGTGGCAGTATCCAAGTATGTTGCAGTTAATATAGAAGTCCCAAGACTGACAATCTGATGCCAGCTCTCACAGACTCTCCATTATAGCATTTTTCATATAGCTGTAGATCTGGGGACCTGTGCTATGTTCCCCAGATATATACATTCTTGAAATGCAGTACATCCAGTTAGAAGACCTTTAACTACTTTTGTACTTAAAATTGATTCTGTAGTGGAGATTGCACTAGTTTTAAGACTCCCATGTAATTTTAGCAAGGTTTTTGGCATTGCAAAGTCAATAATGTGTTAGAAGAGTAGAAAAGGATATACGACTTGAAAGATCAGTAGGTGATGTTCACACCACCAACTTATGACATGTAACTGGGAGCAGCTGCCTTTCTCCACTGACTATTTACAAAGTACTTGAATTCTCCACTTTTGGTGCCCTGAATCATAGCAAAGGCTAAGAAGTCAAATGTAAATGGTGTGAATTTTCTCTGAACTCACGGTATCCTTGCAGTTCCAAGTAGCATAAACGCTTTCAAATGTTTATTTCTGAAATCAAGAAGCAGTGTAAAAGTGCCAGTACAACTCAAACAAGTAAATCACAGTCCTTCTGTCTTTACAGTTAGAACCCAGGCTCTCAACAATGGTTCCACTGTACTCTCTGAAGATGGGAAGAGATTATGAGATACGAGTCCGATCAAGACAACGTACCTCCGAAAAATTTGGGGAGTTCAGTGAAATCCTTTATGTATCTTTTTCTCAAGCAGGCTTTGAATTTGTTCATTGTGCTGAAGGTAAATAAGCAAAGTGCGGCAAAGTGGTTTTATAACTATGCTGTCTTTTTGTGTCTTCTTGGTGGTGATGTGGGATTTTTTTCTAATTACGATTGATGTGTGCTTGAATAGATTGATAATGCAGCCTATGAGATGAAAATAATTTGGTGAGATTGAGAATGTACAAGTCCCATATACAAGTTCAGAAGTAAACTCAGCAAGACTGTTTCACAGTTCATCAGAGAGAACAAGTACAGATAGCTTTAAGAATCAGAAATTGTAACTGCTGCACATCCTATAGAGCCTAAAAACAGATAAGTCTCATACTTCATCATCTAAAATGAGCACTGCAGTAATGAAAAGAAGAATTGTCACTTCTATTAAAGTGGCTAAGTTCATTATCTGAATGATGTGTTTTTCTGATCTGGCTGATACTGTCAAGGACAGTGAGTGTTTTTCTGATTCTTGCTTCTGTCTTGTGCTTGTTTTTAAAGTGCTATTAAACACAGAAGAAGAAACGGCCCTTGAGCACCAATTTTTTTTATTAAAAGAATGAGACAATGCCTTTTTACAAAACATTCTCAGGTCTGAGCTACTAAATTAACTCTTCAAAATATGAGCTCTTCAGCAAGTTATTTTAACAAGCTTCTTCACTTATTTTCCAGCGTATTAGTGAAGGTGTTAAATAAAATCACCCATAACTCTTTTATTTTTCAAAATCTTGCTAGATTTCCCTTTGTAACTCTTTATATTACTAGGATTCATTCCTAATTTATGTGAACAGCTAATGTTCTGGACATGTGGCATTATTTTATTAACACCAGCTGCATTAAGTTGGCAAGGGTTTCAGATGAACAAAACTAAAATATAATGAAAGTCTTAATGTCCTCCTACAAGCAGAGTTTTCCTCAGTCTCTACAACCCAGATTCTGCAAGTTGATCCGTATCCATACATCTCACACAACAGTAGTGATCTGATTTGAGTAAGAATTTATTCTAGCTTGCATTATATATCCCCTTTAGGAACACAGAATTAACATTTAAATTTTCCATGTATTAAAAATCTAAAGTACTTAAATTCAAATGTAATATTCTAACTTTTTGAAGCAGGTGGACATTTACAGGTCTCCTGACATGACAAGGAATCACTGGTTCTCCATTAAAAAGAGACCTGTCCAACACAGACATATTCAGACAGGACTGTACTCATGCCTGAAAACATGTCCAGTCAAAATCTAAGCTGGGAGCACAGGGCTAAAACTGGTACCTGAATTTTATTTTCTGCCCCACAAAAGGTTGTATATTAATGCTTATGTATGGAATTCTAAAGTTTTCTGTCCAATATTCCTTTGCCCAAAAAATGAGTGAAATTTGTGTGGCAGATTTAAAATTGGGAATGAGAAGAATCTAAGATTACAGACAAAATAAATTTATCTATGCTTTATATTCTACAGTGTCAGCTTAAGTGTAATAGAATTACCAATATTCAAAAGGTGAAGCATGTCATTTACCAACACTGCTTTTCATTTCTACCAAACTGCATTTCTCAGTGGCCTAAATTCTTTGTAGTCACCTGCAAAGTAAATAAAAGGGAGAATTTACATTTTTTTCAGTTGATGGATCACAACATAATGAATGTTCAGCCTTTAGAAAGAAGACTAGTATGCTTTTTGACACCGCTATTCTTCAGCTTCTGTAAGAGAAGAATCATTTGCCTGTGATTTAGTATGCCCTTAATATCCTCTCAGCTTGGGCAAACAAGCAGTAACATATGGCCTGAAGCATTATATGCCATCAGGAGTACCGGTAGCCATCAGGACTACTGGTAGCATCTTCCAAGCAGGCACAATGTATCTCATGGCTTGCTTTCCTACACATATTGTCTGTACTAAGGTCTTGCTTTTATTTAAAACTCCTTTTTTAGAGGAGTTTCAGTGGACTTACAAGTGTAGTATGAGAACGAATGAGAC
>VZTU01028312.1:0-18232 GCA_013400835.1 Zapornia atra
CTTATAAAAAAGAGCACTTGCAAATCGTTCAGTGTTCAGTTGCCTACAACAGCCTGCATGCTGCAGGACTCCACAAGTATAGCCAACTGGTATCATGTGCACCGCGGATGCAGTCTCTCAGCTCGGCTTCTCGCAGCCCAACTGCTTTCACCAGCCTCATTTTCATCCTGGAAAGGATGTTCTAGGCAGCACGGATGCTGTAACAGAAGTCTTGCACAACAACATTAGGAAAACATTGCATAACAGAGCTGGGTAGACGCCCAGTACGGTTAGTCAGCATAGTGAGGAGAACTTGACATTATTTCATAATTGCACATCAGAAGGGTGACCATAAATAAAACTGTTCGTTAACAGATTTTCTGGTTCCACTTATAGTACATAATTGGCACCTAGTGACAGTCAGGACAGCCCACACCATCAGCTACCAGCTCTGGCCTCCTGCGATGCATGGTCTGGAAGAGGTAAGTTCACATGAGGACAGTCTTACTGTAGTTTCATCCACTTTGAAACACAGCATATTAACTACAGCCCCGGATCCCTTCCTTCAGTGCACTGTAAACAGATGCCCAGTGGCTTCATAAAGCAAAAGGGTCCCCACACAGTGTGTGAACATCTTTGCCGGACACCCAGCTGGGCTTCAAAGAGCCAGAAGAATGAAAAAGCTACCTCTTCTACCAAACAAATAATATGGAGAACTGTAGTTAGACAGGCAGGAAGCCCAGGATGACCGGCAGGACACGACCCTCGCTGGACTGAGTCCCCCAGGGCAGACAGCTCTCCCCACTGCTCCAGAGGAAGCACACCTTCCAGCTTCAGACAGCTCCTTACCAGCAGATGGGGCCAGTTGGTCCCAGTCACCTTTTTCTCCAGGAAAACATGCCATTATCCAGGACAGGATTTCACACCAGCTATTTTGGCTGCCTGCCCTTCGGGTGCAAAGCAGTGTCACGCATGCCCAGCCCAGCCCAGCCGGGCCCAGCAGCACCCCTGCTCCTGGCAAAGGAAAGCCACAGGGACATTACCACACAGGGCTGGCTATGGCTCGGAAGGAGGTGGTGGTGCTTTGGCTGCTGGCTGTGTTGGGCTGTGGGTCTGGGGGGAAGGTGTTGGTCTGGCCAGCTGACAACAGCCACTGGCTGAACATGGAGTACATACTCAAGGAGCTGGTGGTCCGGGGCCATGATGTGACTGTCCTGCTGCCTTCGTGCTTCCTCATCCTCAACCCCACCCAGCCCTCACCCTTCCAGTTTGAGGTGATTGAGGTGCCGATCACCAAAAAGGAGATGGCTGCCTTTCTGCAAGAAGCTTTCTATTTTTGGTTTTACCAGGAGGGAGAGCTACCTGTCTGGCAGGCTATTTACAAGGTATCTCAATTAATGTTCAGGCTGGAGAAAATAACCAAAATCATTAGTGATGAACTCCTGAAGAATGAGGCCCTGCTGGAGAGACTGAAGGCATCCAACTTCGATGTTCTCTTGGCAGACCCACTGGTACCCACTGGAGAGCTGGTTGCCGAGAAGCTGGGTATCCCCTTCGTGTACACCTTCCGGTTCTCCATAGGCAACACGGTGGAGCGGCTCTGTGGGACACTGCCAGCACCTCCTTCCTATGTACCAGCCACCCTAAGCCGCCTAACAGACAGGATGTCTTTCCTGGAAAGGCTAAAAAACTTCTTCTTCTACCATACACAGGATATTGCGTATCATTACATTCTCTGGGGAAGGTGGGATCAGTACTACAGCAATGTTTTAGGTAAGGCTGCTCTTACTTCCAGAAATCACATCTGCATTACACACAACTGTAAGTACCCAGAATTTAGAAGTTAAGGCATAAATCAGGAGCAAGACAGCCCTGAACTCACTCTCCTTCCTCAAAGATTCTTGCGTTAAGTCAAACAACCTAGGCAAGTTGTTTTCTGTTAATCCTGACCTGCTACACTTGTGCAGCTGAGTCCATACAGGTACTTCTAGGATAGGTAAAACAGTGCTAAAGCCACTTGAAACAGAGTTTGTCGGGCATATTCAGAGATCAACTGGGACAAACACCAGGAACTGCAACATGATGCTATATACCCACCAAACACTACTACCGAATTAAACTTTTTGAAATAAAAATTTGGCTTTGGAAATAAAAAATGGCTTTGGAAAGCTATACAGCAAACCTACATTATCCCCCAGCCTAGCACCCCTCTTGCTTGCTAACTCATCTCAAAATCAGAGATAATGGCCTCCCCCAGCCCTTTAAAGGACTGGGCGAGCAGCTGTGCCCCAATGTCCAATGATAAAAGGTCCTCAGCAGATAAAAAGTTCATTGCTTTTTGAAAAGTGTCCACAATAAATATTAGAAGATCATTGTAGTTATTAATGAGATTTTTCTTTTTAAAATAATGGTTGCTTAGTTGTTTTCATTTTTCCTCTAAGTGACTATTGCAATGCCTACAAGAAAACGTGCCTGCACTGATGGTGGGCAGGTAAAATGCCCATGGTGGCTTTATTTATATTTCACTGGTAGGGTGCAATGCTGCTAGGAGAGCTGTTAAGACACCCTGCTACTACAGCACCTAGCTGTGTGTTTGTGTTGCTTATGATTGACAGAGGCTGTAAAACCTGGTGCTGGCAGAAGCGTGGTTTGCTCACCTCCTGTGGTATATGCCTCAGAGACACCTAGATCTTCTGCTGGGTTTTTTATTGTTAAATGTGGGGTTTGGCAGATCAGGTTTCACGTGCAGTACTCATTTGCTAGCTGTGCTAGCTTAGCACTTCTCTGCCCTGACCGTGATGTGTTTTGATCTTGGAGCGTATCCAGTACTGAAGGAGGTGGGAAGGGAAGAGGCAAGCATCTTGCAGAAACGGGGCAATGTCCTGGCACCTTCTCGTTCTCCTTGGAAAATCTTCTCCAGGGTTCTTGTTATTCTAGCTGCTTTTCTAGAGCTACCTAAAGGCTTTTTTGAAGCGGTGCTGTTGAAGCATGATGAAAGGCTGTTTGCTCCACTGTCAGTCTTGTGAGGTGAACTCATGTGGTGGTGCTGAGCTCCTGGAGGAGTGCTCAGGCCATGTTTAGACTCAGTCTGAGCCTCATTTGTCCTCTGCTGAGGAGAGAACAGCTGCCTCACATCAGCAGCACCAAACATCTCCACTACATCAGACAAGAGAAATCAGGTCTCTTACCTCAGCAGTATTTATCCTGGACTACATGATATGGATTCACTGATGCCAGTTGGCAGCATCTTCCCAAGAAAAGGCACAGAAACAGCAAGACGAGCACAAACCTGTGCTACTCACCTCCTCCTGTTACTCTTCTAGGGTGGCCTGATGCCAGAGTCTTCTCTACCAGGTTATAAGGAGGACAGAACTAAAGCACCCAGTGGGCTGGTTAATCACCGCAGGCCATTTTGCACCTAATGAATGAGGAGATGTAACCGGCTTCATTGGTAGGCTGGTTGTCACAAGGCAAAGAAGCAACTCTGGGCTGTAGTCAAGAGCTAAGATGGGTTTTCTTCTGTAGCCATCAAAAAGTCCCATGGGTGGCTCATGTGCTTTCCCCAGCCTGAGCTCCTGCCTGAAGATCTGGTATGAGAGTACACTGATTTTAGTCAGAATAGAATTGATTTTTGTCACAGCAGCTTGCATAGGGCTGTATTTGGGATTTGCAATGGAAACTCTGTTGCTAACACAGGGATGCTTTAGTTACTGTGAGCAGTGCTTACACAGAGTCAAAGCTTTTTCTGCTTCTTGTGCTGCTTCTCCCAGTGAGTAGGCTGGGAGTGCAAGAGGTTAGGGTGGGGAACAGCCGGGACAGCTGGCCCAAACTGACCAAAGGGATATTCCACACCATGTGATGTGCTGAGCTAAAAGAGCTGGGGAGGCAAGTCAGCCAGGGCAGCTGTTGGTCAGGAACTGTCTGGACATGGGTTGGCTGGTGGAGATAAATTGTTCTTTGTGCATGGCTTGTTACTTTTTTTTCTTCCCTATGAAACTCTCTCTGTCTCAACTCTCTGTTTTCTAACTTTTGCGCTCACAATTCTTTTTCCTTCCTCCTGTGGGGGAGTGAGAGGCTCTGTGGTTCTTAGCTGCCTACCAAGATTAATCTGCAACACGGAAAAGGGCTTCTGGCCGTCGGGTGCTGTAAAATGCACTCTGCAGTGAGCAGAAGCAGGAGCTGCTGTCTTTTTGAGGTCAGCTGTGGCTCTGCACGAGACTCCAGAACGGGATTTGCTGTTTGCCTGGACCTCCCATGAGTGTGTTTTCTGTTCTGACTTGCTCTCTTGCCAAGACTGGCAATAAGGGGAGCTCGCTCTTATTGGTTGGCTCTAAAGTGTTTATACACTGGAGCAGTGAACTTCCAGGCTGGTCGGATGGGAGTTTTACATGGACTGCGGAAGATGATGGGGCCAAGGTTGCTCTGGCTCCTCTGGGCCTGTGCATGCTGCTGGAGCACTGGCTTGTGCGGGAAGGTGGTGGTCTGGCCCACTGATGCAAGTCACTGGATCAATGTGAAGGTGCTGCTGGAAGAGCTTGTTGTCCGGGGTCATGAAGTGACTGTGCTGGTTCCCTCAAGCAATCTACTCATCAACTACGAAGACACCTCCTCCCCCTTCACCTTTGAGGTCTTGCAAGTCCCCTTTACCCAGAAGACCCTGGATGCTATCATGGAGGACTTCTTAAATTTCTGGATTAATGATATCTCTAACATCTCCCTCTGGGAGATGATGTGGAGGATAAAAAAGGATCTGGAGGTCTTTACCGATTTGGTCAGGCAGACCTGCGACACCTTGTTGATGAACCCTCAGCTGATAGCAAAGCTGCAGCAGGCCAAGTTTGATATTCTGATCTCTGATCCCTTCTCTGCAGGCGGGGAGCTTGTAGCAGAAATCCTAGAAATCCCTTTTGTCTACACCTTCCGCTTCTCTGATGGGAATGTGATAGAGCGGCTGTGTGGTGGGCTCCCATCCCCACCTTCTTATGTGCCTGCTAGCACCCAGGGGCTGACAGACCAGATGTCCTTCGTGGAAAGACTGCAGAACTTCCTCTTTTACTTTTACACAGATTTATTTTTCTTGAACTTTTGGCGAGACAAATGGGATGGGTACTACAGTGATGTCCTAGGTAAGGCAGCTGATGATTGGTTTCTCCTCTGCATAGGTTGTGCCTTTTGAATGAGCTGAATGCTGTTGCCTCAAAATACTTTCTCAGTGTCCAGCAGAGATGATAATCTTGTTTTGGTTGCATGGAGGCTGTGCTTTCCCTTTTAGGTCTGGTCTGGTCTGGTCTTGTCTAACAGATGCCAGTGTCATTTTGCTCTAGTTCCTCATTTTTGGCAGTGATGATGTGGCTGGGGAGCTCTTGCAGTGAGCTGTATGCCCATTGTAGTGCTTTCAGGGCACAGTTGTTGCATCTTCATCTTGATGACAGGCACTTTACAATTAATATGGTAAGAGATAGAGGCTGGAGGGCAAAAACATTCCATAACCAAGTGTAAGGCACGGGAGATAGCTCCATTGACAGCAAAGGGATGGAGATAACGCTGTTTCATCTAGGGAACACTGTCCATCTCTGAACAACTGCAGAGCTAAAAAAAACCTTCATTCACATTGCATGCAGCATCCAGAGGTGCCATCTTGCAACCTGCTTAGTACAGAATGATGCTAAGCATGAGTTCACATCCTGCAATAAATGATGCTAAGAAGCATCATCTTTTCCTTTTATCCACCAGAGTGGATATAGTCTCAGAGTTTGAAATCATCTCTTTAAACTACATAAATATCTGAAAATTTTGTTCCAACCTAGTACAATTCAGGCTTGATTAGAAGTCTGCTAGGGAGACCTTTTAGTTCAATAGACTTTGATTCTTGAACAGAATATCCATTTAGGCAGATAACAAACATGCAAGCACAAGGGCATCCCTTCTGCTGCCCTCCCATCTCTTCTCTTTCTGTGTTTCTCAAGAATGCCTCTGTGTTCAGCAAGCTAAGCCCTTTGCCCTGGATTGACTTTTTTTTAAATATCACATAAGAATAATTACACCTTTGTATCACTCTGCTTGTGTTGCAGGCTTAATTTTCACTCCAGTAACTTTGTAACTGTCTCAGTGCTCTTTACTTAGAATTTAAAAAAAAAATAATGGTGTAAATTGTAAGGCTGATCGAGCCATATAAGAAGATGCCCAGCAGATAATTCTTATCTTGCTGCTTGTATTCCTTGGTTCCTGTTTGCATTAGCCTGGCTTTGGACAATCATTTACTAAGTCTGTTACTCCCCCCCCCTTCTACTTTATGGGGAAAATACTGCAAAGGCAACATGTGCCTGAGAATATATATTTTTCCAAATGAGAAGCAATCAAACATTTTTACCCATTCAGTATTTTTTCCTATAGATGGATTTCTAGAGACATTGGGTTTTACAGCAAATGACACTCAAAGCATCTATGGATTTGGCCAAATTTTCCCCATATGTGTCAGAATGAGCTGAACCAGTTCCCAGGAGAACTAGGGATGGCTGTGCCTGTCTTTTATATTCAGCCACTGACTGAATCACCATTTGAAAAATGCTACAGAACTTTAAAAACTTTACTTCTCCCTGACTGGGGATAATAATTTTACGATTAGTTTTGGTTTGGGTTTGTTTGGTTTTTTTGAACTGAATTTTCTGTGATTCTTCTCTTCCCCAAAGTGTGTTTTTATTACAAGCACAGGTAATGAGTCTTTTGGAGGTACAAGAATTACACTTGTGTATCACAGAAAAGAAATGCTTCCCACTTACTCCTGTAGTTCTGAAGGTGCAAAATCCGTTTAAAGGTTGTATTGCCTTGTTTGTGGCAACCTGCCAAGGCTCACCACAGGACAGGGCAAGGAATAGGGCTGGATTTGTCCATGTGTTAATTGCATGCATGGTTTAACAGATTACACTGGTTAGGAGTGTCAAAAGACAAAGGTAAAGCTCCTGTTTTGTAATCTACAGCAAACAAGACCACTCCCGTGCCTGTTGTGAACACCTTGTACCTTGTCCGTAGGAAGGCCCACAACCCTGTGTGAGACGATGGGGAAAGCAGAGATATGGTTAATCAGGACATACTGGGATTTTGAATTTCCACGCCCTTTCCTGCCCAACTTCGAATTCGTTGGAGGACTTCATTGCCAGCCTGCAAAGCCCTTACCAGAGGTATCCCAAGTTCATTCCGGGGTTGTCTGGCAGTCTGGCCAGCAGGACATAAACTGTTTCTTTCCTTAATCAGCCATTGTAAGCTGTGTCCTGGGAAAGTGCATTCTTAAACAAGAGGCTTTGCTGCTGCTGGTGGGGAGTTAGGGGCAGTTTAAGCAGTATGTACTTGTGCAAAGTGAGGTCCGGGTTGACAGCCTGCAGTCTTAAAAGAGGATAGCTGAGGTCCAGCAGGCACGAATACAGCATTTGTTTCAGGAAAAGTAGGTGCTACCTCAAAAGAGTTAAGTGTAAGATTGAATTCTGAGATACAGACTTGCAGCCCATGGTAACACTGAAATACAGGATGCAAAAAGGCACTGTGCCAGGACAAAATCTTTAGACAAAAGGAGTCAAGACTTGCAGAGAGAGACTAATGATAAACACTTTTGCTATCCTTGCTTAGTTTAAGACATCTTAAAAGGAGTAAAGTAGGTGCCTCTGGCCTACGCCCTGCTGCGACTGGCAATATTCAGGCAGCATTTGAAACTCCCCGATACTTAGGACAGTAACACGAAAAGCTCTGGTCTAGATTGTCGCTCCTGTAGAGGCCTTAGAGGAGGTAGGGCATTTTCGGTACAAGTTGCCTGCTGAAATAAACCTTCAAAAAGCTGAAAAGGTGACGTGCCTTGTTCACAGAAAGATGTGTGACCTGCGGTGCATAATCACTCTGTTTTCTGCCTCCCCTAGGAAATGGAGGAGTTTGTTCAGAGCGCGGGGGAACACGGCATTGTGGTATTCTCTCTTGGGTCCATGGTCTACAACCTAACTGATGAAAAAAGTAATGTGATTGCCAGAGCCCTCAGCCAGCTTCCACAAAAGGTAAATTTCCTTTCAAGTCTAAACCAACTTGCCTTGGCTTTTTTGTCACTCCTGCTGCCTCCAGAGAGCCTTTAAGTTTGGATTGGTCTGGTTTTTATCTGAGTCACAGCTGGGAAGCAGAGTTCTGCAGAGAGGCAGACTTGCCACTTTATGGAGAGTTTGGACATTTCCCCTTCTCTGAACCAAATGGTGCTGAGGTGTGTCCATAGGCCAAAATACGAAAATCACTCTATGGGATTTTTACAGTAAGTAAATACTATCTAATCAAAGAGCTAAACTGGAGGCAAAGTGACTTGAATAACTGGCAAAAGGCACACAGGTTTGAGATAACGCCCTGCATTAAATCTAATAATGCACCAGGACACATCACATGCACTGTGTTTATCTTCTTCCTTTGTTCAAGGTCCTCTGGAGGTACAAAGGAAAAAAACCAGAAACTCTGGGCTCCAACACCAGGATTTATGACTGGATACCCCAAAATGACCTGCTTGGTGAGACTGATTCTATGTGGGATGCACTGCACCCTTGGAAAAACTGGTTTTCTTTGGTTTTCCACTAAACTGGCTTATTCAGGCAAAAGAACTGCATAACACTTGTGGTTACAATTAGTTTCACAACTCAAGCAGCAGAGGTTTGCTCTTAGTGCTTTAATTTCCTAGCCTGCTTTTGACTTTAAGGTGGGTGCTCTAATAAGAACTATGGAAGATACAGACAGGCTGTGAAGGGAGTGGTTCAAGAAAGCAGCAACTTTAACTTAGCTATAAGATGGCTCTCCAAAGCAAAAGCCTCTGTCTCAAAGAGCTCAGTGGCAATTGTCTGGCAGGGTAAGAATCAGCTGTAGGCATGAGTAAGTATCAAAGCAGACACATACTCTGGAGCTGGAGCTGGACTTTACAACTAATACGCAGGGCTCATTCTTCAAAAGGCTTGACCTAGGCAAGGCTGTGGCAGAGGGCTGCCATGAATTTGATACCATGTAAAAATGAGTACCCCGCAAAAGCAGAAGTGCTGAAGTAACTCTGGTTCAGCCTGGAGGAACCTAAAGTTAAGTGGGCAAGTTCTGATGATAATCCAAAGGTTTGGGCTGTTTCCTTCTCTAGCAGTGCATTTGCCTGGGTAGTTAGCAGGGCTCACGTCTGCCACAGCTGCAGTTACATGTGCCTCTCCTTCCCTGTTCCAGGCCATCCATTGACAAAGGCATTTATTACTCATGGTGGGACCAATGGGATATATGAAGCTATCTACCATGGGATCCCAATGGTTGGGATTCCCATGTTTGCTGACCAGCATGATAACATCGCTCACATGAGGGCAAAGGGAGCTGCAGTTCAGCTGGATTTCAGTACACTGAAGACAGAGGACCTAGTTGATGCACTGAATGCCGTCATTAACAATGCCACGTGAGTTTTGTTCTTGCCTTTCAGTAGGATGAGGTTATTAAAATCTTGGGCTGCTGATGTAAGAAATTCTGCTGGTGCTTCTGGGAACCAAAAATAGTGACAAGCTGGAGTTTGGGTTTCATATTAAAACCATCTTTTATTTCTGAGAATCAGGATTTGCCAGAATGGAGAGATGAGTAATTTGATTTTCCTTATACTACATTTTCTGATCCTTTAGGCAAAAATAGTTCTTGGAAAGCCCAAAGCAGCTCCTAAGTAAGTTTTCTGCTTTCTTGCTCGCTCTTCCTTGTTCTCTGCTAGTACCAATCGTCTGTAGGCTCTGGGTGACGATTCTAGTTGTGTTATGTCTACTCTGTCTGTAGCCACAATTCTTTCTCCTACGTGAGTTAGGGATACCCTCAGGTTACTGTACCTATCAGTCAGGAAGTAGCCAGGAAGGCAACCTGGCAGCCGACTTACTGTGCACCCCCAGCCTACTCACTGGCAGGGCAGTGTGAGCAGCAGCAATGGCCCTGACGCTGTGTAAGCACTGCTCAGCACTAACACAAAACATAACCCCATCCTAGCTCCTGTGAAGAAAATTAACTCTCTCCCAGCCCAAACCAGGATGCTGTATGATATGTGGACAGAAAATGCTGCAGATGTTTCCATGTTGCTTTTTAAAAAGAAGTGAATGGGATAATTTTGAGTAGAGATTGGCTTTCTCTATTACTGCTCATAAGCCAATTGATGCAGGTGGGAGTAAACTGGGCTGCTTTAAAAAAATATCCAATCAACACTGATGAAAGTAAAAGCAGGGCTTTCTGCCTTCCTCAGGAGGAAGCCAGGTCCTGAACACGCTTTTTCATGACACATCTCCTTGGTTTCTTCTTTTCCCCAGCTATAAGGAAAATGCTGTGAGGTTATCCATGATACACCATGATCAGCCAGTTAAGCCTCTGGACAGAGCTGTCTTCTGGATTGAATTTGTCATGCGTCACAAAGGAGCAAAGCACTTGAGACCAGCTGCTCATGATCTCACTTGGTATCAGTACCACTGCCTGGATGTTCTGGCATTCCTGTTCACCTGTGTAGCCATTGCTGTCTTCATTCTTGTGAAATGCTGCTTATTTTGCTGTAGAAGATGTGGAAGGATCACAAAGAAGAAGAAAGAATAGACATCCTGTTCCTATCAGCACTTTGTTTTCTTCTAGGCTGACTCGTCAAGACATTCACGCAGATTCCTTGGTGAATAAAATTATTAGGATATGCTGTTAGCTGGGCATATCATAAACACCCCACTGAGCTGGGTCATCCTAAAAAGCTGTTGTGGGACAGAGCTGCTTGCTTAGCCAACAAATTCCTTCTGGCCTAAATGAGATTGAATTACAGCACCTTTATCCCTCGAGACCCTGATAGCTATCAGACACGGTCCCTAGAATGGGAATTGCTGCTCGAACTGTTCAGACGAATTTTGGTGTATTTCAGAAATTTGTAAGAGTTGTAGAATCACAGACTGGTTTGGGTTGGAAGGGACCTCAAACCCCCTCCCACCAGACCAAGATGCCCAAAGCCCCACCCAACCTGGCCTTGAGCACTGCCAGGGACGGGCCAACCATGACCTCTCTGGGCAACCCCTGCCAGGGCCTCACCACTCAGCTTGCACTCAGTGAACTATTTTTTTCCTGATGTCTAATCTCAATTTGCCCTCTCTCAGTTTAAAGTCAGCACCCCTTGTCCTATCACTCCATGCAAACAGCCTCTCTCCACCTTTCCTGTAAGCCTCTTCAGGTACTGGAAGGCTGCTATAAGGTCTCCCTGGCAGATTCTCTTCCCCAGGCTGAACAAGCCCAAATCTCTCAGCCTGTCTTCACAGGATAAGTGCTCAGGCCCTCTGAGCATCTTCATGGCTGTTCTGTGGACTCGCTCCAACAGCTCAATCTCTTTCTTGTGCTGGGGGCCCCAGAGTTGGGCACAGTACTCTGGAAAGGGCCTCATGAGAGCAGAGAATCACACTTCTTTTGATGCAATTTCTGGGCTGTGAGTGCACACTGCTTGGTTATGCTGAACTTCTCACTCACCCCCAAGTCCTCCTCAGGGCTGCTGTCAATCCATTCTCCCCCCAACCTGTTTTTATGCATTGGCTTGCCATGACTCATGTGCAGGACCTTGCACTTGGCCTTGTTGAATTTCATGAGATTGCAAGGGCCCACCTCTTATGCCTGTCAAGGTCCATCTGGATGGCATCCCTACCCTCAAGCCTGTTGACCATACTACACAACTTGGTGTCATCAGAAAACTTGCCGAGTGTGCGCTCAATTCCACTGTCCATGTCACCAACAAAGATGATAAAGAATGCCAGTCCCAATAGTAGTTGCTGAGGAACACCACTCATCACTGATCTCCACTTGGACATTCAGCCACTGACTGCAACGCTTTGAGTGCAACCATCTAGCCAACTCCTTATCCACTCAGTAGCCCACCCTCCAAATCCACATCTCTCCAATTTAGAGACAAGGATGTCACCAATGTTTTACACAAGTTGAGGTAGATGACATCAGTTGTTCTTCCTTTATCCACCACCATTAGAACCCCATCATAGACCATCACCAAATTTGTCAGGCATGATTTACCCTTAGTGAAGCCATGCTGGCTGTCAATAATCACCTGCTTATTTTCCAGGTGCCTGAGCAAAGTTTCCAGGAGGATCTGGTCCATGATCTTGCCTGGAACAGAAGTGAGACTGACTGGCACCTTCAGGTTCCTTAGATGGTCTTGAACCTGACCTTCTACAGTGGGTGGCTTTTCATTCTCCCAGTCCCTGCCTTTGCCTTCTGCAGCTTGGGCAGTAAAGCTAGATCCTGTGTCAGTTCACTATGAACCTCAGCCTTCTCCATATCCTTGGTAACCGGGTCTCCCGTTTCCTTCCAGAGAAAGGTTCCCATTTTCCCTCATCTTCCTTTTATCACTAACCTACCTATAGAAGCTTTTTTTTGTTGCACTTGATGTCCTTGAGCAGATTTATTTCTATTGGGGCTTCAGCTTTCCTAACCTGATCCCTGACTTCTGTTTCTCTGTTATTTCTCCCAGGCTACCTGCCCTTGCTTCTGCCCTCAGTTTGAGGCTTCCTTTTCAGTTTGAGTTCATCCATGCAGGCCTCTGACCCCCTCTTTGTCGGGATGCACACTCCTGAGTTGGGAAGTGAGGATCCTTTAATACTAACTAGTCTTCCTGGGCCCCTCTTCCCTCCAGGGCTTTGTCCCACAGTATTCTACCAAGCCGACCCCCAAGTCTGCTTTACCAAGGTCCAGCATAGCCAGCTTGCTCTGTGCACCCTCCTCACTGCCCTAAGGATCTTGAACTCCACTATTTCATCACGCTCACTGCAGCCATGGCTGCCCTTCAGCTTCACATCCCCACCCCCAGCCCCTCATTGTTGAGAATAAGGTCCAGCATCCTCATTGGCTCTTGTTGAAGAAGGAAACGAATCATCAATGAATTCTAGGAACCTACTGGATTGCTTATGCCCTGGTGTGCTGTCCCTCCAACAGATACCAGGGTGGCTGAAATCCCCAGCAAAGACCAGGTGAATGTCTGGGAGCTGAGGGGAGACCAGAGTCCTAAAACCAGCAGGGAAATTACTGGTATGCCCAGAGTCCTGCAAAGGCCATGATTCTAACTGAAACAGCGTATGGGTGTGAAAATGACAGCTGTCAGTAATTTACCCATCTTAACACCCAAATGTCTGTATGTAATCAATGCTAGGGGATAACCACAGGAGTCCCACTAGAGATGGAACTTACCAAGTACTAGCAGTAGAACAATCACTTGCCTTACCTGAAAAGTCAGAGAGGAAAATAATGCTGCTTTTGGCTCAGAGGGGAGCAGCTTGCAGCACTCCTAAATCTGTTCAAGATGCACCTACTGATGAAAGGCTACTAAAGTGATGCTCGTTTCAGGCCTCCTGTTCTAGGCATGGTTATGCAACTGCTGTGCTAGCTTATTCAAGAACTTGCCCATTTTAACTAATAGTTGCTGTGTTCTGGATGCTGCAGAATTGTTTTCCAACAGAAGGAGCTGAGAAAACACGTTATATGTTTGTTTACATAATAAATTCCCTATATGGCATTAACTTTTATTAGCATTTTCAATAGTTTCAACATCTGCTTAAACCTCTTCATACTACAACATTTACAAAAGCTCAAGTGAATGGTTTCCAAACTAAAGAAGTGTTAGAACAAGACTAGTGCTTGTAACTTCAGGTATACAGTTCCTATAGTCATGATGGGATCATACACAGGAACACACAGTGATCAGAATGTGGAACAGCATCACATTCAGGCCCCAGATCGGAGAAAGTTTTTTGCTGTTCATAGAGCCAGGTCTTTAGGCACAGCTCCAAGCCTGACTCACTATTAGTTTCTCTAAGTAGAAAATTTGCTGAGATGAGAGTTTGGTTATCACAAAGCCAGCAAGTCCCCTAGCATACTGTCTCAAGACTGGTCAGATAGGTCTAATAGAGGTCACAGGATAGCTAGGAAAAGTTGACATAAAGTACTCTGCAGACACTTTAAGGTGACACTTCTTTTCTACAACTTAATCAGAGAGATTTGGCTTACATTGTGTTGAATTTAAAAAGTAAAAAAGAAAACAAATCAACCCCTCCATCCCAGTCTTTCTAGAACCCATATAAAGAAGAGAAAGATCCCAAAGACTGAAGGTGGCCTATGATGTGTTTCTCCAATTAGACAGAGTATATGAACTGACTTTAACACTGACCTGATCCTACTGGCAACAGAATTCTCAGTGCACACTAAACTGTTTTAAGAAACCCAAATATATGTTCAGCTTCTTGTAGTGTTTAAAAACACTTCCAGTGCACATTGGAAGCCAAACTTCCTGCTTTGCACATGGGTTTACTACAGCTGTGTAGACTACAGCAGAGACAGCATCAATTATCACCCAAAAGAGCCAATTGTTTCCACAACTGCTTCACCGAAGCAAATCCTACATTCCAGTTTCTATAAACACCTGAACCACTCAGCACTGTGGAGTTGGAGGTCTTCAAAGCATATGCTACAATCTGGCTTTGTTAGGGGAAGAGATGCTGAAGAAAGGTTATGAAGAAGTGCACTGAGGCAGTGCTACTCACACAAGTTGAGAGGTAGGAAATAGCTGGAGAAACTGAACCACCTTCAGTAGGAGTTTTACACCCTCACAGTTTTACCATTAGCATGTCAATTCAAGTATTTAAGTGATGCAGTAATCACTGCAAAGAAAACATGGGGAAAGCCTGGATTTGTACAATACGCTCCTGGGAAACAGGTACGATTACAGCTAGTGACAGCCCAATAAAAGGATCTTCAAGCTACTGTTAAGTTGAACATGTAGGGCCTTAACTCTGGTTAGCTGCGGGAGCTGCAAGTTGGCTACTTCACTATGGAAACAGAAAAGCAATTACCTCTCAACAGCCCTTTTCATAAATTCAGGCTTTGGATCACTTCTCGCCTATCACAGGAACCTTCAAACTATTTTTGAACACAAATAGTTTCCTCAAACTGCCAGAATCTATCAAAGCAGGAAAGCTTAGCAGGCCAAGAAACCCGATCTCGAGTTTAAATCAATTCAATAGTTACCAATTTATTTTTATATAAAAAAAAAGTAGCAATGTACAATACAGCAATATTTTCTGGTTCCACACACGCAGGTTGTGAACATTCCAAGCAATGTGTACATTTTTGGAAGGAAACTAGACAAGAGAATTGACCAAAGTGTTACTGAACATGGAAAGATTTTTTAAAAAAAGGTTAAAAATTAGGTATCAATAGTGTCTTCTTAATATTGCTTTCATTACTGAAGACTGGAAAAACACTTGACTTTACAGATTGGGTTAAAAATGGTTGGGGGGACTAGGAAGGTGGGAGGGGGAGAAGAAAAAAGGCTGCTACAACACTGCCATACAGTAAAAAAAAAAACCATACTTCAATAATTGCATACTCGATAGCAGCATTCTCCCACTGAACCATGTGAAACTACAGGAAGAAAACAAGCAAAAAAAGGCAGTTATCCATCAGTATTCAAAAACCTAGAATGAAGTCACTAAGTAGATGAACACTTACTGAGAATTAATCAGTATCTACATTCTTAGCTGGTTCCCATTCTGCTCCAATAGAAATGCCAAGTTGAAAGTCAGCTTTGCATATTTTATTTTTGGCTGATTTGAGATTTTTCCAGTTCATAGTTCACTGCATGCTTGGAATAGAGAGGGTCATTATAAATCCTTCTACACAATGAACTTTAAGTAGACAGTTGAAAATAAAATGTACTACTTGTAAACACACAAAAAAATACAAGCTTTTTTTTTTTTTTAATTTCAAGTGAGCACTGGTTCCAGATAGATTATCTTCGGTATCTACCTCTTTCACCTCTGTCTCTGTCCCGGTCACAAATCCTCTCTCTTTCTCTTTCCCGATCACGGCCTCTGTCCCGTTCTCTGTCTCTTCTATTATCTCTAGGTCGGTCCCGTTCCCGCTCTCGGTCCCTCTCCCGAGGCCTGCTTCTCCGACCACTGACAACTGCTTGTGTGCGGCGAAGGAAGTCGTCTACTCTCATGTCATAGTCGTGCTGTGATGAAAGGACAGCTCTGTTTATTTTCTTTCCCAGATTAAAATTCCTTCCCTCTCCTTATCCGAAGGATTGGATGTAACTCTTGGGAAAGCCCAGTATCAAAAGAAAAATTAAAATATTATGTCCAGCATCCATAAGCACAAGTTTCTTCTTTCATCTTCAGGGCAGCACCATGTCTGTGCTTCCACTACGCAGAAGCTGGGGTTCAAATGCCAGATACCAGCAAGAGACCTGAGAGATAAGCAGCCTTCAAAGCCAGCTAACATGAATGACTTAGCAGTCTGCCCTGGGTTCTGATGTGTCTGTAAGAAGCTAGAAAGTACAAGCTTTTCTCCCGAGAAAGTAATCTGTTGTGCATAAGCTGCAAGCCATTTTAAGCACACACCTCAGCTTAAGAGTATGTTCTGAGAATTCTGCACTTCTAAGTAACCTGTGAGAGAGGCTTTTCAAAGATGCTGGAAGTCAATCTAATATTTTTCCAAGGAAAAAAAAACCCCACCAAATACAGGACTTAGAAATGCAGTTTATCGAAGTCAACAACTCTCAGGTTAGACTACAGCCATACCCCAAATTCCTCACATTCCTACTCTGGCCTGCAGACTTGTGTTCCCCCCCATCTCTGCGGACACTTACTACACGTTTGTCTCTGTATCGTGCATCATGCGGTACAGGATGGTGTCCTGAGTATGGAGGGTGAGCTTGAGGTGGAGGTGCGTGGTGCTGATAGTAAGGGTGGTGCGGTGGCTGCTCCATACCTGGATACGGTGGCTACAAGAAAATTACAGGAAGCCTGTTGAGTATTTCAAAACAAAGGAATGTACACAAGGCAGAGTGCTGGGAATTAAGAGCAGCAGTTACTTTCACTCAGATGGAAAACATGACATGTAAATATATCTATCACAGCCATTTTTCATTAAATCAGCATGCCTGGCAACTACAAGTTTGGCCAACACCCTCCCCAAACATGCCTTCTTTCCCTATCAGCCTCAAAGCGATACTGTACATAAAGCTTCTGCTACTTAGACGTGGTTGCTTTTTTTAATCAATGTATATGGAACATGAATTTTGTTCAAACCAGTAAGCTCTTAGAGAAATGAGTCTTTTTGATACCATTCCTTATTAATACATTCCTATTTTAAAAGGACAAACTTAATCTGCAAGACATGTTAATTGATAAAAGGCTACCATGTATTTTTTTTTAAAACAAGATGTATCTTGGCTGTTCTCTTCCATTTCTTCTATCAGCAAGGCCTTTCCCATTTGCTGAAGCTTGTCTGTTTTTCACAAAGGAAGTAGGTGGAAGTGTTGGATTTTAGGGTGATTACTTGGACAGCACACAGAATGGAGAAGGGGCAGAAAAAGCATTAGGTATTTCTGGAGGCTTAGCTGTGTTGGAAGAACCATTTTCCTCATAGTTTTGACAACTTTGCTCATTTCCTTCAGTTATGACAAACCAGAGCTGTGTTCCACCTGAGGAAAAGAGGCTATAGTAGCATATATACATCTGGCAGTGCCTTTTGCTCATTCACAAGAGCCAAAAGATGTATTAAGTTATCCAAATCAGGACCCTCGGCGCCAGAATTACTAAATATAGTCAGAATAACTAGTTATAATGACTACTGGTCCTACTATCTTGGCAAAAGCACAGCTATACAAATGAACTATCAAGTTAGTTGCCATGTATGTAACTGTAGACACATTTACTCATACACATACTCATCTGACTAGGAAAAAAGGGCATTTCAGGGGAGGCTGCAATACAGCATAGCTCATTTTGATGACAGTGTGTAGTACATTCTGCTCTATTCCCACATGCTTCACTGCCATAGACAAAAGCAAGCCACTGCACAACACTAGAGCATAAGCTTCTGCAGCAAGTCACCTATCTGATGCATGTTCTGTTTGAGAGAAACAGTTTCTGTGAATACAAAATTCTGTTACACTCTCTTGTTTAACCTAAAGGAGGGTTCTGCTATTTCCTGAGAGCTTTTAGCTTCTTGTAGGTCCAAGCAAAGCCAGAATACTGCTGCTGTACTGCTTACTAGAATGCTGGAATGCCGAGAGCTACGTAAACTACACAACACTTGATACAAGTAATTCTCTTCCCCTAAACATCTTACAGCCACAGCAAAGATATTTTAGGAAGAGGGGAGCTGAATGCATGTTGAATATGCTAGGCTCCTCTAGAGGGGTTAAAAAAAAAAAAAAAAG
>VZTU01028315.1:6379-27398 GCA_013400835.1 Zapornia atra
GAGTGCGAAGAGGCGAGTGGGTGGGGGGGAGGGAAGTAGAAATGATAATATCTGGGGAAGAAAAACAGCTTGTGTGGGATTACCGGAACCCACTGCCCATTCCCTGCCCCTCCCTGCGCCATTTTGGGGGGGGAAGAAGGGAGTAAAATCATGATGAGTTTTAAGTTTGCTAAGAAGGTGGGGGGAAGGTGCTTGAAGACCTGGCCGCTTCTCATCTCGTTCCGGTTCACGGGGTGTAGTAGTTGTAGTAAGTAGTAATAAATCACCTTTTCCTTTCCTTTATTCTGTGCTGCGTCTGTTTTGCCCATTGCACTAATTGTAGAGTGATCCCTCTGTCCTTATCTCAAGTCCTAAGCCTCCTAATAACTATTTTCTCCCCCTTTGCGGCTGAAGGGGGGAGTGAGCGAGCGGCTTGGTGGGGATTTGGCCTTTGGTTAGGGCCAAAACCACCACACTGATCATACCATCACCTGACAGAGTTATGAAGAATCCATTCAATCCATTGCATTGAATGGCAGTGTTATGATTTCTGCTTAAACACAGGACTATATGTAATTTAACCCACAACCTGGACCCTATGAGTTATATTAGTACAAATAGTATTTGTAGAACCTTTCCTGATCTAAATCTGACTTTTAAATTTTACTTCTAACATGTTCTCCTTTCAGTCCATCGCTAACCACAACATCTGTTCTACTACACATAGTTCATATGTATATTAGGATCGGGCTCTCTTTCCAACAATACTTACACTTGTATTCCCTTCTTATCAGCTCAAGGTGGGATCAGGCCAGGGAATACATATACATACCTCCTCTGCGACCAACTATTTCCCCTCTTTCAGTCCTTTCTTCAGACCTCATGGAAGGACTGGCATGCACAGCCTTGTGGTGCATCTGCAACTAGGTCTTCATTATAACCTACATCTTGCACCAATATTCTACCTCAATACCTCACTGATGAGCTAAGTCCTAGTGAGAGCACTATCTGTGCATGCCATCTATTAATTGAAATCACATAGGTGCCTGAATAGTGTCATTCCCTAAAGTATTTATCCCTAGAAAACATTTCTGAACTAAATATTTTACAAATGGGAAACTTGTAAGTACTTGTATCATTTCAAGACCTCTTAATAGTAGACAAGTCAGCTTTGAAAGGCTTGAAGCCATGCTTTACTGGCAGTGTAGGCATGGTACCTATGCACGTGGTCACAGAATCACTGAATTAAATAACTGGAAATTAAAAGGTAGTAATTCAAGTCCAGAATTTCTGCTTCTACAATCTCCTTTACACTGTAAATGCTACACATTAGACACTGTGCAGTTTTATCCATGAGCTAATTTACAACAGAAAAAAATTCTTTATGAACTGCAGCTTATTGAAGCCTTGTTCAGTTATTATCAATTTCTGGGTTCTTTAACAGAAAGCAACTGACAGATCAAAGAAACCTGTTTGGAGTCACTGGTTAGATAGAAAGGACTTTTCCTCCAGAGCAGATAATCAATACATTTCTGTTAACATAGCTTAATTTTTAATACTGCACTGAATTGTCTTGAGGATATTAAATTGCCTCATATTACAAGCTTGAGATAGTTGTATTCAGACATGAAAATGAGTTAAGAACAACGAAAACCCCCTCTTGGTCCTGAAAAGAACTGCAAATATGATTGTGTTGCTATTAGTTTTCAAAAATTCTTTAGGTTTTCCTTTTTTTGTCTCTTTTTCTTCCCCTTAAAAGGCAACACAGAACTTCTTCCTCCTGAACAGGGATAATTTATGATTCTTTTGTTTAATTGTATTATTTTGCTGCCTTAAGTTCTCTGCAATGCCTTTTCTGCAGCAGGACAAAAATCTCTTTAAAGTTCAACTGTTAAATTAATAAACTGTGTTTTCAGTTTTAGTTCTGTGTTAAATGGAGCTGCATAAAATTGTTATAATGTACCCATAAAACAGTAGCAGATGCAATATGTTCAAAATTATTATTTTCTTTTAATTTTACAAACATACAGAAAGTTTCCATTATAGCCCCTCCTTAAGCACATCCCTGCTGTAAATTAAAAATGTGCTCCAAGCAGATTTTGTATCCAGCAGACAATGAGAGGTGGTACACTGCAAGATGATAGCAGCAAGACATTAAGGCAGACTGGCAAGCCTCGGCCAGTAAGGTATAATCCTCAGTCCCTGGAGAGGATATAAGCAAACCAGATCTACCTACCCATGACATAATGGCTTCCCACATTCACTGAAGGAAAGGATAAGTGCTTCGAGGAACTGTGTAATGAAGAATGGGGTAATGAATGATGTCATCAGCACCCATGAAAGAAAGGACACAAAGAAAGGGCAAATAACAATGGAGAGGGGCTCAAACTGAGCATAAAGCAGCAAATAAAATATTTTATGATAGCATTATAGAAAACTTCTTTATAGAGATGGTAACTTGTCAGTAACACATGGGTTTTTGGAAAAAAAAAAGTATCAATAGACATAGATACGTAGGCTTTGAGAAAATCTAATGCAGCATTTCAAAAGTCAGTAGAAATCAACTGGCAATCTCTTTGGAAAAAATCAGATGTCTCAAAGGTAGTTGTATTGTGAGAACTAAAAAGTATTCTGATACCATAGAGAAGTACTAAACCTGTAGTGTTTTTTAATGCAAATTTTAATTTCTTTTAGGGTATGGGGATACCCTACAAGAGAAAAAGGAAACAAAAATACCAGATTTGTGCTCTTCCATATGTGGGTATGTAGCATCTTCTTATATCATGCTGACAGAATTATCATGTTCCAGAGAATTCTAGGATTTTTGTGGTATTACAAGTACATAATGTTTTCATACCTGTTAGTCCTTTGCAGAATAAGAAAGAAATTGCCAAGAAAATTTAAAAATATATATGCACACATATATTTAAGGTAAGCTTCCAAAATGAAACATTCTTTTTTCTAGCAATGTAACGGTACTAAAATAATAAGATCTAAGGATATACTTCTTCAGAATGCAAAGCATTTTGCAAGTCTACATAGAAAGTTATAGACCTCTATATTTGTGCAAATAACCGCACCCTAACTACATTTTAATCCAGGTTTTAAACAACATAGATAGATCCTACAGAGGTATTTCATAGATAAAACAACAAAAAAGAAAATTATAATTCCACACCCCAGCGTTACCCTCTGGGAACAGAAAGAAGAGTCTCGAAGGCTCAGAAAATATGTAGGATGTCAGGGTGCAAGATAAACTGGAATTGACTCTTAAAGATGATTCTACATCAAAGAATGAAGACTTATGTGCTTTTAGTAGTAATAGTAGTAACAAAGCTTCAGCACAATGGACAATTCTGTCAAAAGTCTATAAAACACTTACAGGGTGAGTTATCTGCTATAAGTGGAAATCCAAGTAAACTAACAGACACAAAGCAACAAACCTCTTAAAATATGCAGAATGAGATCGTGAAAAAAGAGAGCCTCCAAAATCATAAAACATAACTAGAGAATATACACATTTCTATATGCTTTCAAAATAATTCCATATTTAAATAACATTTTTGTATGTATTTTTCAAAGTATACATTAATCTGCTTTAATATAGCATTACAAAAGTGTTCAAAATTCATGTAGCGTTTCATAGATTTGAAAACTATTAAAAATTGATCCAAGCTTCAATCATTGTAACAGGAGATTCTACACTGACCTCAATTAGCTTTTGATCAAGCCTTAAGAGAATTAACAATCCTCTAAATAGCTGTCGTTCATGGGTACATGCATAGAGAGTGCAAAGTGTTAGCACCTTTAGAATGAGCAGAGTTGCTCTAATTGAACAGAAGACCAGTCACATCAATTCTTTTTTAACAATGATTTCATTAAATGTCTGCTAAGTCAGGCTTGCCCTACTGCTGAACTAAACCTCAGGGTAACCTTAAAAAAATTAAATGCAGAGAAAAAGACAACAGAGTTGGTGACCTCAAGAAGTTTCAAATTCAACAAAAGGTTCTGAATCAGACTTATCTTCATAACTGAGACGCTGGGTAGTTGGCAGCTTAGAGTAATTTTTGCCCTAGAAAAGTTAATTTGAAGAACAGCAGTGAGTCATCAATGATTAAGAACAAACAAGCACACTTTCCTACTTCAAACCAACTCTTTACTAACTAATAATTTGTGTAGTCTTGTCACCCTAATTCCCAACGTGGGCAGAAGCAGAGGTAATACAGAAATTGAGAAAGAACGAGGGGGGGATTTATTATAACCCACTCCAAAAAAAGATCCAACTTGATTTCATGCACAGCTTAGGAGAAACACCACCCACATCAAGCCTTGATACACACTTCCTCAATAGCAAATAAAAAATATGTTTGATAGCTAGACATTTTTTCTATATACAAGATGACAGTTGATTAAGACCGTATTACAGAGTTCCAAAATTCAGGTTGAGTAACCGTGGCCAACTGTCAAAAGTAGTAATGAAAGCGGAGATATCACTATAATCAAAAGCAACAGGGAAATGAAGAAAACTCAATGCTAATTATTTGTGATTAGTTTCTCCTTTTGAGATAAAAATGCTTATGGAGGTAGTTAAAACAGAAGCAGCAGCATGTGATTCTGGCACTTTATATGAACTATATTATCCAACGTTCAAGCAAGTTTTATGGTAAATGAGATAATTTTTTCTCTTTAACAAGATACAGAGGATATAGACAAACTGTCAGTAATTTTGCTATATGTTGGCCCTATGTACTGTTCAAAAGATGCCAGTTCAAAATTGTACCTTGCATCTTTTTAACATTCTAGGCTCTTGAAAAATCTTTGACAGAAACAGGAATTCTTTTTTCCATGGATATGCACTTAACTTCCTCTTGCCCTAATTCTTCCTGAGTAGTAAAAGTGCTATAACCCCCTCAAATACTTCACACTGCCATCTGAACAGATCAATTGTAAGATGCTAGACCCAAGTAAAGTCCTTAGAATCTCTGATAAGACTTCCATAAATTTACAAGTTAAAGCAGTTTTGAAGAAACAGTTCCACTCATATTTCAAAGACTTTTCCTTTTTTTAAGACACACACCCCACCCCCACCCCCCTCCCCCAAGAAGAATAGAATGACAATTTCCTTTATTCCGGAAGAAAACTGTAAGAAAAAAAAAGTCACATCTGAAAAGATACACAGTTAGAATGAGGACATTAAATGTCTTTTGGCACATACTGAGAAACTGGGGGGAAGAGGGAGGGAACAAGAGAAACAAACCCTCAACAGATTGGAAGATTATATAGTATGAAATAAGTAAGCAAAATAAAGTCTCAGCAGCCTTATTAAAAACATGCCTTGTGCAAAGCATGATGTATACAGCAACGTGAATTAGAATGTGGGCATTTGTAATTCAAAGAGAAGTTAGTAGGATACTAAGTACAGAGAAGGAAGAATACACCACTACCTCAAAGGGTGTGAGTTATCATTTCTGGCCCATGTTAAATTACAGTCAAGTCAGAACAAACCTCTATATTCAGCAGTGGAAACATTGATTACTGACAATTATATTGGATGAAATACTGAAATACATGAAGTAGTTTCTAGGGAAAGAGGTAGAATGATCTAATTTACCACACCACCTAAAACAGCATTTGAGGTATTTTAACTAGGCCATAACTAGTTTCCTGAGCTACCAATTCTCACCACATGAATTATTTAAACCACAAGCTATTCCTCCCTGATTTACACCACAAGGAACAGTAAGTATTAAAAATCTCCCAGCATTTAACAGTGGCTGAGGCTTAGTTTGGTTTGAAGATAAACACCAGGCAGCAGTACCATTGCTATCTGATTAGACTTAATCATCTTATACTGAAACCTTCATGAGGGAAGAAAAAGCTCCAAATCTAGACTGAACTCCAAAGTACACGTACATTAATCATAGCTTATTTTTTTTAATTTCTTTTGGATAAACAAAGGTTTTAATTATACAGGTCCCTGTTTGTTCTGTTAGTTTCCTAATTAGAGAAAAATGGCAAGTCTCCCAATCTAAGCTCTTTCCCTTTGAAGAATTTAACAATACATTTGGACAGGCACATATATTTATTTGGAGACTACACAATGAATAAAATCCCATTTGCACTTAACAGAGCAAAGTTTGCCAGAATTCAGTATGTGAGCCAAGGCTCCACGCTCTGCTAATGGCAAAAATGGCTGTCCCTGCAGTCAAGTACTGGATTATGTACTTTCCTCTTGGCAAGAATAAGCCTGGAAACACCCACAACACCTGTTGTTTATTATAAATGGCTCTATTGAAAATAGACATGTTCCTACCGTGAAAGCAGAAGAAAGAAAGAAGGGTGTGCGTGGGGAAATTATGGACAAGATGGTAGCTGTGAACTCCTAACTGATCCTGCTGAAAGTATTTAACTGCAAAGTGCATTTATATAATAACTTTTACCTAAAAACCTCAAAACACAAAGACTTTCTTTAAAGATAAAGATTATTGTTAAGGCAGTTTATCAATCAAAATGAGATGAGGAAACTTATGGAAGTCAGGAACAATGCCAAGAAATTTCAATCCTAGAGACAAGGAAAATGACCAGAATTCTGTACGCAGTTAAATCTGGACTAACACATGCTGTTCAGTGAAAGTTCTCTCACTGTATTTAACCAATGTATAACTAAAGCCAGTATTCTTTTCTGTAAGTTGTAATTACTTTACAGATCCTACTTGCATGAGAATATTGAAATGCTCCCAAGTAACAGAGGTATGCAATGCAAGTGCTTTAAATGATTATTTACTTGGAAAAAAAAAACCCCACAAAACCCAAACAATCACTGAAAGTCTTCTACAACTTTTACTGATGAATACGATGAGATCCAAGTCTGTGGCCTCTTCCTATGCCTATTTGTTTAGGCTGAGTAATATTCCTGAATGCTTCGCTGATTCTATCCTCTTCTCTGAAGAAACAATGTCCCAGCTTTTTCTGGGGAAAAAAAATTAAAAAATCTTTCTGCAGTAGGTATCAGCAACTGTGTTGTTTTTCCTTTGTCGTCAGCTTTTGAGGGGATAATAGCTTGACACTAGCTTGAATCTAAACTGTATGAATTCCTTCAGTAGGATGCTGTGATCAGATCTCGAGTCCTGAGCTGGCTTACTTTTTTTTTTATTAAATAGGTCAATAAGTCTGTCTACATAAAAACTGACAGTAAGAACACTTCCTCTGCAGATCAGATACCCAGCTTTGCAGCCAGCCATGACATTACGTAACTCCTACAACCAAAGTACTTCACAGTGGATGACCTACTCTCAGGATCTTTGTGACAAGGCAAGGTATTGTTACCATCCTTTTAATTGTGAGAAATGAAGGCACAGAAAAAGCACTCACAGGAAATCTAACAATCCAGAATGTTAAAGTACGGCTTCAAAGCCTGTCAAACATCCAACCTGCTGTAAGATTACACTCTCTCTTTTGAGAGGTAACCTCAGTAAAAGGAACTTCCCTGCTTACATTTAAAGGGTCTTGACATACTTCCTTAATGTATTAGAATGGTCTTTGTTTATACTCAGCCTGGGCTAGTGTCGGCACACTTCAGCCCCTCTACTTCAGTATTTACTACTTCCAGGCAGCTTTTCAATTGTTCTTCCAAATGAAATCACGTTTCTTCCACTTCTCGTAGCCCTTAACAAACCATCAAAATGGACAATCTACCCTCAACATGTTTTTAACACTTCCTGCCTCCTACAGTGCACTCAATGTATTTTCCCTATTCCAAAATTGCCTTTGCATTTCTCTAACCTGTCATAAAAGGAAGCAAACCTATTTTATGAGTATTTTTGTATAACTCAGCTTTGAGTCTGGCTTCCACACCCATCAACTGAAAGGCAGACCTGCTCAAAGCTGTCAACAGAACAGAGTCAAGCTGAGCTGTGCCATGATTTATGCAGGTAGGGCCAGACCTGTCAGTTCCACTGTCATGACAGCAGGGAGGAACGAGGGGCAGAATTCTTACTGCTGAAATTCTGGATTCACTACATCACAAATCCAACACCGAGTCCAAAATGACAGAATGCAGTATGTAATTCAAAAAACATATTTCCCGAGCACAACAGCAGAATAAATAAATTGGGAGACAGTCTATATTAATATTGGAAGCCTGAGAGCAGACTGCTTATTTTTCCCCCATTTAGATTCTAGACTGAGGCTAAAATAGTTTGGTTAAACAGACACACAATGAAGAAAAAACACGGTTGGATTTATGATTTAAAGAGAGATCATGTGTTCTGATATTACTATTTATTAGCATTTCTCACAACTCTGTGAGAATCTAATACCTTCAAAACACCAAAATTCACCTTGACAAAGCTACCTGCATTTCACTCCAGGCAGGATTTATGTGAATAAAGTTGTACTTAGGTTATGAAATGATTGCTTTGCTACCAATTTCCCAGCGTTACCCAAGTCATCTGATGAAAATCAGTATTGAAGTATTACGGTGTTCCATACTCCAGCTCCTGTCATAACTAATAAATCCTGTCATTTGGGAAGGGGAAAAAAAACCAGTTTTGGTCAGCTGCCAAGATTAAATCTACTAAAGGTAGTGTTTTGCCTTATTCTCACAATTAACACACACCTTAGTGAAGTGGATTCATATATTATGATTTCAGACATCCCTGCAACTTAAGAGAATATGTCATTCAATGTAATCAGGAATTTATAAGCACAACCAGTACTTCAACCACAAGAAAAACCACTCAGGTTGGTAGCCACTCCATTTAATTGACCGATGTCAACTCATGAACACTTTCTATAGAAGACTTACAAGACACCTATGTAAAACTAAGCTAGCCAAAAAGGTTTCATTGTTTTTTCTGTCTTCAGTATGAAGAACATTTTACTGGCACCATGGAGGTTCATCGGCAGAAGGTAGTTTTTTCTCTAAGTTGTCTTAACTTGAATTTTTAATATTTTGGTTTTTAAAGGTGCCACTGAAGTTTTGGAATAGAAAACTGACTCTTCCCATATTACAGCACTGTGTCTATCATAGCTGAATTCTAATCTTGCTTGGGGATTCTGACTTGCTGTAATAGCTACTTGCTGACACTACTAGAATACTATCTTAGAAAATACTTAACTTTTAGCTTTAATAGTATAATTCCCGTGTGCTGCAGGTTATAATGCTTACAAATATTATGTTTGGCAGTCTTAATTTTACAAGCAAGATATCTATAGCAGCTACTTGAACTGCCAGAATCAGCTTAATATAAACCGGTTTTAATATAAGTGAAATGATTGGTATTAATCCATTTGGGGACACGCAAGGAAGATTCTTTAACATGGCAAGTTTCCTTAACATGACCTGTTCTAAAGCTTCCTTTTCTCCATTCATAAGTGAAATAACTCCTGCAGAGAAGAAGCACAATTAAGAAGAGAACTAGAAGGACCAGTTTCAACTTTCCCAAATCAAGAGGAATGAAAAAATTTCCACCATCATTTATCTGTCTTCTTCCTTATCAAGAGACTGTCCATGGCAGTTTCTTTGTTCACATTTTGCTGCCAGCTACTTGTTAGATTCCTCCCTCATCCTAGTACACACACTCCCTGCTATCAGACTGCAGCTACAAAATGAAAACTCAGTGTAGAAAAAAAGGGCATCTAATTGCTTCCTTTCTTGGAGGTGCATCATTTGGTTCTCTTGTATGACTGATACTATCTGACATGAGCATTGTAATTCAATGCATCAACTAGAAAATGTATAAAGACAGCTTTTCTGAAAAGGCAACCACATTTTTTCCAGAATACAAGGAAGGAATAGTAAGTAAACCTAATGTATGCATTATCTTTATCTTGACAGGAGGAATATATAAAATGTACAACAGCAAGCGATATTGCATATATCATCACATACAAAAATTTAAGTACCTATAAATGTGGACGATAGTCTAATATCCTATCAGAGTAACAAACCTGGATCTTAGAAATAGACATGTGGTGGAGTTATTTTTTCTTTTTTTAAATTAATGCTGTAGTAGTATATATCAAAGCCAGGAAAAAAGTGCTTTTCTTCAAATAGTAAATATGTATTTCTTCTGTCTGCTGAAGACTATACTTTTCTAATAAACAATTCAATTTTAATCCATTTATGTATTGAATGACATCAAACCTAAAGGAAAGCTTTCTATCACTAACATACAAACAAAAGCATTGTTAGATTGAGACATTCAGTTTTTTCTCATTTTATCCCTAATCCTTCTTCTTACTACTAGTGTCAGTAAAATACCAGTATATGCCATTTCAGACTGTTTTGCTAACCAAAAGCCTAAAAATTCCAAAACAAATAAGTAATAATCTCTTGAAACAGAAGGACATTACTTGTTTTCCTAGAAGGAGACAAAGTGGTCAACAGCTTATTGGTTTTTTTTCTGGACATGTTCAGTGACATATTTATGAAACTTAGATATGAAAAGCCAGGCATTTAAATCCCCATTTTAAGTACTACAATTCTCACAGTTCTCAAGAGATTCACTGGACATTCTGATTTCTTGAAAAGGAGCCCACTAAAAGTCAAGTCCATTTTTTTCCTTATTTGTTTGTTGGGTTTTTTAATTATTTTATATACATATATTCAGTCATTTTTAGGATGCAAATACAGGATGCTTCCTACTTATACATCTCTCAAAGCAGCTTTAAGAGTACTTCAGATTTTTCAGATGAAGCTGAAAGAGTCAGTAAGTGCATATGGATGGACAAGCTGATACTCCATTTTACATATGGCTGATCTCTTAAAAAATATAGGTAAAACCAATCTTTTGTTTTTCTTTACTTTGTTCTGAAATAAGCACCAGGTCATGAATGCGCAAGCAAATGGTCAACTACTTTTTCCACAGCTAATGTAGAAAGTCTTCAGCATTTCATTTTACTGCAAATTATAATGATATGGAAAGGGCAAGTGCCTACAGTCATTACTCAACTTGATAAAAGAAATCAAACCTCAGTGCGACTGAATGACAACACACTCCAGTTCATTTCTTCCTTGGAATCCATTAACCTCTTTCATATAAGAGCTTTAAAAGATTATTTTTTTTTTTGATCTAGATACAAGGTTCTTTTATTATCAGTTACTCTATCACATGCTGCTCTAAAAATGTACTCTGCACATAGCCTGTACTTAGTGGGCTCACAAATTAAATGGCTATCTTGTCTAGTGGTGATAAAATATCACTATGGAAAATAAAGAGGTCATCAGTGATAGAAATATAAAATCCTACAAGATACCTGTTCACTGTAATAGATAGAGACTTAGAAGCCATACATGACAGGAAAAAAACCCATCAACTCTCATTGATAACTGAAAGCCATGTTTTACTATCTTTGCAACTCTTCAGTAGTATCTTACTCTGCAAGAAATACAATTGAAATGAGCAGAGAACGTTACCATGCACTGCAAGTAAGAGTCAGAGAAGATTGACTAGAAACAAATACTGAACTGGAAAAAGCTCAGCACTCTGTTATGTTCATCTTTGTTGACATATCGTGCATCTCCTCTAACTGGAGAAAATACAATCCCCATAATTTTAACTGCTGGAATTAGTGATGCCTTAAGTTTTCTTGCCTTCATAATTTATTATGAATATTAAGCATCTCTGTATTCCTCTCTTTTTCTCACCCTTCATACAACAAATACATTTTTATTTGCCCGGCCATTATTTTAAAACTGAAGTGAAGTGAGTCTACCAAAAAAACATGCACATAACTGCATAGCTATGCTTATTTATTAATAAAAATTAAGGAATGGCAATATGATATAGTGAACAGGTTATGTTTTAACAGAGTAGTCTTGAGAAGCAGTAGTATATGAATAGTGTACACTTCTTTTAATCAACCAGTTTATAATACATTGTGCAGGCCCTGTGGGATCTTAGAGCATCTTTTTACAGTCAAGGAAAGGAAATACAAATGCTTTTTCCAGACATCTATAACACTACCCAGAGTCCTAAAATGGTCAATTCTGTTTATCCCTCCACACCCCAAGATTAAAAACCACAAAAAACCCACACACAAATAAACAAAAAACAACCCCACAACAACAGAACTGAAACATCTTAATACCGTAAACCTCACTTTTATTCTGCATTCACCTGCCACTCATGCAACCTTCAAACCACAGCTGCAAAGCCGGTTTCCCTTGCTGGTGAGTGCAGCCATGCAAACCCCGAAGAGCTCCAAGGTCAAGAACTATGTTGTTTAACCTCCATGGTTGTGCTAGGAAATGAAGGTAAAGATTATTCAAGCTACATAGTCTCATGGATTCTCTTTTTCTTGTTCTGAGCTTTTCTTCATTACACTTGTTCAGTGGGTCAGCATGGGAAACAATGCAAAAGGAGTACTTTCAATTTAAAAGTATTGAGTTAAAATTGGGGACAAAGGACTGAACACTGTCTTTTAAGAAAAAATAATGTGTTCTTACTCCATTAGATCCATTTCCTTAGACCTATAACAGTAGATCTCAAAGCCATGCTGATTTTCTATCTCTCAATATTTTGCATAGCTCCACTACCACCCACCAGCATGCTGGGCAGCAATTCCCACTGTTTCACCTTTCCTTCCATTCCTAAACCAAATGACAGCCCCTTAAGGACTATGTCCAGTCCAGCAAACTAAAAAGAACTTATTACAGCTACAAACACTGTTCCGCAGCCATTTATACTGTAATCCTGCAGCTGCACTTATGTCAAGTATCTTGCACTTGTGTCACTACTTATGTCACATAGTACAATAACTGGGAATGGTTTAAGGAATAGCAGAAGCAGGACCTGTGTCCAGATGGAAATATGGACAAGACCACACTATGGCACCCTCAAGGCTCTGGAATGAGAGCTGCCCTTTATTTACAAACATCGATGTAGCCTCCTGGTCTCTGAGTAGTAAATACAGTAAGATTATCTGGAGCTATGAATGGCTATCTCCATTTATTTTAATGGATTTAGGACATGCAGGAGTCATCATACATAAAGGACTTGCAGTTATAAGCTTGTATTACAAAGAGATCACAGCTTAAAATCCACAATGTACAGGCTGACAACAGCTTAAATATTTTATTTTGCACTGGTTAAAAAAATGCCTCTGTAATAGTAACACCATGGTTAAACCAGCTGCCAACCACTCATATATGAAAAACCATGCATGATAGCACATAAGAAGAAGTTACAGAACTGACATTACTTGGGTATTGTATGGTCCCAAATTAAACAGATAGCATTTAATAAACTTAATTTTCAGGATAACTGATTTTTTTAAACTTCCTGTGATTATTTTTAAACAATGAAAGAGGGAAAAAGAAAAATAAAAAAAACAAGGCTTAATTTGATCATTTCTTCAAATTTCATTTGACTTTGAATGTGCTAAAAAGGAAAGAACAAAGATCCAAATCCTGATATTGTTTCTTTGTAAACCACAAACAAAAAAATTCATATTAATAATTTAGCTAAAATATTCTTTGTCTATTCTCAAACAAGAAACATCATGATACTTTTCTTTTTAATGGTATTTGGCAATTAAAATTACCCTTCCCCAAGCCCTAGTGATCTCTGTTCCTCCTGTGGAGGTAAAATTTCAATAAGAAAACGAGTTACCCACAAAATTTGAGATGGTCTGTCTTGTATTCCAGAGACACTGACAATTGTTTTCATTAAAACAATTAAAAAGTTTCTACATCCAATGCATACAAAAGCTCTATTTCACACATCAGGTTTTGATCATAATTTACATGCAGACTTTGCCTGTTGCAGTAACTCCCTACTAGAAGAAAATAAAAAAAAATCTTGGCAATTTCACCACTGTGGAAACATATGCTTGATTTAAATACTATAACCCGTGCATGCTCATACCTATAAGCAGTCCTAGCATGACCTATATCCTTTGGTCTGTTTATTTGACTAAATGGAATATACAAGTTGCTTGTATCCTTGCCTTTATAAAGTAGTCCTTTGCTAATATAAGTTCAAATGAGTGAATATAGAGTTTGATATTCAAATAATTTACATCAAAAGAGCAATGTTGCATCATTGTACCTTAGCCACGTTAAGATAATAAAGAAATCCTCATAGCTGTGTGGTTAAACAATAATGCTAACATCTTTAAGCCCTGAAAAATAATTCCAGTCTCCTTAAAGAAAAAAAAACAAAACCAAAAGCTAGAGAGATAATAAGCAAGCTAATTGAGCTTTAAGACTAAGATTCCATCTTAGTCTATGGAATATATTGTCAATCTTATTCAAGTGTGACAATAGTACCTATTTGTCTCTGAATTATAGTATGCATTTGCCATCACTGTCTTCTCTGTTGCCTCCCTGATTCACAAACTGAACTCCTAATTTCTTCTATATACCACATGCTGCAAGACTGTTCTCAGTGTATATAGACAAGAATTGGAAGATCCTCAAAACAGTCAACCTAGCGGACATACAAAACCCACTCTCAAACCATTTCCAGAGCCTACCTTTACCAAGTCTTTTTTCCTTCAATTTACAGCATGTAACAATCACAAAAAAAATTTTAACAACTACTCATGCATGAATTCTGTGCAGAAACAGTATCTTTTAAGTCACCAGTACCAATCCATGCTTTGCTCAGATTTTTCTAATGCAGCAGCAATTTCTCATTTAAGATGCAAGGCTCTAGGAATGCCCATGAACAAGGAAGTCAACAGGTAGAGGAAGAATAATTCACAGATTTACATCCATCTAAAACCTTCTAGCTACTGTAAGAAGAAATACTGTGTAACATTTTAAAAGATCCTGAAGATGCCTGGCATCTTAAGATCCATTGCCAAATTGTTCTAAGGACAGCAGGTCTCTTCCTTCATTAAACTGGTATTGCACCAGGCTAAAGAAAAGTAACAGGTTAACACAAATAAATCAACATTCAAAAAGGATGAGCAATTATGAAACGTTAAAATGTTTACTGAGTTCATCAATGCACATATGGTATGTACAGAGAATATATATTCAAATTTGTCCTGTTAGATATTCTTTAGATACCTGATGTGTATTAATATGGCCCCCAAATTTTATTGTTTCTATTCATTTTATGAATATATTTCCAGAATCAGAAAACAGTAAGACATCAAAGATCTATCATGTCACTAACATGTCTGTCAAAAGATGCAGAAATCCTTATTACAGTGCATTGGCCTGTTTAGTTCAGTTATGAGATGATACTTTCATAATTTCCTTTTTGAAAGCAGTTTCATGATCTGCTGATATTCACTATTAAGGTATTTTTAGTCCCAAAATACAACATTAAGTCTTCTTTTCTCATTTTTTCCTTGCTGCTCTCAGGATTTATGTTTTATATTACTGAAAATAAGCTCTGTCCTGCCTCAGTCCTTGCACCACTCAGTCACTTGCATATGGTAATCTACCAGACTTAGAGCACATATCCCAGTTACTGTAACTACCTATGGAAAAGTTTATACTTAAGCCTGCTAAGTATCTTACCCATTTGGATTATGTTTGCTCTTTCAGTAAGAAGAGAAGACAGATATCTCATTTCTATTTTTTCCACACACTATCTCTTCATGAAGATGTGACAGAGTCAAGAAATCAGATTAATGTAGCCATTTGGTTAAGTATGCCAATATTAAGACCTATATTACAGCATTTACCTTAAAGATATTTTTGATAATTAAAACTTGCCTGCTATTGTCTACCATTTTGGTGCTACTACCTATTCGGGAATCTACTGTTCTGAACAGCAGTGTTTAAAGGCTGCAAACTTCAGAGTAAAAGATCTAACAGAGAAGTAGTACATCCACTGGTCCATATGCTCCATGGAAGACATGCTTTGGCATTCCCAGGATTTGCTTTCATATGCAACATCTAGGAAAAAGCTTTACCAATATTCTGAGGCTGTCTTCCCTATAACCGGCCTGTACCCCCCTTTGGAAGGCTAACATCAATGCTGCCCCTGAAGCAGGGCTCCAATATTGCTGCCAAGATACACAAAATTCTTTCATGTCCTGTACTTTTCTTATCACAGAATTTTTGTAGACAATCTTCAATCAGTACTGCTGGTGCAATGGCTTTTGCTTTCCAATTACATTCTTCAGCAACACAATAGAGTACAGCCCCACAGATGAGTCACGGCTGTACTTATTGTGGTACCAACAGCTATCTCAGGAGGTTATCATCAGCTGACACAAATACTAATCTAACAGGATATTGGCAATGTGACCTGCAGATATACTAAGCTTTGACTTACTTCTGAGCCAGCAGCAACATACAAAAAAATGCTAGAGATGAAATATTTGCGTGGAACCAGTGTGCATAAAGCCTTTCCATAAACCATTGCCTTGCTGATGCCCTTGAATCTTTCCATGCTTCTCCAGGCCTTAACAGAGAAAAGTCTTGACCCAGAAGAATGAAAAGTGTGCTACAGTGGAAGTTATCCATTTTCTACTTACTATGGTTAAGGCCTAATGTTGTGTTTGGGAGTTGTGCTTGGAAGCACTTCAAATTCCCACCATACTATAGGCATATCACGGCTCTTGCTCAATGTGCTACTTTCTCAGCAAAACCATCTTGTGTCACTTACTGAAAAGATACTAATTTAATAGTCTAGTTATTCCTAGATGTTGGTAATGTAAGAAACAGAGCTAATCCAAACCCTAATATAAAGAACAAAGCATTAATTTTATCAGGGACACTTAACAGTTATCACATTCTTAATTTTTTTTTTTTTCCAAGCTCGTCATCTACAGATCAAAAGAGAAGAGCCTGCTTCCTCTTTAACAAAATAAAGCTTTTTACATTACTATAGCTACTTTTGTCTGTGGGCTACTGGTATAACCCAAGCCATAAGAAATAACCAGAATAAATCAAGTGGAAGTGTGCTGCTATACAATGAGAGTAGATTTGTATACAGTTTTACATATTTCCCAAAACAACACAAAGTAAAATTCATATCAAGACAGTAAGAAGAGTTGAGTGACATGGTAGACAAGAAAACCTAATACACCAGCAGAGGCAATAGTGGCCCAGACACTGAACTATTCACAACTTCTAAGAGGCATTGACAGATTCCGCTCTTTCCCTGAGCATAACACTTTTTTTGGTGGTACTTAAAACACAATACCTTGGAACTGTTCTGTAATAATGGTTATTAGGAAAAGTCTCAGTATAGAGCTTGAGGGAGACCATTTTTCAGTCCACAAGCAAGAGAACAAAGTCATACTGTTACACACAGAAAGCTTAACAGCAGGAAGTCCTTGGTGTTCTCTCACATTTGAAAGAATTTGTAACATTTCCAATTGAATATCCCTGCCCTTATATATAACCTATTGGATATTCCTTGGAGTATTGAACTGCACTTTTTGGGGGACTTTGAAAGCAGCTCTGAAGATTTGGCAAGGACCACAATGAATTATAACTGATCTGAGAATCTTTAAAATGCACATTTTTGGCTGTCCCCATCCACATTAAGTAACTGCAGTCTATCATGTCTGTTTCATAGCATCTGAGCACCACGGACAAGTGAATAATTAGCTCTAGCAAGAATAGCCAGATCTATGTTAGGAAAAATTTAACTCCTAGAAAGCTCAGCGACTTAAAGAGATGGATTTCTTTCTTCATGCAACACTAATCTCAGTTCATATTTTCCATGTAGTTAAGACAAATTGGTAAAAACGGACATGATTTAATTAAAATCTGAAGCCTTCACAGTGCTTGTCTCCTAAATGAAATCTCTAACAAAAATGAAAAAGACTATTTCTAAAGATTGCAAGCACTAGATTTTTTTTTCCAATTAATAAATAACCTATGAATAGATTTTCTTGTATGTGGCATTAGAGGTAGGTAGGAATCAGAACTGTTAGGAGGCTCCTCGCTAACACTGATGACACTTTAGCAGATTATTACTCTGTAGCTCTAAAAAAATCCACCTCATGTAAAAACACTGAATGAAGAGTAACAGTCCTTCCATGCTTCCTGAAGTAGGTACCCAACACAGCAGGAAGTAGCCCAATATGTGGCATACTGTTTTGTCAGCATATTCACGTAACAAGTGACCAATACCCCAACACTGGGCATTAGTATTTGTCCTTTGAAAACACAGAAAATTAAAATGTTTAATTTCCTGTCTCCTACCTTGAGGGATACTGAATAAAAATCAGAAGGTTAAAAGTATTTTTCCCCCCGTGTTAGCCATTGTTGCATTTCAGATGTGAAATTAAATTTCTTTTAGCAGACGAATAGAAGCAGGTGATTTCTGCTTTGTTGTTTTCTTTTAATGCTCATACAGATATAGAATCAAGTACCTTAGGGTATAGCTTTTGAGCAGCATATTTTTTAATTTTTCTTCTTTGGTATGGATTCACTCTTTGACTTTGTAAAACATCAGTTAAAGACTGCACTCCCAGGACTTTTGCAGAATACAACATTGTGCACATTTACACAGAGAACATCTAAGAGGAAAACACCTCCCTCTGCCAACACTAGCACTCTGAGATTTATATCCAGGTTCAAACAATATCTCCTACAGGGAAACGTGTAGGCCATCCAAGTTAAAGTATGAAGTGGAAATAAAGAGAAAGAGAACCCCCAGCATAGCAAGCCTGTTACCATAAATCAGCTGCTACAGTAAGAATGCTACATGAAGTCTCCTTTTATTAAAAGTCTCTCAGCATTCACAACTTCATGACTCCAGTAAACTGTGCTTGCAAGAAAAGGGTATTGCAAAAAGGTCACTAGCTAGCACCCAAGTATGCACACAAAGATTATTTCAAAGCAAAACATCAAACCTGGACAGAATTGAATAATAGTTCAAAAAAATGAAGCTATAATATAAAGCTAGCAACTATGTTGTATGCCTATGCACATCTTCATATGTATAAACCAAAAGAATATAGTACTAAAAAAAAAAAAAACCAACTAGTTTCTATTTCCAAAAAGTGTCAAGCAGAAGTTACCAAAGATACTTTCATCTGTCCTATCTCAGCTCCAGTTATCCATGAGATTCAGCTGCCTATCCTCCTGGGCTCCTTCAGATCCCTATTTAAGTGCCTTCCTATTCAGCCATGAATATACTCTCACATGTTAGCAGATAGCCATGTATAATATGCCCCTGAAATGTTCTTCCATGCCAATTAGCCTGTTTGGCTTTTAATTTCTCCTCTCAGTCAATCTCTTTTTCCTTCCTTCCTTCCTTCCTTCCTTCCCCTGCAAGGTTGGTTTTCTCCTATTCTCTTCCACTATGAACAGCAGTATTCCTTAAGCCCTTATGCTCGTCCTTCTCACAAACAGGTTTTGTTTCCAATCTATATCAATTTCATTGCAACACTATATCTTCTCAGATTCCAGAATCACTCTCTATGAGCTAATCTCCCATGTGCTGTGCCTATCAACCCTTACTTCCATCTAAAATGTAGTCCACATGTGTAACAACTTCTTATTTGTCAAAGAAGCAAGACCCTCAAATGAAGCTCATAATAGACAGACAGGCATGTTCAAAATCCCTAAAATATTTAATCCTTCACACATCTTTTAAAGTTTAGAATATTTAAGGAGATTTTTGTAGGGTCTAAAAAGTTTACATGGGCGCAACTGCCTTTTCCATCCATAAATTTTCCATTAAAGGTTATTAAATACAAATGCAAAACCACTAGCTCGTGACATCCTAAAGCCAAAAGTTAGTGAAAGCAAAAGGTATAATAGGAAAGTATTGATGCTGTCCATCTTGTCTTTACATTTCTCTTTTGCCATGCACTGCTGGCCACTATAGAAAACAGCACACACTACTAGACCTAACTCTGGTCTGACTGAATAAATACACACATTCTGATGTTATTTTAAGTTTTATTTCCAGAGGAAATGCCAACTAAGCGGTTGTGCTTTCCATCTGTCTGCCTCCCAGTACTTCAAGTCCCAATACAATTTTGAAATCAGCAAATTAATTTCAACAAAGTCTTCAGAGAATTTTTTTTTTTAATAAAAATTTGACTTCTGGATACAGGTGAGACCCAACATCCACTGGTGCACCACTAAAAGCACTCACTGTGTTGGTCAGCTGCTGGCTGTCCAACCAGCCTGCTTACACACAGCTCCAACCGGCAATTGCCAATGTTACCATCCTTGCCGGAGAAGGATAACATGGGAGGGAGGAACAGGAGTGCTGAAGCTACTGTATTATCATATTTGGAGTAGAAACTATGAAAAAGACCCAAAAAATCATAATTTAAAAAAGGAAAAACATATTTTAATCATTCCTTCACATAAAGAATTAATTTCTAGGTCAAATCCTGATGGTTGCCTGTTAAACTCCATCACTACATGAGAAAATGGTTATTATAATAACCAAAACCGAGGCAAATTTAAGTAACACCAACTACATCCTGCCCTCCATGTTCAGGTGCTGAGCTTGAGGGAGGAAAAAGCACGAGCATACCCTTTATAGGCAATACAAAGTGGTAGTCTCTTCAGTTGTGGATGTTAGGATGTGTACATCTCAAGCATGAAAGGACATGGAAGACAGCTCTCCAAGACAAAAAACAATTAGCATTAAAATACACTGGAACAACCTCCCATGAAGGAGGGTACAACCTCACCCTAGAAGGAAAGGAAGCCATCCAGAGGGATCTTGACAGGCTGGAAAGATGGGCCCGGGGGAACCTAATGAGGTTCAACACTGCCAAGTGTAAGGTGTTGCACTTGGGTCAGAAAAATCCCAGACATAGATACAGACTGGGAGAAGAGCTTCTTGAGAGTAGCCCTGCTGAGAAGGACTTGGGGATTGTGGTGGATGAGAGACTTAACATGAGCCAGCAGTGTGCTCTTGCAGCTCGCAAGGCCAATGGGATCCTGGACTCCATTAGAAGAGGGGTGGCCAGCAGGGACAGGGAGGTGATTGTCCCTCTCTACTCTGTCCTCGTGAGGCCCCATCTGGAGTACTGTGTCCAGATCTGGGGCCCCCAATACAAGAAAGATGTGGAAATATTGGAGAGGGTTCAGAGGAGGGCCACAAAGATTAGAGGGCTGGAGCACCTGCCCTACAAAGAGAGGCTG
>VZTU01028316.1:0-13778 GCA_013400835.1 Zapornia atra
ACTTAGCCAGGTTTATAGCACAAATGGTATGTAAAATACCACTAAGAACTTACTGTTAAAAATAATATTTTAAACCCCTTACTCTTCCATATTTTACTTCTATGTGAGTATGGTTGTGAGTTTGCCAGTCCTGAGACACAACCTAATTTTGTTTTCCATATATTTGACATTTGTAATAGCAAGTAAGAAAGATACAAGGAAACCTGCTACAGTGTTGACTTCTCATGCTGAAAGCTAGACAACTTAAATAAAAGCTTGATAGCAGCCTAAAATACAGAGCCTATAGTAATTCAGAATAACTTTCCTGTGTAGAATTTTGCACTGATGGTATATTGAATAGTAAAGTGATATGATTTTCCTCTTATTCTCTATCCATTTCAATTCTAACTATGTTTTAATCATCACCTTAGAGACAGTGACAGTTAAAATCAAATTATGTATGCATATATAAGCTGGAGACAATGAGTTTTAAATCATATGATACATCAACTTCTAACCCTATTTATTTCTTCAAATCCAGCTATTGTTCTCCTGTGAACAATAAAGTAGAAGAAAAAAGAAAAGCTATTATTGATTTCTAAATCTAGCAGTAGCATCTTAATACTGATAAAAAGAAGTCCTCTGTGCTTGCTCAGTATCCTTTGTGCATTCCTAGAACAAGTGAAGTAACTGGTGGGTTTTGTTTGATTTTTCTGTTTACTGGCACTATACACAGGTATTGACGTTTTCAGGACTCCCAGGATCCTTGTTATAGAAACCATATTCCAGGACTACACTACTACTGGCTCTCACAAGCATAAGACTCTTTTCTGTGATGCAGTCTATATTTAAGAATATGTGAAGACAGATAAGGCAGCACAAAAAAAAGAGATATTGGTCAATATGATGAACCTGTGAATTCATGTTAATTTACCAGATGTCTAACTGTTCTGAAGAGATTTTGCAGACATTGTTAACCCAAGATTATTTCAAAGATAGGCTTGAAGGAATCACAAGTTATTTTAAAGAGTAAGGGGTCCTGTGTGTGAACGGTAACGTGGAGAAAAAACAGGAGTTATATTTTCTTTTTCTAGTTTATCATAGGATGCCAAGATACGCCTAGCTTTCATTTTACATTCAGATATGCTATTGATCTCAAGGGGGTTTCAACAACACTGGAAATCAGACAGCCCAGCAGACTTGCAATCACAGAATCACAGAATAGTAGGGGTTGGAAGGGACCTCGAGAGATCATCAGGTCCAACCCCCCTGCCAAAGCAGCTCCCCAGCTCATATTACACAGATAGGTGTCTAGACGAGTCCTGAATATCTCCAGAGAAGGAGACTCCACCACCTCCCTGGGCANTAACCTAAAACATGTCAGAAATACATATTAAAATGAAAGCTTTGTTATCGTGCCATTTTTCAGCTAAAAATCCATTTTTCAGTCTGAAGAATAATGGCTGAGTTGTTTCAAAGATACTACAAACGTTACATATCTTTTACAAGAGTACTGGGGGATTTTACAGGAGTACTAGTTGATGGTGTTAGCCTTAGTTCCATACTGTAGAGCATTAATGTATGCCAGAGCTAATAAAGAAATGTAAAAATGAACCAGTCCTACGCCATGGTTTCACAGCACTAGAGAGAAAAAAAACAAACCCCAAACCCAAAACAAACTAAACAAACAAAAAGCCCACAAAAACCAGCTAAACAAACCCAAAAACTTGGGGAATTCATATTACAGTGGAGGAACTAGTTTACAAGATTATTAGCTCTAACAGTCTCAACATCCCACAGCATGGAAAGCCCAAGAGAAGGGGAGGGAGGCATCACTGTTTTAAGTGTCAAAAGAAGTATCTTACGCAATACAATGGTCACAATAAAAACCAAATGTCTCTGTGAAGAGAGCAGTATGATCATACAGGCCTGAAACTAAAAAATAAAACTCCATAAAGAAAAAGGATTGCCTTTGTTTCCTGAAGTACAAGTGTTCTTCAGAACCAGTAAGCCACTTGTGGCTGCATGCTAGATTAAAAACAACACTGAAGTTATCCAAGAAGTTTAGGAAAGCAGACATAAACTATTTTGTGTTATGCTTATTGTTAAGACCTTCTCTTTAACCATATGTCAAAAATTTCAAATAGAAATGAGTGAAAGAATTTTAACACAAGGTTTAGTATTATGCACTAGACCAGTGACATAAATGCAAGAGTACATTGCTGCCTTTCTGTTGTAAGGCTTCTTAAGCATATATTTTATGTGCACTGTCTGCAAGAAATTGGTTTGATCACTGCAAGCATTTCAGGTGTTTTCTGAGGCTGCAATTTTTACTTCTGAGGTCTGTTTGTTTTAGTCCTGTGAGATAGTCTTTTTATTATGAAATATGACAACATAACAGTTTAACCGTTTTGATCTGTGATAACTTGCAATATTAAAAAAAGGAAAACAAACAAACAAACCTCAACAAAACCCAGTCTGATTACCTGGAAGTCAAGTTGTTGAATATGCCAAGGATCAATTAGAGCTGCATGTTTCTTGTTTTATTCAAGTTATTTTTAAGATGCATGTGCTTTATTTCATAGGAGTGTTCTGCTGGCTTTTCATCTGTTTCTGGACGGTCTGAGTGGATTTCAGTCGACCTCTTTTGACATTGCTCAAGTCTGTTCACATACCTTTGTGAGCTAGGCAGATGATTCCCAAAGTACAGATTACTCAGCAGGTCACTTGTGTCTATGGCAAAGTGCCATGTGTATGTGGTAGGGAAGGGAGCAAAAGGGTAGAGCAGAGCTCTGAAAGTGTTGGGGGCTGTAACAGCAGTTTACACAGCCCTTGGTAAATGCAGATCTCCAGTATAAAGAGGCTTACTGTCTTGGACAGCCTACTTAAAAAAAACCCACCTGTGTAAGTAGAAGAATAATCTCTGTTTGCAATAGGGATTGCAACTAAATCAATGCAACTAAAGGATATGCAAGCTGGAAGTCTCTAATTCTGTAAATTAGTAATAGTAATCTCTTAAGGTTTAAAACTACTGCGGAAGCTGCATGAGTTTCCTTCAGCAGAGTGTAGTTTAGCCTTTATTCGTTATGACAAATGTGCAATCCAGCTCCTGAATGAACTTGAAGATTTGACTGGCAATGGTTCTAACACATGAACATGCCGCTACGCTGCATTTTCTTAGTACTTTGCTGAAAAGTAAAATGCAAATACTGTGTGGATTATTTTCTTTAAATCAGATTCTTATGCACCACAGTCTTTGTTGTGATAGTTTGTCATTTCAGGCTGTGTCCTAACTGAATTTCAAGAACTCCCAAGCAGCACTCTCACCCTGGTGCAAAACTTGGCTGTACCTCCACCTAGCATGATCATAAGGGCCAATATGCTCACCATTCTCTTGCACCCTACATCCCAGCACACTTATCTCCACAGAAGTGAACCTAGGCATGAAAAAAACAGAGATTCACAGCACTTTTTGTCCAGGTTCTTGTTCAGATTATCAGGGAGTGAGGACCCTGGGGCGAACTGCAGCACAATAAGTGTACTGTAAGTTTGAGATACAATGGTAACGTTTACATGTACCATTGTGGCACTTGACCTGAGTAGTCTGGTCAAGGTTATAGAATTTGTGCTCTCAGCACTGCCTGTGATAAAACAAAAAAAACCCCTATCTGTGGCTCGTGCATTTGAAATCAGTCTTGTTTCTGTCAGTCCACCTGTATATAGGGCAATCTTAAAGAAAACAGTAATTATTTAGCTGGTACTGCAAACTACTAAGTATAAGAATTATAAATACAGCTCTACTATAATAAAATTAATCTGGATGATCTTGATAGAGGTGTCTTCAATAAACAACAAACAAGATCACTTTGGCCCTCCTTCATTCTTAATCAAAGTGGTGTTATGCAATCAAGTGCAATGACAGCTGGAGGTAAGTCTGGTTCTTTCAAAAAATCTTCTAAAAGGAGAAGTGGTGCCAGAATCTGAACTTTCTGGTTTTTGTTTGCAAGGAGAAAAATTATCACTGCCAGTGCTGAATAAGTCACTAGTTCTCACATCTTTCTAGAATCATGAGAGGACACAAACCAAGCATCACTCAAATACCTCCAGTGCAAGAAAAATAACAGTTTTTCCTTATTCTTCCCCAGATCAGTTCTGCTTGTCAGCATGGGAGACATGTGCTGTCTAAGCAGTATGGGTTGTTTATTTTGTGGTAGACCTCAATAGGTCTGCAGAAAAAGCACACTCATTTGGGAGTCAAAAATAAATATCATATTTGGTGACAGACAACCCCAGGACACACTGCACTGAAACCTGGGATTCAAGTGAATTGTTTTGAGCAAACTTCTTTATTATATATATTATTATTTATAAGACTCAAGCATTTTGGCCAGTGTGCAATACAGATTTCTGGAAAGCATTGAAGACACTGTCTGTGATATCCAATTCAACTAAAACCAGATTGTCTTGAGCCAGTAATAGCAAAACAAACTTCTTATTATGACAACAATTAAGAAAGTATTTGGAATTTGAATTCAAATGATGGTTCCATTTAAGAAAAAAAAAATTCCTTCAACTAGTTCAGCACATAAGCATTTTTTGATGAGATTATTAGTAAGCTGCTGTCAGGCAGCTATTAAAAATTAGTTATACATCAATTTATTTTATAAAAAAAGGTAAACTAACTTTCTTGGTTTATAAAATAAGAATATCTACAATTTAAGCAGAGCCATAGATTTGTAAAAAATTTCTGTATGACCTTTAGTCATATGAATTAGGATTTCCATAGTAGTGACACTGAGGAAGAGAGGAAGGCATAGGCAGGGATTGTCATAATTCTGTGCTGCTGGATTTGATTCAGAATATAACATTCCTGGAAATAAATCTGTTTCTGATCTTCCAGGTTGTGAAGACCTTAAAAGTAACAGTGTGAACAGGTGCAATTAGTGTGGCCGTCCACAGCCATGTCTTTTCCTTCAGCTCCTCAGTTAAGTGAATTTACTAGGAGATCTGAAATATTGATGTCAATTATTTGTTCCTAATCATAGGAACATGTTCCAAATCTTGTGTTGAGATGTCCCACAAACACAAATTACTCTGTGTGCTGAATTACGTACCACAGACCAACAGGAACCACATTCATCACAACTACGCTATAGTTTGCTTGCCCATTCTTATTCTTGTACCTGAAGCCTGAAGTATTTATTACTAAATTTTTTTCATGTTACAGAACTCTTTGAAGGCATTCAGGAAGCACTGAGGAAAATACAAGCAGGCACAGGGCCAAGGGCAATTAAACCTGTAGATGTGGCAGGAAGCAGGTCATTACCTAGAAGATGATGCTGCACTTGTAATGCTCTGTGGAAACAAGATTAAGTCCAATGGCAGAGGCCAGACTGCACAGCCCTTGTACTGAAAGGCTGTGTGTGAAGCAGTGACAACCATGCTCTCTCACTTAGTGCTGACTGGGGGTTCATAGCTAGAACAGTGAAGGCTGTGGCTTCATGTCTTGCCTACTTGAGTTGTCAATGAAGTCAGTAAGACAAAATTTGCTGCACCAGTTGTTCTGTTAATTTTACTAGAATGCCTCCAGCAGGGGCTTTGGTTGAGAGCATCAACACCTAAGTGAGCCAGGTTTGAGCCTACAGACTTCAGCACATAAAACCAGTCTCAGTTCTGTTTGATGATCAGTAGTGTTAGGGTAACAAGTATACTCCCAGTTGTTATATACTGCTGTATGGGATCTTTTGTAAACACAACCCTTTTTTTTTGTTTTGTTTTAATTAGTGAAAGGAAGTGTTTTGGTCTTTTTTCTTTTAAAAGTAATATTATTTTTGGCAGCTAATACCAAAAGAACATAATCACAGAATCATAGGGGTTGGAAGGGACCTCGAGAGATCATCGGGTCCACCCCCCCTGCCAAAGCAGCTCCCCAGCTCATATTGCACAGACAGGCGTCCAGACGAGACTTGAATATCTCCAGAGAAGGAGACTCCACCACCCCCCTGGGCAGCCTGTCCCAGGGCTCTGTCACCCTCACTGGGAAAAAGTTCTTCCGCACACTGCACAATGCACATGTTTACGCATGGCAGGAGAGTAGTGCAATAAACAGGGTGATTTCTTACATGTCCCCTCTGGGGCATGGCAGAATTTCATTCCGTCTGTACTTGCTTCAAAATCTGATGCAACTAACTTCATGCAAGCACATACATACTCCCATTCTGAAATTTGCCAAGACTAAATTAACTCTGTTATATATAGGTTAGTTTCACTCTCACAGAACCCAAAGGCAGATTTTTAGCATTTCAGGGGGAATAAAGGGAAGTAAGATATGGGGGGAGTTTTGTTTTGTTGAGGTTTTTTTTTTAACTTTTGCAAATTTATTCAAACCTTAATCTTATCAGTCTCCAGTCCTCTCTCTCCAGACATGCTTTATGGCAAACTAGCTGTGTGATATCCCAGTGGGAAGTCATAAATGTCTTTTGCCTGTCTGGAACTGAGCAGGTGATGGTATCAATGCCTGTTTAGGTTAGTGTGGATGTTTTCCTAATTGATTTTGAACGAACATGACATTGTTTTAAGGGTACATTTATAATACAGTCATTTGTTTTCCCAGAAAAGTAGAGCGGCTGAGCTGGAAGCACAATGTTTAATTTATGTCAACCATTGCTAATTGCAGCTGTTACTGAAATATACTGTATATCAACAATATTGCATTTAATTGAGATAATTTGAAAAAGAGGCTTTTGGAAAATCTTCTCCAGTCATCCTTCACTGAAATGATGTGGCCACATCTATAGCAGATACATTTTTTTCTATACTGCTTTGAAATTCAAAGTTAAACCTCACTTGCTGCTATGCTTTTATTCTCTTTGGTTTATTTGCTTCTCCCAGATATTAAGATTTTTCTTCTCTTATATTGCATAATCCTTAAAGACCATTGAATATTCTTCTTTGGACTTTTCATGTAACTTACCCAATTTTCTGTGATTTCCTGTCCCATTTTCCAATATTCAAATTACCTTATCTCTTAGGTAGTCTGCAGAAAACCCCTATAAAATTAGCCTACAGAAAAGAAGACTCAAGAGGGAGCTCATCAATGTATGTAACTACCAGAAGGGAGGGGATAAAGAAGGTGGAGCCAGGCTGTTCTCAATGCTGCCCTTTACAGGACAAGATGCCATAAAAATTGAAACACAAGATGTTCTGTCTGAACATCAGGAAACACTTGAGGGAGGAGCAAGACTAAACACTGGCACAGGGTGCCCAGAGGGGTTGTGAAGTCTCCCTTCTTGGAGACAGTCAAAAGCCACCTGTACATGGTCCTGGGCAACTGGCTCTAGGTGGCCCCGCTTGAACAGAGGGGCGAGAAGGGATGACCTCCAGAGGTTCCTTCTCACCTCAACTTTCCATGATCCTGTGAAAAAAGCAAAAGGGATTAGAATTAATTTTAAATGTAATTTTTTGATTCATACCTACCCTTTCCTTCTCTAGTTTTGAGACTTAACACGGTGTATAGCATACAGGCATGCTTACAATCAGCATGCAGCTGGAATGTTTCAGGAAAATAGTGTGCTACCTACAGTTATATCTTGTTAAAAGGATGGTTTATTTCTCAGTATATCTGAGAATGCACAATTTTCCATCAGGAATGGATTGTCCTCGTGTATTCTCAGCATATGTAAAGGAAATGATCCATTAGATGTTCTGTTTCTGGGCAAGTATTTGCTGGCTCAAGTATGAAATAATCTGTATTTGCTGCACTTGGAAATAGAACAAGATCTATGTTCAGCCTGTGCTGATTTCTACAGTTCTACCGGAAGACTGAGATCTAGAGTTTAAGCTATGTTAAAAATAAATTTCCAGACCTGTAGTTTTCTGGTTGTTTATTTTTCTATGGGAAAAATGAAGAAAAAAAGAGTTATTGAAAAGGTTAATGAATTGTTGTATACCTGAAAATTACTTCAAACTCTATATCTGAGGTGAGAACATCATTCTAAGACTGGCTGTTTTTTGAGCTCTTTGGTTCAGGCATCCATGGGCAGTCACCTCTGTCCTACACCTGTTTTTGACTCACACACCATCTAAATGTCCACTGAACCTGTCCTCCAGAAGTGTTGAGGATTATTTCATTTTTGCAGTAGGTGTCAGGTAGGTCTAGTGTCAGCACACTGAGCACACAGCACAGAGACAGACATACAGAACCTTTACACACTCTCAGTCGTTGCATAGCACCCAGTAAATATCCCACAGGTAGGTTACTATACAATTAGACCCACTGTTGCATATAAGTCAGTTTGATTTCTTTCCAGCATTCCTCCATGTTTGGGAAAAGGAAAGTAACCTTATATATTACCAGGTTAATGATGCTATTTGAGGAAGTGATTTGAAACATTCATAATTTTGAACTTCACTGAATTACCAGGCACCAGTTATAGTACCATCTGCTGCACCACGTTGCGTTAATGTGCTTAAAACTAAATCCTCCTTGCCTTAGCCTCACGAGTAATCCCATTGACATCAATTTGTTCCTAAGTCTTCTAATAACTAGAGGGAGTTGTGGGACTTTGCAGGATCACCTTCAGGGATCATAAGACAGACCATGGCACTCTCTGCAGATCACTTACTCTATTAAATAACACGGGAAGCAGAACTGCACTCTGATCTCTGCTTCATGCCTGGTGACTTTTTGTCTTTGAGGACTCAGATGATCCTTATGAATTTGTAATTTTTTTACTTAGACCAGGAATCCCTCAGTGACCCCCTGAAACAGCAAATAGGGGAGGCAGAAATTCAGCTTTACTTGTTGCTTACCAGTCCCGTCTATGCCCACAGCAAATGCTGTGGTTAGTGCAACTTCTCTCTGCCCCAAGAGGGATGCTCCTGTTGTACAAGTGGCTTTTCGTAAGTTCTTTTGAAGACAGGCAGCATCACCATTCTCTAAAACTGAGGAAAAGCTGTCTTTTTCAAAACCCAAATTTTCCCTGACTTACAAAAGCATCAGCAGGATGTGAAAGTTTTGAAGCACTTAAAGGAAGTTTCCATTTTCTCTTGAGAGTTAGTGATATTTTCTTTAGAGCAGTTTTAAGGTTACCTTCTTGTTCTTAACTTGCAGTAATTTGAAGGGATTATCTTTTGATGGGAGGAGGGGGATGAGGGGAGTGTTAGCAAATCCTGGACTTTAGTTTTCTATCTCAGTTAATTACAGGCAGAAAGGGCAGAAGAGGATTCATTTCTTCCACAGTCAAAGCGTGTTTCCACAATGGTCTCTCACCCCAATAACAATACAGCAGGAGATAAGTGTTCCCAAGACTGAACTTTATTGTACTGAGAGCATGTAAAATATTTATTTACCAATTCTGTCTTGCCTTATCCCCTATCTTTTTTCTGTCTCCCTCTGCTGTTCCCATTTTAGTTGCTACGATGAATCTTTTGCTCTTTGTGCGTGTATTAAGAAAAACAGAAGAGAGGGATGTTGCTGGTTTTATGTGCTCATAAAACATAGCTTTTAGACCAGATGGAAAAGGCAATTTAGGCTGTTTTCTAGTTGTCCCCAAAAAGAGTTGAAGCTCCTTCTCTCCACACTCCTTCCTAAAGTGGATTTTTTTGCTTGAATATAGTCTGTATTCTGTGGTTTCAGAAGTCACAGTCTAGAAGCATTTTACCATAAAGAATATGTTTTCAGAGGGCTTCAGGGGGTTTCCTGGCATTTTTCAGGCTGCTGTGGGAAGTTCTTCAATAAATAAGCAGAATGGTAAAGTTACCATTAACAAAATGTTCCTGAGGCAACTGCCCCTAGTCACCTCCTAATGTCCAAATGAACATGCCCTTCATTGCCCCTCTTTGTGCATGAGTTCATGCCCAGCCATGTGTGTTGATGCAGATGAACAGCAGTGACACTACATCTTGCGGCCACACTGGTAATGCCTTGTGTGGGAGTTACTCTAGTGGAAGAGTGCTTTATGTAATCTCCCTGCCCTTGGGCTGGGAAAGGAGGAAGAGATTTATGAATGCTGTGATGTGTCTGCGTTTTTGATGTCACTTTAAGTGACTACATTTTTTTAATGTGGTACAGGCTTTAGTAGCTGGACAAGCAGCAAGAAATAGTACAAGAGGCTCTTACTCATATTCACTTGGGCTGTAAAATCATCTCTCTTTATTGCTATGGTGAAATAAGCTGTTTAATTTATGTTTCAGTGGTTGGACAATTTAACTTGGATAGTCCATGAGATTATTGGAATTGCCTCTCTGTTTGTGTTTTGTATAATTTTACTAACTTTACAGCAGATCTGAATGGTGTTTCTGGAAAGGTAATTATATCTGTTTAATAACTTATTCATTTTACCTGACTAGAGTAGCTCCATACATGCCTACTTCTGATTAATCTTTAGTTCTTAAGGCTGTTTTTGCATGCTCTAATTGTGATTGTGTCAGAATTGAGCTTGGAGATCTACCTGCAGCACTGCCCTAACTTTCTTGAATTCATCACCAGTTCTTCTATTTTTGCTGGTCTACTGTCAGCTGGATGAACAGGTTCATAATTTTCTATTCAACTGGATTTCCTTTCTCAAGCCTTGTCACTCCCTGTTTCTCCCTGTATGCTTAGAAATTACATATCTGAATAACTCCTGAAATGTAATCAGAATCAACATACGTTTTTGTGTTAAAATCCCAATTAAAAATGCAGCCTCAACTTTAATAACACAATTGAATGAATACAATAATTCCACAAGTGCCTGTATAAAATTCACCATGTTTTTGGCAGCTGGATAATTGAAGGCAGATATGATGACAGAATAACTTTTGAGAGCATTGCAAGATTATTTCTCAGGGAAATTCACCACAATAAAAGACACAGGATCTGAAAAATTAAATCATTATTTCTTGCAGGATTAAGAGCATTTTTCACAGATAACAGTAAGTTAAACCCAGTTTTTAATCAGCTAGGATCAATAAGGGCTGCTAACACATAATTATTGATTAATAAGTCTAGACTTTAAGGAAGTGCCTTGTTTTCAGTTGAAATTGCAAGTGAGAACACATATATTTAATATATTTAGTGTTCATTATAGGGTATTACCCTGACTGTGATCAGGAACATTCAGTTATGAAGAGCACAAGGACTGTACATGCATAAAACTTCACCTGTTGTCAGTCAAAGATTTCTAAGATTCCTTTATCCAGAACACTCTGAAATTTACCTTTGTACTGTCACATGCCATTTGATTTTCAAGTTCAAATGCAAGCTTTTATACTATTGGTGTTTACCTGTACATGACTGAAAGTATGACACAATGGAGTCAACTTGTCATAAAGTAGAACCAATTCTCAGGAGACCGGGTTGCACTGTGAACTTGTCAGCTCAAGATCACAAAACATCTTTTCTGTGCCTTTTATCCTTAGAAAAATGTGTATAAAGATACCTTTGATATTTGTCTTGCTTATTTTGAGATGTAGCACACTGAACAATGTGTTTGCTATTGGAGGCTGTAATATTATTGTTATAGAAACAAAAAGTACTTGCAAACCTAGTCATAATAGAGTAATAGATTTTTTCCCCTCTCTCTCCTAGATTTTTAGAGTGTGGGATATACAGACCCTTTCACTGCTACAGGTCTTCCATGATAGTCAAGGGAGTCCTCAAGAGATGGAGACCTTTGCCATGGTATTTGACAACACTCACGGCACACTTATCACCAGTATGTTACAGCAGTTGACACGAGAGCATCCCCCTTCTCCTAGGATGTGATTTCCTTTATGATTGTACAGAACTGAAGTTGAGTACAAGAATAAGGTATATGAGATATACCAATACTGGGAGATAAGAATATTTGCACACTAAGACAATTTTAAAGTTGTTTTTTTAAAATATGGTGCTAATTTCAATGTAGAAATGTGCGTGAAAGCATGCAGCATGGGAATCAACATCAGGAACCAGAGAAAATGAGAAAAGCTTCCCTGAAAGCAAGGTGAACCTTTCTTGGAAACACTAAACTACAGCTATTGTTCTGTAGCTTTCTCATTTCTTGAAAGCTACTAAGCCACTGATTTTCCCCCAACTAATTGCTCTAGCACCTTACTCCCGTTTGGAGATCAAAGCAGCAAAATAGAGGCTCTGCAGAACCCTCACAGGTGTATTCAAACTCCTTATTTAACTCAGTAGCTACAAAAAGCCCCACAATCTCTGATGTCAACAGATGCATTGTCCAATTGTCAAGGAATGAAATATTGTGGGAACTCATCCCAAGATTTCTGGGCTCTGTTTCCTGACTCTGTAGCAGGGAGTCTAGAATCTCCAAGGGACCAGAGCTTCACTGGTGTTAGTAAGGATGTCAGCTTTCTGTATCTCAGGCAGAGATTCCAGAAGCCGGCAGAGTTTGTCTGCCCCAGAGACACAGTCACTGAAAAACAAAACAAGACAAAAAAGCTTTGAACCTATCCTGAGACTATAGAGGCCTGAGACATACCAGGCAAATAAGGTAATTGTCTTTGGAGACAACTTTTTCAGTTTCCAAAGGCTCAAAGCTTCCAAAGCTTGTCAAACCTGTGAAGATGAACGTGAAACATTTTGTTTTCAGTGACCGGTATTTTCTGCTGAGTCTGTGTGCAAATAAACCTGTTTAGAAGCCTAAATATATACATCAGACCAGAGTCCAATGCTTACCAAGCATCTGGTAAGCACTGCAAGCTTAAGAAACTTCAGTTTCTAGGTCTTATTTTAAAAATGCCCAGAATATTAATCAGTCTAGTTTTTTAAAAATATAATCACTAAAGGATTTAGATGCAATCTTGAGTTCAAATTTAACTTGGTGAGATTTACAAGGCTGAGTAATGTAAGCATTTTACATGGTTAAATCTTTGACAAAATGAGGTGTCTTTGCCCTTATAAACAATGAATGGGACAGTGCCTAAATATCGGTAAATCTGGTCTCGAACTCAGTGATTCCATGAAAAGGCTAAGTTAAGGTCTTCTTGCCCACAAAGAGGACAAGAAACCAATACTATCTGTGGGTGAATTAATTCTCATTGCTATGCACCTGACTTTACAGAGGACATTTTCAGTTATTAGTTCATTAACATCCATAAATGATGGCTCACCTTCATGCTTCATTTGAGTATTGCCACAGCTTTTCTTCTATGCCTTTTTCCAAGCTGTTGGCCTCTATGCCTGGACTTATGCCAGTTATTAGGCAGTTTTGTCCCTTGCTGCATGCTCAATGGTGACTTGTGGTCCTCTGCTGGTAGAACCATAGTAATACTGGAACAGAAATAAGGCTGCACGTGTAGTCTGCTTTCTGATCCTGTATTATAAAATCTTTGTGCTTTCTTTAGTCCTGTCTGCCCCATCTGCTTCTCTGTCTTTGCAATCCTTCTGATCCAAGAGCACTGAAAAGAGTCTGAAAAACACTATTCAGACACTCAGACCTGCAGTGCTGCATAAAGGAAGGTGCTGGAAAAACCTCATCATTGCCTGCAGATAGAATTGTTTTTCTCTAAGAAAGCAGATACCAGAATTTATTTTAGTGATATATCTGCCAATTAGAGTTATATGCATTTGTGTTCATTTCATTCTGTGCCAGCCCAATCAGGGACTCGAGGATTTATGGCTTCTAATGATTTGGAGTCAGGGTATCAGTCCCATCAAATGTGGACAAGTGGTTCTTTAAGGCAAGGAAATATGTGGTCATTGTTTAACTGCTTCTTTGTGGGGAACATGTGTGAACACTTTCTGGCTTAGAGAACAGACTTCTTCAAGAAACAGGCAGCATTCCTTACCCTCTTCAGAAGAACTCAAAGGAACC
>VZTU01028320.1:0-32294 GCA_013400835.1 Zapornia atra
CCCATAGACTTGTACACATTCAGACTCATGAGGCTCCAACTTAGTGTTATCTGCAAACTTACCAAGGGAACATTCAATCCCTTCATCAAGGTCATTGATAAAGATGTTGAGCAAAACTGGACCCAGGACTGAGCCCTGGCGGATGCCACTCATGACCGGCCTCCAGCTGGATTTTGTTCCTTTTACCACCACCCTTTGGGCCCGGCCATCCAGACAGTTTTTAACCAGCTGAGGGTCCACCTGTCTAGGCCAGTGGCAGCCAGTTTCTCAATCAGAATGCTGGGAGAAACGGTGTCAAAGGCTTCCTCATGCAGAAGCCAGAAAGGTTTGACAGAGAGGATGGTATGAGTGAGCCTCTGGAAGCCTCCAGATACTATTAATTTGGCATACTGAAGCAATGAGAGGGTATGGGTCAAGACAGCTACTGGTCATACCAAAGATACTATGAAGATACTAAATTGTCTTTGACAATATAGATCAACATCTAGGTTATTTTAAAATTAAGAACAGTGTTACAAAATGTAGAGCTATAAATTAATTATTGCTGCATTCTGCAGAGACAAGAAAGCACTTAATATGCTAAGTACTACAAGTATAGTAGTAGTACTATATATAGAAGTACTCCCCTCAAGTACTTCTCAGCATTTCATTTTTATGTAATAGCAGGTCCCTGGGTGCCCTATAGGTTTGTATCAGGGATAAAGAACCAAAAGCATCGTGAAGAAAAGCTGTATTTATTAAGCATGGAGGAAGATGGAAAGGTTGGGAGATAAACGTAAGCAGAGGTGCTCTGGGCATCTTATATTGCTTTTTGTTGCATGAGTCACTTTCTTTATAACTTAGAGATAGGATCAGGTTTTATTCTAGAAGAAAACACACCTAGACAAGCTACATTCTCTGTGTTTTTCAGATCTCAGAACATTGTGGAGAAGAGTGGTACTACTTGATGCTCTATAACGTGGGGTTTCTGACCCAGAAGCCTTGCCAAATAGGTGGATGTTAGACTCAGGTTTAGTGTTTGAGAAGCTAGGGCATCTACACACAGTATCACAGGGCTCAGGTAGATACGATGAAGACTAGTATAAGTAGGATTCTCTGATTTGTTGCCATTGAATATATGCAATGGACAGGCTGGGCTTAAGTTTCAGTCCTAGGACCTAATGCATTTGTCAACATTATTACTGGGACATGCTGCAGTGAAAATAGTACAAGACAATGCTGTAGCTGGTGATGCTGCAGGCCCTGTGTTGTACCTTGTTAGGCAATTTACTACACAAACCAGAGTACATTTCAGGTTAAGGTTCAAGTTGTATTTAGTGTTAGACAGCTTAAAGTAGCCGGACAAGTTAGTCTTGCTGCACCCTGTAGAGCACAGTAACACAGAACAGAACTGGTGCTAGTTTTGCAGTTACCCCAGGGGCAGTGAGGGCTCAGGTTATTATGGCAAGAAAACATATAGCAGCAGCCAGTTTATTTTTGCATCATCCCAAACAGTCTGGAACGATAGGGATAAGGCTGATGTGGGGGGCGTTCCAGGGCTTGTCTTATGAGCTGAAAGAAATGACCTGGCTTCTTACCACACTGGGGGTTCTCATATGCTATAGAGTACTGCACTTAAAGACTGTTTTTGTGGTGTCCCTCCAAGGCGCACACTGTAAGACAGTACTGCAAATTTATGAAGCAAAGGTCTTATGCTACCACTACACATCTGGTTAAATACAGCCAGGGATAGGGTTAGAGTTAGTGCTAACATTATTATGCATTTCTTTAGAGGCAAAAAAAGGAAGGATCACTCATGTGTGTGCTAAGGTTAAGGTTATGGAAGAAAAATTTGCCAGGCAGGCTATTTTTGTTGCATCCTGCAGGTGGTGAAGGATCATGGGGAGGAGAGGTATATGTGAGTTACAGGAGCTTGCTTGTGACTTCAAGCACTGTTTGGCTTCCTGGGGAGATCTAACCTTGGGAGTATACTGTGATTTTCATAACACAATGATTTAAACCAAGGTGGGGGGCTAAGGTTCCACTTTAAAATGCTACAGCAGAGTAAAGTCTGTTCTTGCCTTCTTCATTCTAGGAAGATGGGTATGGCATCTAGATTACCTAAAAGCTGTCTATTCCGTACAGTAAATAATAATACAAGGACCAGAGCTCTCGTTCCCATAAAAATTCTCTGTACTCTACAGTAAAATAATAAACTTTCTGGCTGCATCTGGTTCTGTAAAACCACTCTGCTCCCTCTAGCTCTATCTCAAATCCCCACCCAAACCCAGCCTGAAACGCACTTACGCGGGAGTCATTTCAGACTCAAACGAAGCTTCTCAGTCCTTCTATCAGCAGCCTCCACCCCTACTGCTTGTAGCATGCAAGATCTGGTACATCAAGACCTGGACGCCAAAGGCAGGTGGATGGAGAGCATTAACTTCCCTGAAATCATCACAGAAGGGTTGAGGGCTGCCAAACACCTAATCTCATTCTTCTGAGCTCTGGATGCACGGCAAGAAAAACATGTTTGGCTGCTTCCAGCTCTCCATCTCTACTTCCAACCAGAAGTCCCAGCCTGCAATGTACAAGGACTCCCCACATACACAGAGACATGACGGACAGCCTTCAGCCTGTCACCAGTTTTTCACTCTCTGGCCCCTACATCCATCACCCCATGGGGAAAGCATTTGGGTTTCACAACCAATCCCTGTCCACAAGCTCAGAAATAACCAGAAGGCCATACCAACCTGAGGTCATGATAAAAGGCTCTTGCCCCTCCAATACCACTCCTCTCCATAAACCCCTCCTAGCTCTACAGAAGGCATCAAGAATATTTTCTTTCACTTTTCCAACTCTTACCTGAAACCTGACATTAAATTAGCATATTCCTTCATACCTGATGGGATCCTTTCCTTGAATATGAAAAACACTTTGTCATGCATAATGATGTAATGGCTTCAGTCTCCAAAGTAAAATTTTTCTTTTCCAATGTCTTGCTGCTGCAGAGAAACTTAAAAAAAGTCTCTCCATGCATTGGGATCTGCACCCCACAATCAAGGCAGTTATGTAGACAGAACCATGCTCTGCCTTATCTGAATGTCTCTGCAAGGGTAGCCCCTCCAGCTGCTTTAGGTTTCCTCCCTAGCTCTAACCAGCAACCTGGCAGCAGCAAATATACTACAAGTTAGCCCCAGCCTGAAGCCCATAAACAGATGTCTCTCTTACCCTCTGTGCCCTGCACAAAAACACTGTCTAGATGCTTTATATCCCCATATCTTGGCTTTAATCCCACCCTGAACATCATAGCTTCCCAGGGGACCAGAAGCTACCCTTTAAAGCCCTGATTGCCTTTAGCATGAATCGTCTCCCTCTTTCCGGTCTGCTCAGAATACAGCTAGTATAACTTGTTTGGCTGCCTCATTTTCTCTAACTCTAACCTGAAATGTATTCTGAAATGCAATTATGTACCAAGACACAACAGCCTTCAGCCCCTGTAGTTTATTGCCTAGGCTTTACAGGATGCCTCTGTAAAAATGTCTTTAAATGCATTAACTTCTGCAATGAGAAATCTACCCCTAAAGTGATATGTAGCCCATGGGGCCATCCCTTTCCTGAAATCAGTTAAGTCAGAGAAGTAAAAGCAGCCAGACAGGTTATTCTTGTCACAACCTGCAGAGCCCAGAAAGGCAGGTAGAGAGCTGCTTTTAGTGGGGCCTCATGGTTTAGAGAAGTGCCTGGTCCCCTGAGTACATTCGAGGTTAAAGATGTTCAGGAGTCCCAAGCCTAAAGCATTCTAGGACATCCATTACTGCAGCATCCTGCAGTGGCTGGACAGGGAGCTGGGATGTAAGAGGGGACTGTAGCACATCAAGCAGAAGGTGTCTTGCTCTTTAAACTGCTACCCAGGTATGTTTCAGGTTTGGGTTAGGGTTTCAAAATTTAAACCAGGCAGACAGGTTATTTTTGCTGTATCAGGCAGCTCACAGAAAGTCAGTGAGCAGATGGTATTGGTAGGATGAGTCTTTGTCCAGCACTTTAGAGTATTAGCCTAGTGATGCAGAATCTACTATATTTCAAGTCATAATTATTGTAATACTTTCCAGGTCCTATAAAGTAACATATAATTCTGCTGCTAGGGAAGCTGGAGGACTTTTTCAGCCCCAACAAAGTGACCCAGTGCCTTGTATGGCTGGAAAAGGCAAAGGCAGAGGTCCGTCCCCTTGTTTTTATGGCTACGGGACAACACTGAAATGTCTTGAATTAGCGGCAAATTGATGCTGTCCTTTATTTTCGGGACTGTTTTCTGGGTGTTTCATAGTAGATCCAAGTGAGAGCCAAGGAATCTAAGGCATGCAGAAACCTTTTAATTGCTGAATGCCCCAGGGACATGAGAGCTGGGAAGAGACCTGGTGCGTGTGGGCATCAAGGTGGAATATTCTCTGCAGGGCTTTGTTTCCTGGTTACAATAGGGGTGAGGGTGGGGTTTTGGTTTCTATGTGGGAGTTGGTTGCTTTAAAAAATAGCTGTTTCTGATGGCCTCTGCCTTACAATGGGCATGCTCCTTAAAGGTTGAATTGTTTTGTCTGGGAATGTTTTCAATGGAGCCTGTTATGGTCCTAAACAAAGTGCCCTGGATCAGCTGTCCCCCTGCCACCTCATCCTCAATGCTCCCTTTAGAACCAGTGGGTGCTGGCAACCCTCTGAGCAGACCAACCATGGCAGCACTGGTGAGATGGGACTGGAAATGTGCCTCCAGGCTTAGACACTTTAGGAAGGCATTAGCAACAAAAGTCTCCTTACCAAAACAACCTGGTGAAGCTATGGTTTTCCTCCCCTCCACCCATGCCTGTGGCTCTCTTGGTCCCCCATGGGATGTCCCGCAGGCTTTCTGTCTGGTGTAATGACTACTTCTGTTCTCATCTCACTGCATGTCTGCCTGTGGACTTGGTGATGTGTGTTAGACAACCATTTCTGAATCTTGCAGGTCAGCAGGTAACCTTCATAAGTAAACGAGCATCCAAATTAAAGACAGGCGTGTTTCAACAAGGGAACTCAATCTGATTCCGAAGGTGAAAGATCAAGTTTATTAACTAAGCCACCCACCTCCCCAGGAATATTACATGAATTAAAACCAGACTTCCTGGTGTTATATCTGCAACGGCTGTCAACAGCATAATTATGCCTGAAGAGTTTTCAGTTGCTTTTCTTAAAAAATATGAAAACTTCTTTTGATTAAAAGGTTGCAAAGATTTTTTAACATTTATGTGGAAAATATCCTGTCTTCTACTTGCAGACTTGGGCAGTTGCAGTAAGCTGTCCCTTAAGGGCACAAAGCAGATATCCAAAGACTTAGACTATTTGTCACAGAAAAGATTTTTTGCTGTTTAAATGAGAAAACCTCTTTAAACTGGACATTCAAAATGAGGTAATATGCTCCATCTACAGTCATCTCTGAAACCTACTGATAGGATAAAAACTTTATTTAAAAAACAAGACTCAAATTACCAGTTCCTTTACAGTCATTAAGTGCATTAGATCCAGATAGTTTATGGCACTTCTTCTTATACAAATGCTAAGTGCTGAAACTCAAAATGAACAGCTGATCTCAAGTATGATCAGTGTTAAAAGTTACTGCAGGGGCTAGAAAGGCTGACAGTTCATTTGCAGCACAAAGAGGAATTACCATACCATCCATGAAAGACAAAGTTTGAACTAATAAGAAAGAAATGACCTTCCCTCCAGTAGTCTACTGATTAGATGTTGTTTCATAGTACTTCCCTGAATGGAGATGAGCATTATTGGCTTAATTCAGTTCAGGCTGGTGTAAATCAGGACTAATTCAATTTTAATCACTGGCATTAAACTAATACAAATAAATTCCTCATTCTATTTTCTTCATGATCAAATTACTGTCTGTGAACTTCACTATGTAATAATTTGTTCTAGATTCCCCTTCAGTGCCTAGAGTAAAAGGTTGTAACAATAAACGTAAAGCCTCCCACCAGAATTAATTTAGTAAGACGCTTACTAGGGCAAGGCTCACATATACTTTGTATTTGGCATGTAGGACAGGCCACAAGATGCACTGAAAACTTTCTGGAGAAATAGCCAGCCATCAACAGTCTTTCTCTGGTTCTTTCTTGAGGAACCCTGACAAAATTAAATCAGCAATCTACATTTATTTAGCTACCTATTTAAGAATAGATTTAAAAATCACTGATCAACTCAACTGCAGGTGGGTGAATTGACAGTTAGTCACTGACTGGATTAATTTTACATGTGTGCTTGTGAATTATCTGAAAACCCAGAAAAATCCAGAAATGTATTCATTCGTTAGTACTACTCACTATCACTTGCAAAGATGTCTTGCATTGCTCCCTCTAGACTGATAAAAGCCATCCTGAGCCATAGAGACCACGGAACAAGGGCATGTCAGAGACACAAATGCAACACCAGGTCTTTATCAAATCACTTTTCTATTAAAAGCTGGGTAGATTTGATCCTTATCTACATATACCTCTGCACCTTCCCATTGGACTGCTCCTTTGGGCACGTGGGTGAAAGGGCGCTGCGGAGCGCCTGGCTGTGCTCAGTAGGCTGCCTCCCTTAGAGAGGTAGAGAGCAGCTGCTCAGCATTTCCTACAGCTTCCACTCTGGGGGAAGCTTTAATGTAGTCTTGTCTCTGATCTTTAATTTCATTTTGGAAACAAGCCATACACACAGACATACACTTGCAGCCTTACCTCTGGGTGTATAAGTGTTCTGTTTGCAGGCAGACATTAAAAATGACCCTGAGCTCCCAAATCGTGTAGAAATTTCTTAAGTTCTGATGATGCAGATTGGGTGACACCACATGGAACTGCACTGTGTGAGGGGTATCCACCATACATGCACATGTACATCTATGAGGGTCAACAGCAGGTCCAGAAGTGTGCACTTCCACTTTCCGGACACGGCTGTGGGACTCCATAAGAGCTTCAGACCTCCCATTTTGACTTATGCTCACATACAAATGGGTGACACAGAGACAAAAACATCCTTTATCCAAACAAACTCGAGCAGCTTCTAACAAGGCCACAGTTTTCTCCTCACTGGGTACAAAGGGAGAGCTGGCAGCACCAAAACCTGAAGTGCCGCAGCAGGAGCGAGCGAGAGGCAGTGGGGTTACTGGACATTTGCAGCACTGCCTGAAGTCGCCGTCAAGGCAAACAAAAGGAAACTGTTGGGGAGTGCTGAGTCCGGCATCCTGGCAGAGCTGTCTGGGTTTGCCGGCGTCATGGCAGGGCTCTGTCCCCACCCACATGCTGCGGACTGGCACCATGGAGTCCCTGAGAAAGAATATACCCATTTCTTAATGAGAAATTCAGTGATTTATCTGATAAGAGCGCAATTATCTGAAGACAATATCATCATTTGTGGGTAGGAAGCCGTCCTCCGTCACGCTGGGGATGTGACCAAACACAGTACATGTTTTACTTTGGACTAAGCATTCCCTTTCATCTAGACTGTGGCTTCCTTTCACAACTGTAGCTGGCTTGCATAAAGCTACCTTTCATCTGATTTCCTAATAAATAAGTTTTAAAATTCACATGGGGTCAGTTGGTGGTGACTAAAAAGTTTTCTGCAGGAACATGTCAGAGCAGATATATAATACACCTAGTACAACATACCTTGATAAAGAATGAACCCTAAAGCGGTATATCACAACAGTCCATCTCAAACACTGGAAACTGGCTGAGAGTGCCCTTCCCTCCTGAATCACCTCAAGACTGACATGTAGAAGTAAGTGAGAGGCAGGGATATCCCACACATCTGATTTTGTACTGTAGTTGTGTTCATTCTTTGTTTCTTCTTAGAAAACGCTTTTTAAGGTGCTTACTTCCTCTGCATGTAAAGGGTGAAGCTCAAATGCCTTTACAAATCTTCTAAACCCTTGAAAGCAGAAATAATTTGTCCTGCTGGGAAAGCAGTGGCAGCTTTACAGCCAGTTTAGCTGCATCTGCTGGGAACCTCAGCATATGCCTGGCCATGAGCTCATCAATCCTCCTGCCAGCCAAGGCAGATCTTTGCCTCCTTCTAGGCTGTAGATAATCATAGTTCTTTGCAGCGGTGTCTGTAGGTGAGCAGACCTTGCAGGTCTGAAGGGCAAAATTACCACAGAGCTGCATCACACCTAGGCATCATCCTGCAGTGTCACTTTTAGTCCCTTTATTACAATGAAGTCCTGGCTCTGTTAATCTGTTTCAGACGGCTCAGTACACGCTCCTTAAAGAACATAATCCAAATCCCATTGCTTCCAATGCAGATGATTTAGTCTCTTTTTTACAACCATGCACAGAGATGGAATATACATGGCTTTGAAGTAATCTTTAATAAATCTATTTACTTGCTGCTACTTAAAAAAAAAATCCCTGCCATCAGATCTTAATCTCTTCCCACAGAAAACAAAGAACAGATTTTTCAGTGTTTCGCCTGTTTCCTAGCTGTTACTAGCAATGCACTGGCATGAGTTTAGAAGAAGACTGTCCTACTGAACATGACTATCCTTTTAAAAAAAATAATTGCTAGGGGGGACTTAGAACAGGCTCAAAGAGGGTAGAGAAGGAGATGGGGAAAGAAGGGAATTGCTTTTGTTTTGATCTATTGCCCTCACAGTCCCTCAAATCCTCTCTGATTCAGCTTCTTAGATTGTTTTCACCATCCTTAACAGCCAGAATCACAACCTAATTTATCCTGTGTCAGCAGCAATACTAAAGCTGAAGCACAGCTACCAGTTTTATCTCCATAGCATTTTTTTATTATTATAGGCTGCAACATATCTGTGATAGAACTCTGTAGGCCATGGAAGAATAGTTGTCCAAACTGCTCAGCAGTTATTAACTCTGATACTGGGATTTCCCCACATGTGATTTCTCTATGTTGGAACAACTGGGTATCACAGTTTGGAGTCCTCCTGCGTCTCCCATGGATAGCTTGGAAGCTCTTAAAATCTATATAAACTTGGTGTTATATCTGAGATTGAATCATAATTTAGGGGTAAAATATTACAGAATTACTATTATTAGCCCCAGACAGGCAATCCAAATCTAGGAAACAGTGATTAAACATAAAATAGACTAAAAATACATAGAGGCACATATATGAAGCACGTAAGTAACCTTACTTAATGTGAGGACTGAACAGTTATGATTAGCTCTTTGTTCACAGTCTGAATTTTTGAGACATCTGATTATTTTCATAATCCTGTCCCTCAAGAACAAATGCAAATGCTGCAAGCTTGTCAGGATGGACACATGACAGGAGAGAAACAAGGAGTAAAAATACTCCAAGTGTATTCAGGAAGGATAAGACTATACTGGAACAGCACATGTGGAATATGCCGTTTATAATCTTATTCTTGGGGCAAGTGGGAGGGGAAGTGCTTCATACTCCAGTGGCTGAGTAACATTTAGCAGTTTGCACTGAGGCACAGCCCAGAGCTGCAATTTGCCCGTATCAGGGCTGACAAGACTTGGGGTTTCTTTTCCACTGTTGCATCTGTTATGCTTGTGGCAGAGACATCAAAAAGCATCAGCTCCCCATATATTAAGAAATGTACAAAAAGTAGGCAATGTCCACGTGCCCAAGGTCTTACAGTTTGTGGAAAGATAAGTTTAGAAAAGTAGATTTTTAAAACTAGTGAGCAAAGTATTATCTAAAATTCGAAGACTTTTGCAGCTCTTAGAATCACTGGTGTTATAGAGACATTTTCTTCATGTCCTGGAGTCAGCAAAGGCAAGGCTAAATGGGAAAGCTGAAATGGGTCCCTTCCAGTGAAGACATGCAGACACTTAACTGCCTTGCCCTGAGCAAAAGAGCAGGGATACTAGCAGGGATACTGCCAGACTGACACCACTCCCTGTACCTCCTCCTTTTCCTACAGTGTTATAGATACACAGGGAGATGACCAAGACAATGGCACTACCACTGCTCATGTCCCCTGTGCTAGGAGTCAGGATGGGGCTGCAGCAGAGCTTGGGAAAGCCCCAACCATGAACCTGGTGGGATCACAGCATGGGAAGAGCTCTGTCTTACACCATGAGCTTACATCATGGTGAATGGGAAGGGTATCTGGCATATCTAAGATCAATTTAAGTAGATAATATGCAAATTGAAAAATGTTTCAGTGTAAGAGAAAGAGCTCTGTACTCCCATCAGAGACCCTTCCTCTGTCTCATAGCTCTCCTACCAGCCATCCGTAAGCAAAGTGGTTTATGGGACTGATGAAACATTGTTTTCCAGAACTTTTTGAGCAACTCTTTGCATTCGTTTTTCTAGCTGTGTCCACACCTCAGCCTTCACTGCCATTGTTATTACAGAAGAAGCTGGGAACAACAACATTTTAAAGAATGAAGGGGGCTTCAGTTGCAAAAGCATTTCCCATAGCTGCCCAGCTGGTACAGCACTGCCCCAGGCTGCAGTTAGGAGAGTGCTTTCCGTAACAGTAAAGCTTGTTTAAGAAGCTCTTGCCCCCCAGCCAGTTGTTCCTGTCTTTGTGCTTTATTTCAGCATCTTTTTGCTTGCACCAGTGGAACTGTTTGTTAAACCAAGCCGTAACACAAATCACAGATACGACCTGAATTAATAAACCTTCCAAGAAAAAGTTGTGGGCTTGCAGGGATTGGGTTTGTCTTTAATGCATCGCTTCCATGTCTGGTTGAGAAACCCTGCAAACAGTACAAAGGCACGATGAAGGAGACAGTCAACTGCAGTGCAGGCAGGAAGAATGGCAACTTGTGGTGAGGATTTTTCAAATAGCACTGCTCTCAGGGAAACCACATGTGCAACTGCAGAGCATGATGCCCAAGCACTGTGGGCTCTGATAGAGCCCTTCTGCTCCTCCATCCGCCTTTCCCTGCTGTGGGTTTAGGGAGGGCATGCTTAGCTGCCACGAGCTAGCTGTCTTCCACCAGTTTTTTCAGGAGATTTTGTGATACTGAGGTTTCATGGGTTTATTTTCACCACTCCAGGTGTTCATGTAAAAGGGAAATGGAATTCATGCTTTGGCTTTTTTGACATTTTTGTTTTCAAACTCGAGTTCCCCAAGAGAGCCTTAACTCTTCCAGGCTCTCAGGCACAGCCTGATCCCACTGTAGATGATACCTATCTAATGGCCTGAAAAGGAACGTCAGAAAGGTGCTGGTAAGAGCTTCTCCTCTGTCATGTCAACAAATCACCCAATAAAATCATGCAGGCATATTTGACAAGTATTAAAAAACCCCCAACAAATCCAAACCAACACACATTTTCAGGCCTTCTTTACACTCAGGGTAAAGAAACAACAGAATGCAAAAAATCAGTGTATCTGTTTCCTCCACAAGTCTTCTTTAAAACTGGTTGGATTGCAGGGACATGATAGGAAGATTCCACTGTTTTTTCATGATGGGTTAATTTGAATGGGAAAAGACATGTCTCTCAGTGGCCCTCATGATAGTCTTGTGAGAATAAGCAACAGACAGAGTGGAGCCCATCTGGGATTTTACCAGTTAGACTTTCTCAGGACAAAGACCTCGTATTGCATTAAAATATTAACTTGAAAGACACCGTTTGACTCTTGCAGAAACCATATCACATGTATTAAGCTGGAATTGTGTATCATGTTATGTCATTTTTTATCAGTTACTTCACAATTGTGTAATTTGTTCCTGTATCCAAGGCATTAGAGTTCATTAATTTAATTTCATCTTATCAAGCAACAGCCAAACAGATGCTCAGTGAAGATGAGGAGAAGAAAACAAAAAGCTTTTTCACTCTAAGGTCTCTGCTGTATGTCATGGGTGCTTACAGGGGCTCACAAATCACTGGTGATAAAATGGACACCTCCTGCAAGCCAAAGACATCAGCCCAAGAAGGGCGAGCCAGAAAGCCAACTGTGTGTGACAGCAGCCAGTGTGAACTTCAAACCAGTTGTTCGCTGCTATATAAAACCTCCACACTGGAGTAATAACTTTTATTATTTATTCAAACTTGCAGAGTAGTGCTGCTGCAGCAAGTGTGAAAGAGAGAGAGCTATCGTGTGGCGACACAGCAGCAGGCATGCGGACACCCCGGCTCACAACCCAAGCACACTGGCGTATTTTCATAAAACACAGAACTGCAGCATTCCCCTACACAGGCAGCAGCAACACCCTTCAACAACCAGCTCGCTCCTTTGGTGTTTTATCAACAAATACTGAACGTGTTTTTCATGTTCTTAAGAAACCGGATATTTCTCTGCCCAAAACCCTTTGTAAGAAGAATTCCTGCCCTCATTTAGCTGGCTGCAGTCTGTGCAGGGGGAGTCTTGACAGGTGTTGTGGTTTAACCCCAGCCAGCACAGCCACTCACTCACTCCTCAAACCCCAACCCCTGCCTCCACCTCCCTCCCTGGGATGGGGGAGAGAACCGAAAACAAAGAAAACCGAGAAAACTCGTGGGTTGAGATAAAAACAGTTTAATAGGACAGAAAAGTGAAATAATTATAACGAAAATAATAGTAATGATAAAAGAATATACAAAACAAGTGATGCACAGCGCAATTGCTCACCACCCAGAGACAGTTCTCAACTAGTTTCTGAGCCATGCCACCTCCCAACCAACTCCCTGTTACATATGGAGCATGACATCATATGGTATAGAATATCCCTTTGGGCAGTTGGGTTCAGCAGTCCCCAGCTGCCCAAGGCTGTGTTCCCTCACAGCTCGTTGGATACTCCCCGCCTTCTCATTGGCAGGGCAGTGTGAGAAGCTGAGAAGTCCTTGACTGCTCAGCAACAACTAAAACATCAGTGTGTTATCAACATGATTCTCATCCTAAATCTGAAACACAGCACCACACCAGCTGCTAGGAAGAAAATAAGCTGTATCCCTGTCGAAACCAGGGCAACAAAACCTAATGGCCTATATATTTCTTAATATATTAAAGTGACAGTTAAGTATTTCAGTTAAATTATACTACCCTAAAATGAGATGGTTTTTAACAATTCAAGATATCAAAAGCACCAGCAACAAAGCAAACCAGGAAATTTTAATTCTAGGGATGAAATTCACATCAAAGGATGCCATGCTCCTATTTCTTCATCATAGCCTAAACAAATGAGATAAATACAGGCCATTCACTGTTCTGGATTTCAAATGGGATTTTTTTTTTTAAAAAACTTGGCCCATTAATACATGACATAGTCTAGCAAAGGTGCACCACAAGACTGTACTTATTCTCTGGTTCTGTCCTTCAATGTGCATGAGCCTAGAAGCTTCAAAAGAAAAGAGAGATTATAACAGGGCAAGTATAGATCAGTTCTTCTACTGGAAAGGAACCATAAGAAACTACTTAGGCTAGGGGTTAACCTTATTTAAAGGCTACTGACAAGCTATGAAATCATCAATCTACATGGAGGGGAATGAAAACACAGATTTTTCCAGCTTTTGGAAAAGAAAACCCATCCATGTGTCAGCTTTTGGAGGATCCCCCTATAATTAGGAATAAAGGCTGGGGTCTCCACACAGTCTGCATCTCTCAGAGCATACCACAACTAAACCATTGTGGATATTATTTGACAAGAAATGCCTCAACACATCCTGTGAGTGTGAAAGGCTGGCTTGATCATCTTCAGAAATGGCATCAGTATAACTTAGGAACAGCTGAGCTGGTCCAGCATCCTATGTCTTGGCAAGGCTGCTGGCACCAGGCTATCTCAGTCAAAACCAGCTGGGGAATCTCTGCAGAACTGCATTTCATTCTCACATCAAAAGTTTTGTTGATAATATTCAATAAACATTTTTAAAGAACACTTAAATAAACACTTTTTCCCCCCCTCATTTTTGCAGACCTAACAGCAAATATCTTCCTTCACCCATGACACCAACGCCCAGTGAACCCAAAGAAACAAACCATGAATATCTGGCCTTACTTCTCCCACAGTGCCGTAGCAGGTCAGACATGGGCTGGGCATTAGGACACCGGGATCTTTGGGTATCTCAGCACTGACTCATTGTTGTGGCCTCAGGAAGCTGCTCACTCTCCCTCCGCATCAGTGTTTCCTGCTGGTGAGTGGAGATAATGTCTACCTATCTTCATAAAGTGGTCTGACTGATGAAGGTGGAAAAACATTCATAAACTCTTGTGCTGAAGATGCCAAACCTCAGGAAAATACAGAGATAAAACAGATGCTATTGACGGTCTGACTGATCTTGGGAAGATTTCTTAGACTGATGTGTTCTGATCGGAGAATGGATGAAAAAGAAATAAACCAGAAGCTAGTAAGATATTATGAGTGACAACAACACAAGCAGCAACCACCAGCCTGTAGGAAATGAAAGTTGCTGTTTTGCTCATGGCTGAAAAATTGGCCAGCAAAATGTCCAAGGAAATGTTGAGCAGATGAAGACTTGTTCACCTTGAGTGCCTACAGTTCATTGATTTTAATTTAGCAGCATTCACAAGAAGTCATTCTTGGTTTATTCTCCCATCAATTTATTTGAAACAGCATGTCTTTAAAGTTAACCAAATGTAATAAAAGGTTATTTTCCAGCTTATATTGTTGCAACAAAGAAGAGAACAGTGGAACACATTTTTCCCAAACCATTTACTAGTCTCCAGGGAGATATAATTTCCTTTCAAACTGAACTACATTTGAATTCATAGGACATTTTTATTAGCCGTTTTGGACTAAGTAATTGACTCGTTTGGAAGCAGTTCCCTTATTGTCACAGTATCAATTAGTTGACAAAGTATCATAAGGTAAAGTGAGAAACTGACAAGATATGCATCTGCTCTTGCTCAGCACTTTGAATTAAACCTCCTTCTTTTACTCAGCTGCTTACCTGATGCACACAACTTCATGTCACCGCATCTAAATGAGCAACAATTAACTTCTCACTGTGGAATTATGGAAAATACCACTAAGTGAAAATGTCAGCAAGAGAGTTTCCACTCTCAGCAGGTAAACCCATGGTGGAAAGCAGGAGGAGACTACTCTGTGGTGTTAAGTGGACCTCTTCCAAAAGCAGATGCAGCAATTCACACTGAAACATAGACTGGACAAGTGCTTACTTCAACATAAAGCTGTGGCTCAGTTGTGCTGGTTTCTTGCAAGTTTTGGGGACAGTCTAGTAAATACCCAGTTCCTTTGTGTGGTGATGCAATACTCTGGATCATCACAGATGATCATGATGCAGGGAAAAAGGATAGAAGATGAAGTCAGGGTATCCTGAGCTCCTGGGCAGAAAACCAGTGAACAAACAGAAGGTAGAGCCCCTGGACCCACCAGCTATGTCTGCTTTGGGTAACTGCAACTGCACAAAACCACCCACACACACCGGGGATTTGGGCACAGAGTGATGTATGTACACTATGCATTTTAGATGTAGTTTCATGCCCTGTTTTGAAAGAACTCACTACACGCTGCAGTTAAGGAGACTAGGAAAGTTTGCAGTTAATGGCTATTGGCCATTGCTGCTTGCTTTCATATTTATTCCTCTTTTGTCAAGGAAAGATCAATAGCACATGCTGGGCACAAAACTAATGTTGGGAAAGGTTACACTGCCATTTTGTTGGGAAGTATCAGAAAAAAATAATCCGAAAACCTGAAAATACTCTTGAGTGGTGGAGCGCATGAACTGTGTATTACAAAGGCCAGGAAGGAGAAGATAGGAAGCCTTCATTACTGCAGACTGGAATGAATCACCAATATCTGTATGACATGACATATGACGGTTACCCACTGAAAGCTGATTAGCAATGTCAAGTACAGTAGCTTTTTAGAGCCATATTCAGACAATGAGGAAGAATTAAAGACCCAGACAAAGTTTCACAAAACAAATAATTTCCTTTTTATTGGAACCAGAAGGGCATAGTTTTGGATGTGGTGAATGCTCTGGAGCTCTTCGCTTCATTGGGGCACAAGTGATTTTAAGCGTATTATTACATGAATATATTATGCTATATCCCTCACTTGAAAAAAAAGGCATGGAAAGGCAGCAGAAAAATACAGTTCCCTCACCCCCCCATTCTGAATGTGGCATACCAACAAGCTTTTGGCATGGCAGCATGTATTAATATGGCACATCTATACAGGAATCATATACCACATTTTTATGTTGCAGTCTTAGCCAATGTTTCCTTCTTGTAAAATATCCAAGGTTTCTGGTAGTAGCTTTATTACAAAAGATGCATTGTTTCCACTGAGTTATGTACTAAGAATAATCAGGCAAAACGGTGATATTAGCCCTAATGGAAACAAACATCCCTTATTATTTGCTGTTAATGAAACTGCAATTTGAAGAGACTCCAAAGAACTATGATTAGCTTCAGAAAAGTAGAGAAAATTATATCATTTTCTATGTCTCCATTCTGCAAGCTGTCTGGTTTTAAAGAGATCCTTAACAGAGGTGGCAACCCTGAGAGCTGCAAAGCTTTCCCCCCTGCACATGGGAAGGGATGAGAGTTGGGCAGTGGGGTGAGGCAGATACTGCAGTGGCCTTTTGCCAGCTGGGGACGTGGTAGCTGATGGTCTGCAAAGTACATGCTGATCACATGAGATTTTTGTTGTTTCCAGTTGCTAAATGTCATGAAAATAAGCCTAAACACTTTAAATAGTTTCCACACATCTCTTTACCATCGCTGTGGTTACCTCAGGTATGTTCTGTGATCACAGATTAAATGTTCTGGTCAGTTTTAAGTGGAAGAGCAGACAGCGGGGCTCAATCAAAAAATAAAAGTGGAGGCACTTACGTGCATGTGTGGCTGAATTTCAGGGGCTTTTTTCCACTGAACCCACAGTCTAATGGTGTTAAATGACTTCTCGGAGGAGTATGGACAAGAAAGCAATGTGGACAGGGAAAAATGTAATCATACAACCTGGTGGAGCTGCCCAGAGGGGGATGTGCACAGTGCAAGGGAAGCGGCCTGGGCAGGCCAAAGGGCCATGCGTGGAAAACAGAATCACTTCTCCCACACAGTTCATAAAAAAAGGAAACTTCTAATGAGATTTCAGTTGACACGTGTTATCACGCTGTTTGTGAGCATAAAAATAAAGGTACGTTGCGTGTCTACATGAAACTGTTAGCATGAACTCGTCTTTGCTGTCGGAGTCCAAAGCTGGCCGGGGGAGGTATCTCTCCTTGCTTAGAGCAGGATAAACTGCCATTTTCTCAGCTTCAACCTCTGTGTCCAGCTAATCAGATTACAGTTTTATGGAGACAATTCTTCTGTATTCAGAGAGGAAAGGGACATTAACAAGTAAGTTTTACTTACCGAAATCATCCACTATAATATTGTAAAAATTAGAGCTGAGTAACAAGTTTTTCAACAAGTTTCTATGATGTTGAGGAGATGCAAAAAAATTGAGTGCACAGGAAATATTCATAAGCATAAAGTTTAGCAAATCTTCAAGAAGCATACCTTCCTAGTTAGTTTAATCTCTTCCCCCTCTTTTTTGTAGTATAACTTGTACAACCATGTAGCAATGAGTTCTGACAGCCCCTTACCAGTCAGCACCTGTGTCATCCACAGTGCTATATGTAAAACATATGAATTATCTGAGCAATGTTAGGCTATAGTTGATTAAACAGAGTATTCATTACCATAGTATACATGCTTATTGATATTTTATTCTTATGTTCCCTTTCCCGTAGAAAGCTGTTCAAAATAGGGTGATGTTAGTATAGAAAATAAACATGTACAATAGCCGAATTACGTGGCACAGAGAACTCTGAACTGTGACTTGTGGAGAAAGTAGATTTTTAGAGATGCTGCTGTGGTACAAAAAGATGAGTTCAAAACCCTGGTTTGAAAAGCCTGCAGTTTTCTAGGGTTAATGTACCCCACTCCGCTGCTGGAGACCTTCACATGGTGCCCTCACCACTGGCAGGGAAGGCAGTGGTGAGGGAGATGCCTTCCCACCCCCAGCCTGGTGTAGCAGGAGTTGGGCTCGGAAGAAATTCCCTTTTCAGGGAGGGAGATCATGTTGAAACCTCCCTGCACACAGTGTGACTGTTCACCAAGGACAGAACATAATTGCCAGTGAATCCCTTGACCTCTGTCTGAAGACGGAGTTATTACAAAGCCCAGCTTGATATCCCAGTACAGTCTGTGCAAATAACAAAACGACAAGAAACTCAAGGCAGCTCTGAAACAGGGTTCCCAGTATGGCCCAATCGAAATGCTGGTCTCAGGTTTCTTTGGGCAGCTAATGTGAAGAAGTAAACAGCACTGCTTTTTAAAAAAACCCTTTTTTTAACATTTCATGCTGCAAAACCATGGAAATGTACCTGAAGATGGACATTGCCACCTGCTTATAGTTACTTAGTTAATAAATTGGCTGAGACATCCCTCTGTCTGGGTTGGGTACAGGCATGTTTTGGCAGGAAAGCCATCTGCGCCCTGTCACTGCTCTCTCTGGCACTGCTCTGCTGAGAGCAAACTGGGGCTGCGGGGAGAGGGAGGCAGGGCAGGCAGGACTATGCAGGCAGAGATGAACAATGCCTTAACAAGAACAAAGGCAACTTCAAATCCCACCAGTTCATCAGATTACTTAACACATTTCACTGAATGTCAAAAATGATTCAATGGATCGTTTTGCCACCCAGATCTTATTTCTAGGCCCTCTTTTGGAAAAAAAAAAAGAAGAATAATAAAATCCTGAAACTTAGTAATTAATTACTTAATTTCAGGTGTCCTCCAATATATGTCTATAATTTGGTTGTGTGAATGTGACCCAAAGCAATAAGGCTTTGAACGAGTTAACTTCAATCTGGAGAAATTCCTTTCCCAGTCCAGTTAGGACAAAAATTAAAACCTCTCATCCAGCTTCTGGAGTCTTCCTAATGGTGCTGTTCTGCCCCAGCTTTTTTTCAGACGACTGAGGCATGTCTCCCACACCTATTTGGTTCATGACCAGCAGCCTCGCAGAAGTGATCACCTTTCTTCCAAACGGATTTGGTCTGCCGGGCGCTGACTTAAATAAAGTGTGTGATGCCATGTGTGCCATAAAGAAGCATGACAATGTGATTCACATGCTGCCTACAGATTTTCTGCAATCTTTTTGTATCGTAGGGCTTGCACTCCTTTGTATCATTCGGAGGAGCTCCCAGAATAACGGTTTGACATGTGCAACTGTTTTTTCCATTTCTGTCGCTAACGCTACTTTCAGGGCCACGCTGAAACTGCAGAAAAAGACTTTCCCACATCACAAATCACTGAAGTACTTGGTGTGCACTATATCAATAAAAAGATTAGCTTACTTATAGGAAAAGGATGACAAAGTCCACAATTGTCCAAGCCATGAGAAAAATGAGGTTCTGTTTCAACTAAACTACCTAGTAACAATGTCACGTTTTAACCCTCAGCTCCTCAGGTACAGTATGAGGCTCATGAGTGGATTTTATCTTATGTGCAACATTAAATTAGTGCCATTAACCTTGTAGGTCAGCCCTTTGAAGTCAAGCTGGCATTTTGCTATTGATTTCCATGGAGCCAGGATTTCATATTTATTTACACTGACTATTTATCTCAAAGCATTGGGAAAATTTTCTGCTTAGAAGCCCAGAAAAGAAATGTGAAACAGAAGGATGTGGGAAGAGGGATTTCTCCCTCAGTGTGAATGCAGCGTCTTCCAGTACCATGCTCACCGACAGCAATCTATGCAGACTCTGAGACAGCCCTACCGGGACCCGCACAAGTATTTAAAATACTTACAGAAATCAATTCTAATGGTTTTCCAGGAGTGGAGAGAAAGCAACAGGCAGACAAATGACTTGAGTGAAGTTGAAGCAAAGAGAAATGCGGCTGGAGGAAGGCAGAAGAGACTAGACTTACACCTGGAATTGTGCTGCACTGAAAAGGTGGAGCAATTAAAGTACACATCCCTGTTAAAATCCCGGTTTTTAAGTTTCATCAGGATAAAATTTGACCAAGCCAGGTAGAGGAATTTGAGAGAGAGGTAACTCATATTTTCTTCCCATTCACTGGAAGGGGAAAAGCACCAGGCTCCACGATTTTATTAGTTAAGCATTAAAAGGAACGCCAAAAGGTGATAGCAAATTTCAAAAAGGCCTGGCTTCTGTCATGAGTAAATCATATTCTGTAAAAAGAGAAATAGCCAGCAATGAAAAAGTGTTGGGAGGGGAGAAAAGATAGCTGGCCAGGGACTGGTGGCAGTGAAGAGCACAGTAAAAAGGTGCAGGTTTTCCTGGACTACAGAGCTGGAGAACCACAGCAAACCACAGCGCTATGGACTTGATTACCAAGATGTAAGGATGGGCACCATACTGAAAGGATGCACTGCAAGCACAGGAGAAAATGATGGCTCTTTGCACTGGAGAGCTTCCAATCTAACCATACCTGTGGGTATCACTCAATCCAAAATACTCTGCTCAGAGTGCTCAGGGGTTGGACTAGATGACCTTTAAATGTCCCTTCCAACCCAACCCCCCACTATGATTCTATGATCATACTGGAACCCAAGCAGTGACGCTGCTCCTACATGAGTCCTATCCAAGCACATCAAAGAGCAGCTCCAACCCACTCAAAGCAGTTACACAAATTCTCATTTGTGAGAAAGACCTGTTTCTAGTGAGCATGTAAGAGAGCCTTACAGGATGCTCAAGAATCTTTGCATACTGTTTTCTATTCCTTCTAAAGGAAAACAATTTTACAACCCTTTTTCTTTGGTATTTCCATAGCCCCTGGGCTTATTTTTAATTCGTAACCAAGGAGTTGAATTTGCTGGGAAGGGTCAAATAGAAATTCTTACTTCTTTGCGCATTTCCTTCCAGGCAGCCTACAGAAACCCAAGTGGAATTCATTGTCTTAATGAGAAGAAAAAGGAACGGCGTTTTAGCTGCCTGTGGGGGATCTTCACTGCGTAGGAAACATACTACATGGCAGCAGGCCCTCAGCGTCCTTGTTTTTTGTTCAGAAATATGAATTATCTTTTTTCAGACAGGAGTAGTGCCCCACCACAGAGACAGTGATCAGAGAAAGCCCCAGGCTCTCAGAGTGATCACGCACGTTGAACAGGGGTTGTTGCTTTTCCTGGCTGCCTGATGTGATTCAGAATCTGATTTGTTGAAGTTCCCAAGCTCTCTGTCACAAACCAAGTCAATGCAAACTGTGTTTTACACATATACAGTTCAGTTTGGTGCCAAGTGCTAGAATATCAAGGCTCTGCATCTCAGGTAGGTGCTTCAAATTCAGCAAGTAGTTGCTGACCTCAGCCTTTACACCTTGGTTTCCCATCTGAACAATGGGGCTGTCCCCCACCAGGAGATCATCTGGTTCAATCCTTTTCAAAACATCTTGTGCATACTTATGATCTTAATTTAATAAGAAAGTATAAGCAAATTAAATCTTTCAAGTTCCTATTTAACATGGCAAAATGAAATAGCTCCAGTTTTCCTTTTACCTTCTTTCCTGCAGAAACTATTCACTGGCCTCACCACTAATTACTGAACAATAGTTCAGTATGTCCAAAACGCACACCATGTCCCAAAAATGCACAGCAAAGAAGTAACTCTGCATCTAAAACATTTGATTTAATACTTCGGGTAACATTTTTACACTGTTTCTTAAACTGGTTCGTTGTTTGGGTATTTTCCCCGAGAGAAATTTGCTTTTGGAAGAAGCAATAGAACACAGCCAACAGGCAGCGTCCTTGTGGCACTGGTGCAGCCCCCAGTGAGTGACAGCTGGACTTGGCCACCTGAGAAAACCAAGCAGCAGTGGCAAGCCACTAGCCTGAATTCAGAAGAGGAAAGCAGCAGGATGTGCAGTGCTTTGCGTGAGGATGTGAGACATATGATGAGACTAAGCAATCTCTGTTTTGTTTCTTGCAGGAAATGTGCCATAGCCCACTAGAGCCAGGGCTTGACCTCCTTCTGCTCCAGGCTGCCTTTTCCCCAGCTGTCTCCTCCAGCATCTGCTGACCACAGCCCTGCTTCCCAGGCCCCCATTGCAGCACCAGTCCTCCTGGTTTGCAGCCCCAGCATCTCCCTTATGGGCCTTCTGTCTTCACCTCTGGTTTTCTGCTCCTTCTCCTCTTACCTGTTCCTAAACAGTCCCTTGAAAGACAGGTTTTAGCCCATCCCTAAAAAACCCCAGAGAGCTGCTCCTGAGATGTGGAGTGGTGAAACTCAGGAAAACAGAAGGCAGATAGTTACAGGGACAACGGCAGAAGTGCCGGTGGAGAGGGCAGCCTGTGTCTCTCCTAAGGCAGAGGATTAGCACAACCCACATGAGACCAATGTCCTGAAAAAGTCCAGGTTTGGCTGCTGTCCAAGGACACAGTGTAGCAGCTATATGCACGGCAGAAGGAGAACACCCAAATAAAATAATTGCTGCGTGTCATTGCTGTCCTTTCCTGAATCTTTTTATTGTCCCAGGGACACATACAAGGTCTATCCTTCTGCCTGCACTCGGCTGCTGCGCTGGACCCTGTGGCCTGTCCTGCTTTTCGAGTCATGTTCAAGATGTCCCTCCACTGAATTGGAGCTTAGTAGCAAACATACTACACTGAATTAATTGTTTCCTGCTTTGGGGGGCTTCACCCCACCAGGCAGCACAGATTCTGGGGTGGGATGATGTGAACAGGGCAGCCTGAGATGGGACAGGATAGGAAGGAGGGCTGGGTACCACTGCAGCGTGGCAGTCCCTCCCATACATGCCAGTCACAGAATGGGGCTCTGGGGTCTCAGGTAAAAAGTTACTGGTTTGGACTTTGCTTGCATGTTCTTCCCAGTAGCAAAGGAACACTTTTGGACTGTCTTGCTACTGGAGCTGGGCTGGTTTTGAAGAGACGATTCCTTTTGAATGACCCAGCTTGCATGAGGCAGGCACTGGCAGGGAAAATATCTGCTCCAACAGTTAAAAGTTACCAGCACGAAAAACAGCCCTGTAATTAGGGACGGGAGGTGTCTAAACAGGCAAGTGCTGGCAGCCCCCACCCACTAGCTGGCCTCACAATGCTTGCTATCAGCCTGGCTCCCACTGCCCTTTGGGTTGGGGTATGTCACTGCCACCCCCGCCCCGGCCTCATGCCTACTTTCTTAGGAGCTTTTTAAGGGAGTTCATCAATGGCTCTTTAGGAAAGTCAAACAAATTACGTCAATCAATTCCCCTGCCCAGCTACTTAGTGACAGTTTTAAGAATTCCATCGCTTCCCTTAGAGGTGGTAAGTTGTTTTCCATTTAGGCACAATGCTCCTGTTCTGCATCAGAGTGATACTTGCTGATGCTTTTTCGCTTCTCAGCTAGCCAGGTTTTCTGCCTTGGCAGCGTGTGAACGTGCACACTTTGGCAGGGTTCAATGCATACAGCAATGAGGGCATTGTAAATACCTAGACAAATTAATAATGTAGCACTGCAGAGGAACACAAGTCAGTTAATATTAATGCTAATATCAAAAGTGTCTAGAGCAGCAGACAAGATAATTTTTCTCTTTGTCAGGAACAAAAGGAGAGCAGCAAGGGCCGTGTATAGATTGCATAGCTTGGCTTTCAAAACTCTAAATAATTTGAAAAAAAGCCATTCTAGTTGTTCATCTTTAAAGAACTAATCAATGCTAGTTCTCTCTCTATGACTTAGTAAAGAAACTAGAGCTATGCCCTTAAACCAGGGCTGTCAGTTTATGTTGACAGACCATGATTAATATAATTACAGAGCACCTAACCCGAGTAGCAGTTGAGGGGGAGAAGTTAAAATGAAAACCTAATATTGGAAAGAATTGATCAGCCTTCTTTCCTTTTCTCTCTGGAGCCTGCTCAAAGCTCATTTATTGGAAAGACTGATGGCAGCGTGGAGACTGTGGGACTAGTCCAGGCTCTCTGTGCAGTGCACTTAAATGATTAGGGAATATTGGACACCTTCGCTGGAGTCGGCTGTTTGTCCTCCAGCCTGGGAGCTGCGTGGCTCTGCCTGCCAGTCGTGCATCAGGGCAGCCCCGCACGGAGCCACTTAGTGCTGCTGATGGCGCGGGAACCCTCCCTGATCGATAGCCCCGTTCCTCCGCTGCCTTGGCTAAGAGCTGGAGAGACTAGTTGGTGCATATGTGATGACTAGAATTTAATTATATATCAGATTGATTTTCAATTACAACTTCAAGGAGCTGCTTGCCAGGATTTCAAGTTCATGAGAAAGGCCCCGTGTCTCCTTTCTGAATTCTTTTCTCCCCATATTCCTGCGCTATGTGGAAAATTTTACAGGCTCTCTACCTTCAGACCTCTGTCTGGGGATAAACAGCTTCAAAGTTTCCAGTAATAATGAGAAGATCAGCTCTATCTGAGACTGAACCTATTCAAAGCTGGGAGAGGAACTTTTAAGATGTGGAATAAAATTAAAAGGTGTAGTTATAATGGTGATTTTTTTTTTCTTTAATGTAAGTTTCCCAGTGCTGAGTTAAGAAGCAGAATCTGCCTCCAAATGGAGTATTTTTGACCTTGGGCATAGCACCAAAGTGGCCTGAACTCAATCCAGTCTGCAGAAACGGGAATGTGTGAGTAATAAAACATTCTCATTTCATAACCCCATCTAAACCTGGTCCTGGATGAAACTGGGAATATTCTTTGTACAAGGACAACCAAGCAGATCAGAATCCAAAAGTTTTCATGAAATCCATCTAGATGAGTTTTGTTTCTTTTGGGTGCCCTTATGGCTGTTAACATCAGAGATTTTAAAATGCAAATAGTATGTGAACTGGGTAACTACATGAAAAATTGAAGATGGAACTGAATTTCATTTTTAAAAAGTTTGTTAAATTTCAGTGCTGGGTCTGATATGCCAACTCCAAAATAGGGAGATAAAATAAAATAAAATAAAATAAAATAAAATAAAATAAAATAAAATAAAATAAAACAAAACTTTGAGTGGACTTAAAATTGATTTGGTGTGGACAGAAAAAAGAAAACCCTGAACAGATGAATGAAGAGCAGGAAAACACTAGCAGCCAAAGGACCTTTGCTTAAATTTGCTGGGACTTTGCTTATGGTCTGGGCAAATGTGTGATGCAGCCATCTCCACATGCACCACTGGCTTTTCCGTTGATGGCAGTATCTAACTCCATCAGGCAGCCATGACATTGAGTACGGATGATGAGAAAGCAGGAACAGTGTCTGCCCCAAGGGCTGCAGGAGGGATTGCAGACCCTTGCCTGCAAGCGTGGTCACAGGTAGCTAGCATCCACTTGGCCAGGTGACTCGTCTGCCTGGTAGATGCACAACAATGCCAGGTACATGCAAAACACCTGTAAGATCTGTAGCAAAGCCTTGGATTTTTATGGAATAAAATTTTAACCTGTTATTCCCAGGCAGCTGCACCAGAATAGAAATGTGACTAACAGCAAGTGAAGGTGAAGCTGTTCTTTAATAAACCTGTAAACTGCTAAATATATGCATTGTCCAGGTCTGTTTGAATGTCAGCACTGCTGTAATGTATTCTTATTTAGGTTTTCTTCATTTTCTGAAAAACTTGCACAGAAATCTTGACAATGTGTCGTGTATAAAATCCAGCCTTTTCCTCCTAGTGAGTCACAAGTCAGCTGCTTTCTTGAAACATCCTGTCTACAATGCAGGTATGGTTCACTTCGACTGTTTTGAACCTGCCACCTGGTTCCTCTCCTATGTTCTCATGATAATAATGATTTTATTTGCTGTATTATACCTCCCCTGTTACCTTCTTTCCAAAAAGAATAGTCCTACCTGAGTTACTGTCTCGTTTTCAAGCTTTTAATTACCTTTCTTTCCCTTCCACCTACGTTTTCTAGTTCTACGCTATCCTTGTTGATTGGTGGGAGAACAGGTTTGTACATGATGTTCATGATCCAGGCACACCTTGCATTTATACTATTTGATGTTGGTAATTCCTGTTTTTTTCTCTGCTCTCTTCCTAATAATTCCTAATGCTTTGTTTATGTCTTGTGATTGCTCCCATCCATGAAGCTGATGTTTAGATGAAACTACTTACTGGAACTAACTTTCCTAAGGATTATAGAATAACAGAAGAGCTATGGTTGGTTTTTGTGAGGTCATCGAACCTAATGGACTGCTCAAAGCCAAGAGATGTTGGAAAACATCTAAAGGCATCTCTTCTCCAGGCTAGACAGGCCCCAATCTCCAGCCTCTCCTCGCAGAGCAAGTGCTCCAGCTGCTGCCATCCTTGGCTCCACTGGTACGAAAGCGTTTTTTATACTGGGTGCCCAAAACTGGGCACAGCGTTCCAGGTGTGGTCTAATAAGTACAGGGAAAGCATCATTTCATTCAGTCTGCTGGCTAAGCTGCAGCAGTTGTTCATACGGTTGCTGACACAACCCATCCTCTCATGTGTGTCTTTTCATATGTCAGGATTACAGAGTTCAGTTATCACTTTGTCACTCGGTCACTCAGCACTGTGAGATCCCTCTGCACCTTGCCAGTTCAGTTTGCTCTCTCTGAGATGGTCCCATGAGTGAACATTGTCATCTCAGTCTCAGCCTACTTCTCCAGATTGTTTCGAAATACATTGATGCATTATGATTCAAGTGCCATGACAGGGTGATAACTAAATTCGTCCTATTTCAGTGTTTTGCAGCAGAAACTGCCATACCTTGAGCTAGAAAGCAAGATTAGCCTCAGCCTTTCAAAAGCCTCAGCATGAGTCAGAACATTTACCATACTTTCCATCCCTGGAGAATACTGGCTGCATTTTTGTTTTAAAGTGGGCCCAACCACCACACAGAGCTTGCATCGTCATGGTAACCATGGAGAAGATTACAATAGCCAGCATTATAGCTGGCGTTGGACGCACACAGGACGGGGTCTTCAGTGCTGAATGGTTTGGGGTTGAGTTACAGTAGCAACGCACAGCACCTGAGTAGGGGAGGCATGAATAATATGAACATCTTGTCTGTGTCTGGGCTTCTGAACACCACCAAGATCAGGTGCACAAAGTTCACCTAATCAGCAGGGTCCATCTGTAGAGCCAACACATGTGGCTGTAACAGATACTGGCCTTTTATGTGTAGGTGAGAAAAATTCTCAATAGGGAGGACTGAAATCATTGCAGACAGTTGGGCTGTCACCACCGCCGCTTCAGAAGCCTACGTTATCTCTTCTGCTTCTGTTTCTCAGATTTCCCTTGAAAGCTCAGTTGTGTCTCTGACATGAGGATGCCAGAATGAAAATGGAAATGTCCAGTGTTTAGAGTCAGAGGTCACTTGAACACTCTCAGGAACTAAATGAGACCAAAAAAAAAAAAACCCAAAAAATTAACTTGACTACGAGATTAAAAGCACTTCAGGACTCAGGTTTTGTTCTTCTCTTGAGGACTAGACTCCCCATTTCAACCAGGATTTCCTGACATGAAGCAGTCAAGGTGTGAGAAGGGCACAGCACAATGACTGCAGCATCAGGGCATCAGCATCCCTCTGGAGGGAAAGTCTCATTCAGCATTTCAATACTCATTAGAATATTGTTTCAGTCACAAACCAAGGATTAAGAGAAAAAATTTTCAAAGAGAAACAAGCCCTTGACAGACTAGGCAGCAGGATGTTTTTGTACCTCATCAAAGAGAGGACAAGCCCAGGACACATCCTGAATGCTGCTGTGTTTTAGTCCTCCAAAAAAGAGCAGCTCTACACAGAGCAGCTCTACAGAGCACCACACATGTACAAGTTGAACAAAATTTCAGTCTTAAGGATCAAAAGGAACCAGAGGCAGGTCAAAATCAGAAACATTTTTATTTAAATCAACATGGGCTCCTGCCTGTTTGCTGCAGAGTCTGTAGATGTTCAGATTGCTTTTTCCCCACAAGGCCAGGCTCCCAAGGCTCCCTGCACTTTGGAAACAGGGTTCCAGAGCCCACAGCTTTTTATAGTGACCTTTGATTTTGTCTTACAGCACATTACCATGTCTGCTGAGCCTTGTGTTCAGCACAGTAAAACAATGCGGTGCATTGGAGACAAGCTTGTGTTTTCTTCCAGGACGACTGTTCGGTGCTCTTCAAGGCAACTTCTAGAAGCTCATGTGGTGAGAGGAGATCCAGTCTTAAGATGAGGACAACACTGTCACACGTATCCATATCCAGCAAATGGCAGCTGATTCTTCTTGAGTCTCCTGACTCTCCTCCCTCTAAAATGAACCAGATCAAATCCGTCACATTAGTGTGTTCAATAAGTTGCCTGTGCTGATGTAGATGGGCTCAGACACGCTCTTATCATCCTGTATATCAAAGAGGAGAGTGGCCAATTCACTGCCCGAGTGCTGCCTGCTGGAAGCAGAACACTTTGCTCCTGTTCTATGGTTTCCCCTACTATGCCAGAGTCCTCCTGATTTTCCAAAAGCTTGGGCTTGATTCGTCTTTTAAGGCCCCCAGACACCGACACTGTACTTGGCTTTTTCCAGTGCTCCTGCCCCATGCCTGTTCCCCAATCTGCTCTTTCTCTGCTTCTTTTGCTTCTTCAGATACCACCTTTCTGACCCTGAATCTCAAAATATATTCTCCATTTCTCCCCTTATCAGAAAAAGAACTGCTTTTCACTGCACATTTCCTGCTTCTACCACAGTTCACTCTTTGTCTTGACTCAACCGATATTTAACCTTCCCGTAATGTACAAACCTTTCTCCCTCTGCCCATATGAAAGTTATGCTCTGCCCCGCCCCCCCATTATTTCCTGTCTACTCCACTTCTCATTGTCAAGTTTTTCTCAAGCTACTTTATAGGAGGATGCTATATAAAATGTTTATTGCACTGTATCCTAGGGAACTCGCTGGTTTTAGTGTTATCAGTGGCGTTATTAGGATGAACAATAGTATAAGGAGGTTTGATGGGAATTACAGAAGCCAGGTTACAGATCTCACATCAAAGAGAGACAGAGAGCTTGTAATATGGGGAGGGAATAGATGACCACATCCTAAAAGTTTCATAAAGGATTTCTCTTTAGCCTTATGTAATCTAAAATAATAATAGGTCCTTATAACCCAAACGTTTGTGTCCCTCCCACAGGCTCATGAAAATTTTCATGTGCCTCTTGCCACCTTTTACATTCAGGCAACAGAATGAATAATTCCAGAGCCACTTTTTTTCCTCTGTTTGCCTAAAATCACTGTAGATCCCAGAAACTACAGTCTGCGTGTGCTAATCACTTCACTGAATATCATCAAGAGAAAATAATATATGACATAAAATAGGCAACATTGAAAACTAGTGCTGCCAAAGCTGTGACACCAAATTCCCAAGAACAGGCTCAGAAAATCCATCTGAAATCCTCAAGCAGTGGTTGGCATAACTGAATAGAAGCCTACCTTGAGGAAGAGCAAGGCAGTGGCACACTTGTTACATATGAAAATCCGTAATTACATCAGACTTAGACCAGATTCGACACTGCTCCTTGCATGCATCAGAAACTTGGATCTCACCTCATTCATGCAAAAAAGCCCTGCAGGATCCCTTCCAAGCTGGAAGGGAATAAGCTTCTCCTTCATGGCATGAAAGAGACAATCCTCTTTCATATCAACTTTGGGGACATGGCCCCAGGTAGACACACCCTCATGGTACCTGCTTGTTGCACCCTGAGGGACTCTGAACTAGAGGAGCTGGTGCTCGTCTGTTGGTGCTCTAGCCCCAAGGCTTCCACACCAGGCACCCACAGGCTGCCAAGCTGCCAGGTGAACAGGAGAAGTAAGAAGGTGCCTCCATCAGCTGTTTTCTGAGCTTTTCTAACTTTATCTATTACTTTTTTTACTGTGGGAGACTCAGAGTAAGGAACCAGGAGCCCACACAAGGGTAGATAACTCGGTAAATGTGTTGCTGTCGTGGGTAGAGAGGAGCAGCCTGAAAACCTGACATGAGCACACTTAGAAAAGCAAACAAAATCACCCTTTCTGTTTTTAAGGAGTCCTGCAATTTTTCAGCCTGATTCATGTGAGAGACTGAATTATTTGGGAAGGAGACAGTCATACTGTCTAGCACTGGGCAGCCAATAGCCATGCTTTGAAACATCCTCGGAGAGACCGCTTTTTGACTGTATAGGGAAATTTGGCTGCTTAAAGTGGCCTGAATCATCCTGCAATTAAGTGTCTGCAATGGGGATTGCAAAAACGCGTGTGATGTTGGAATATTTGTCTCTGACGGAGCTGGAACAAGTATGGATCTGGGGAGCCTCTCTGTCTTAAGAACTTCACCATTCACCAGTGCACTACTATAATTAAAGTCTATTGGTGGAGAGGCAGCGGGCATCAGCTAAAGCCATTTTGCCAGCAGGTAGCAGGTATATGCCCAATGAAGTATGACATCGCAGAAAAGCACTTTCATGCACGCATAACAGTCTGTGTTCTGGCTTTCTTCACATAAAAATGCCTCCAAAACCAAAGACCCAGCTCACACCACTGCCAGGTACAATGTGTCAAGCTTAAAGCCTGAAGATGGGCAGAGATGTCCTATATGTTAACTCTGGGAATTCCATTGTGCAATCCTGTTTTGCCAAAAGCCCAAGATCTTTTTAACTAAGTGGTTTCAGAAGCAAGATTGAAAATGGCTCAAATTCTCACATCCCACAGGCTGAAAATGAGAGGGTGCATAAATGATGACAGTTTAGTGACGTGGCAAGATTTGAGGCAAGACTTGAGACCACTTTTGTGACTGACCATTTCTATATCCATTTTGTGTGTGGGATGCAAAGGTGTAAATACTTGCAGACAAGTCACATGGCAGAGCTGAGAGATACACCCAGGCTTTTTCCAGACCCAACCTGGACCCTTCTCCACTTGCGTCTGATACATGCAAGACTTGTTTTCAGGAGTCTGTTCCTTTTAATAAATTACTTGGTTGGGGAGGAAGGAAGGAAGATTGTGGGTTTGTGGACTTGGGGGTCAGCCCATCATGAGGATGTGTGTGTACAGACAGGGAAAAGCAATAGATACCCAGCTTCAAATACTACACTGAGGAAGTGGCACTAGAGACTTTATCAGAAGTTACTGTGATCTGGTGGAGGCTGAAATTTCCAAGGAAGGAAAATGCAAGAACTAGAAGGAGAGACTCTATAGTGCAGCTGGCTCCAGTCCTGGAGAGTAATTTCCATAGGAGGTTGAAAAGCGTTTTTGCTTCCAGGGAAGATCTGATAAAATCAACAACAGGCATTTGAAAATTTTAAGATCCACCACTGTGGCAAAATACCATTTATTGTTTGATGTTGTTCTTTACGTTGATTTAGGATGAGTTACCACAACGAATCCTAAACACTGAAAGGCTATTTATTTGCAAGACAAACTCTTTACAGTAATACAGTGGGTTTTTAAAGCCAAGTTCAGCCACTAGCTTGAAGAAGACCATCAACGTGAAACAAATGAATTCTCTGCCCATGAGTAAGCTTTTTTTTTTTTTTAATCTACCATGCCAAAAATAGTTCATAAAAAAAAATGTATCAGTGGATTTTCTGTACAGCTTAGCGGTGGTCATTCATGGTTCATTTCTGGGTGACCTTTTCTTTTTCCTCCTTTAACTGTTTGGTTTTTTGAGGGGGGTTGTGTTTGGGTTTTTTAGTAAAAAGCAGCAAGGTAAATAAGACTACTGTCACCATCAAAGAGCAGAGCTGGAAACATGAAACTTCATTCAAAGCCCAAACACCAGCCATGATTCATGTTCCACTGATGTGGCACATGCTGGAAGCTGGGGTGAGCATCAGCCTCTGACATGCAGCAGGCTGCTCTGGGGAGAAAGCAGAGATGCTGCAGTGGAGTAGACTCCACCAAAGTGCACACACTGGAAATATGATGAAGAAATAAGCCACATGCACTAATGTGTGCAAGTCATCTTTGCACTCAGGAGCATTGGTATTGCAGAAAAAAAGCAAAAGTGTTGTTTATAGCTGTCGTGGTTTTGCGAGGTTGGGTGCTGGAAAAGAACAGGGGGTGTAGAAAATGGCGGCTGTGAGGAGCTGCCGGAATTCTCTGGAGCTCCAAAATGTAAACAATCCAAGGCCAGAATCATTGTTGACCAGGGCCAAGCCAGTGAGAGATAGTCACAGCGCCTCTGAGAATCACACATAGGAGAAAACAACCCGGAAGCAGCTGCATTTTGCCACCGGAGAAGGGAGTGAGAAGATGTAACGAGCTGTACACACCAAGGCCGGGGAGGGGGAGTAGGTGCCCCAGGTGCCGGAGAGAAAGATGCCCCTGCAGCCCATGGAGAAACCCCCTGGTAAAGGCCGAGACCCCCCCTGCAGCCCGTGGAGGGGCTCCACGCTGGATGGAGCAGGTGGACACATAGAGAAGACACTGTGACCCTTACGCTGAAGCAAGCCCCTGCCAGCACTTGGAACCTACAGAGATGAG
>VZTU01028320.1:32651-154292 GCA_013400835.1 Zapornia atra
GAAGGGAGTAAAATCATGGCTAAAGGGAATTCTGCTTAGAATGGAGGGGTGGTGGGAAGGTGCTACTGAGAACCCCATCGTTCCCCAGTCCCTGCCCCCCCTGTACTGCGAGCGGGGGGGAAGAAGGGAGCAAGGTTCTGATTAAAGTCTGCTAAGAAGGGAGTGGTGGGGGGAACGTGTTTTTAAGATCTGGTTGCATTGGTTTTAAGATTTGATTGCACTCCTGACTCCGGTTCTTCACTGTTCTTTCTAGTGTAGTGTAATAAATTAGAATAGTTCTTTCCTGCACTGTGTTGAGTCTGTTTCACCCACATCGTCGCTGATAAAATGATCTCTCCTTGTCCTTATCTTGACTCCTAAGCCTCTTAATATATATTTTCTCCCCTGTCCACCTGGGAAGGGGAGTAATAGACTGGTTTTGGTGGGCATCTGGCCTCCAGCCAGGGCTGAACCACCGCAATAGCAAAGCATCATGGATGTGTTGGACTGTTATTAGCAGATGACTGGTTTTACTCTGGTGGACTCTGGTCCATTAGAGCTACTGGACTTGCACGAAGTGGCTTTAGGGCACAAGAGAGATAGAGAAGGGAGGATAACCTAATCTTTGTTATCCCGTGTTTTTGACAGGATATTGAACACATGCTGTGACATATTTTGTAGCCATGTCTATGAGGACGGCACTCCTGATCCACATTCTCCTCCAGAGGCTATCTAAGGGTCAGAGCCCTCACCTCCAGAATAAGCTGATGGAAATGTTTCTATTTAAAACTGGAAAGTGTTTTGTGTTTTTTGTAGGGAGCATCTCTATTCTGTGTGAGGAATTTCTGTGAGAAATCTTTCCTTTCCACAGAAAATATACGTGGGAATTTTTTTAATAAAAGCCAAACATGTGAAAACTCTCCCTTTCCCTAATAGAACATGTCATCACCTCCCCAGGCTTCCCTGCAATGAGGATCTCCAGCCAAGCTTCATTCCTCACAGAGTGTGGTGGGGAGGTTTCCCTGTGATGCAGGACCTTCTCTTATAAATTAATTTTCTGCACACCCCTCTCACACCTTTGTTCAAAACATGCTGTGGTCCAAACTCGCATCCCCTGAAACCAAGTGGAAGCATGCAAGCAGACTGCAGGCTTTGAATTGAACACACGAGAAACACCTGACTCATCTTCCCTAGCAGTCTGTCTCCCTTTCCTTTCCAAAACAGGAGGGAATCCCAGAGTGTGTAGTGTCTAGCTGTTACTTGCTTTTTCCTTTCCCCCTTCTCTACTGAAGTGAGGAAATAAAGCAGCCTGAAGCAGTGCTTATCCATGCATCACGAAGTAGCCTGAGGCAGGGCGGTCCACCACTGCTCCTGCAAGGTTGTCCTCCCTTAATGCTCATGCAAGACAAGCAGGACCTGCTGCAGCAGTCACCGCAGAGGCTCTGAAACAGAGATGAGCACCATGAAGGGGAAACTCAATCACATCACTTACACAGCTTTTCTTCCTGCTCCAGCACCAGGAAAGATCCTGACAGGAGATCTCCCAGGCAGCTCCCCGTCACAGAGACATTTTGCTTCTGCTGATTTTCCTTGCTCTCTCCAGGCGGCTTGAGAGCTGTTGTTACTGACATCGCTGCTGTAAGGCATACCCAGATCCCAGATTTTGTGGATCTGCAAAATACAAGAACTGGATGTACGTTTTTAAAACTCAATGTGTCTTCTATTCAAGGACACAGAATAAAACTTCTCTGTGGAAAGAAGGGGGAATTAAAAAGCATAAAGGCTAATGGTAGTAGTTGAATATTATTTCCATGAGCTGTCTATACCACGACTAAGTCTGTCTACTTCAAAGGAAAGCAGATAAACAAGCACCTTTCCTGAAACTGATTATAACTTTATTTACTGCTGCTACATTGATAGGGTGGGAGGCAAAGATGGGTTATCAGGGATTAGCCCTCACTGCCCGCTCTGGGGCCGTCATTGCAGCCGGGTGCAATAGGCACAGGCAGAGCAGCCTCTGGGGCTGCACGACCGTGGGTATGTGTCCTGGGGAGCAGCCCGGAGGCACCTCACCATCACCCACCGCAGCGCTCTGTCTTCTCCACTGTCACAAATGACCCTTCTTGCTTTGCACTTACCGTTAGTCTCTCGGGCAACTTTGACAGGGCCCAGGCTTAGTCCGAAAGAGATAAAAGTGAAAAGGTCACACCTCTGGGTCAGAGGCTAAAAGGCAGATAAAACACCCTGCCTGCAGAAGCAAAATCCAAGGGAAATCAAACCAGCTCCCAAGAAAGGGTAGCTTGTAGGCTGAGCTCCAGTGGGAGGATGCAGTTGCCCTTCTTTTACCAACACTCCCCCCACCCCTCCCGCTGCCTTTTTTTCCAACACGGGTTAACAAAATATATTTAAGCACAAATCAAAATAAACTCAGATGAAACACCCAGCCTGCCTCCTCTCCAACGGCTGATTTAATGGAGACTTTTTCTCTGCAGGGTCATCTTTTCATCTCTTACCGAGGGCAGAAGAAAAACTATTTTTAAGCACAGGAAAGACAAAATGTGATATTGAATGTCTTCCTTTAACCAAACAGGGGCACAGCTATTCTTCTGACTGGCGACTTCAGAAGGACTTGGAACAATAAATCAGAAAATGTCATCTTTTTGTTAAGTGGGTTAATGAAGGGGATAGTGGCAAGTTGTAGGAGGGAAGAATAAACTATGAAAAGCAAAACCATGGATAATACAAAACGTGTAAATGAGCATCTAAGGAACCTCTTTAGAGTATTTAGGAAGAAACTACTAACATTTCTATAAGCAGGAAAGGAAGCTTTGAGGTATCTCAGCCAGACTGAGCCAGATACACACGCAAGTGGACTTTTCCATATTGAGCCACAGGCTAAGGGAGAAATTCCATTCATATCCCCCTGGATCTGAAGAAAAGAAAGCAAATGTTCAGGTCACTTCTTCCAGGGGAATCAGAGCCACAGGGATAGCTGAGGTTTGCATGTACGTGTGCAAAGCAAGATGTCACTGCAGCTCTGAGACGAGCGTGCCTGTGCAGAACCTACAAATCGACATTTGCACAGATGGCTCCAGTTGCTCCAACGTTAACGTTAGAAGATCAAACTTCTGCAGTTTCCTTTCTTTTAGTTTATATTTCTGCAGCGTGCTTGTACAAACAGATAATTTAGGAGGCATTGTATGAGAGTTGGATCTTTCCTTGTGCTTACTGCTGGTGTCTAGTTTTATGTAGCGCTCAATCTCTTCCTCTTCAGCTTTATGCCCACGGATCCAGGTCTCCCTTCCAAGGAAAACCGTGAAGTGCCATTGACTTTGCTGGATTTTCAGCATTTCTCTTCAGGTTTTTTTCTCATTCAGCAGAGTTTTAAACCTTCAAACTTCTCTGGATAAGACCAACACAAGGAAGGAATGAGGAAATTCAGTTTTCAGCTCAACCAGGACAACTGCTGAGCCATTAGAGACTCATGAGGGTTTATGAGACCCCAGAGCACTAGGGAAAGGTTGATATGCTGTCTTGTGCAGAAATGGAAAATTTGGGGAACAACCAACCAGACTGACCTCAGCAAAATACTTGAACACAGTATTAAGCAACTCCCTCACAGCAAATAGGAACAGTTCTGATAAGAACTGGTTAGTTTGGATTTGCGAAGAATGAAGAATGTCAAACCACAGTCTCATCCACCAAGACAGAAAATGTTTTGCTATCTTGAAAAGGATCCATGGGTTCAATGTTGAGTTTAATAGTGTGTTTTCTGACATTCGTCTTGCCAAGGACATAAGTTTTAAACAAAAGTTCTCCAAAATAGGTGCACAATTGGCTGAAAAACGCAGTCAAATAATAACATTCAGGACATTGCTATCCAACTAGGAAGATACACCTACGAGAGCACTGCAGCTGTCTCCCAGGCTTTCAGGTACTAGCTTTTTCTTCTAACACAGCTGAGTGTGCCATTTGCAGCTGCATCTAAGAGCAATGGCATAAGCAAGAAATTAATAAAACCACATTAGCCATCACTGCTCCCTCCAGGTCTAAAGTCTGAGGTGATGAATTGCTCTCCTGACTTTCAAGGTATTTCCCATGTATCTGTGCCGGGTTTCCAAGCAGAGCTGTCTCTCAGGTGCTGATCTTCCAGCTGTGCATTTTACAATATACAGGTAGCCCTTGGGGTAGGTACTGCCAGGCAGTGGAGAGCACACCTATGTTTCTCTGCAATCCTGTGAGAAAGGAATTTGCTCTAGGTCCTAAGGAGGACTATAGGAGAGTAGGATGTAAACTCAGATCTCCCAAATCACAGGCTGTCCCCAAGCCATGGGAAATGCCAGGAAAAAAAGAAAACAGAACAATAAAAAAAAACCCCAAACTCCAAAACCAACAAAAAAAAAATCCAACACCCAGAGATGCTTGTTAAAATATACTTTGCTGCACACTTCATTGTTTGAAGTTGTAAGAGAAACTTTATTTTCCAGGTGGTGAAACAATCAATCATGCTTTTGCCACATCTAGGATTAGCTAGCCAATAGATCCATACAACCAAAACTTGGGCATGAGTCTTGTCTCGCAATGATCGAAATTAGAATCACAAGTAGAACTCTTAATCTAGTGGCTGATAACATGTTGTGTAAATCATTACATTAAACAATAAGCCCTCTGGGATTCATTTTCAGCACACGGCTGATCATTAAACCTCTTTTAGGTCTTTTAAGGTTATTCTGAAGTTAAATCAATACTTAGCTTCTCTTCATTGTCCTTCATTGACTGCATGCAAAGGACACAACCCTTTTCTCAAACAAGGGGAATCCTCGCTCTGGTTTCAACTAAAAACTCTCGATTCCAATTTTTGGAATATTGGACTATTCCAGGAAAGCTCCTGAAATGAGTTCAGCAAACAGTTGCTCAATCCCCTCATTCCCTCCCCTTTAATCTCGGGTGCTGACCTGGCCATTCATTCCATGTTTGCGGTGGTGAGCTCTGCAAACCGAGTTTCCATGGCAGCCCTAATCCGTGAATAGGGCTGGCTCCATCAGTGGTCACTTAGGACAGGCTTTGTCCTCTTCGTGTCCTGTCGCTGGCTGAATCAGAAGACAGAAAACAAGCGCCTTTGGTAAACATGACCTAATGAGATCCCCGGCTCCGTGACGGGGGCCTGGAAAGGGAACGTGCGGGGACACCCGCCTCTTCTGGGATTTTCCACTGAGGTCTCCCAACGGTTTCCTGACTTTTTTTGTAGACTGTTTCATTTAAATTGCATTTCTAGTCGCTTTTAAATTCTTTTCTTTTTTAGATACAGATATAACTGCATGAGCATGGCAAAATCGGGGTGTGGCTTAGTGAGAGCTGTGTCCAGTGCTCCCTCTGTTCTGCAGGTGCCAGGTTGTGCTCTCCTCACTGGCCTGGCTGACTCCCTCTGTGACCGCAGGACCCCCACGGCATCTCATGCTTCCTCCGGGTACTGCAGGGGCCCCGTGGGGCTCCTGCTGTTTCAAGAGCAGGGCCCCGTGCTTTCAGCCTGTTCCTCCTTCGGGTGTTAAACAGCAGTGTACTGATCCCCAGCTACAAACCCTTCCCCAGCCTGCACTAAAAGCTGCCTAGAGGGCTTCTGCAAATGAATTGGACAAAAATTAAACCGTACGAGTTCCCCAAGTAGTGCATAACTTCTTTCATTTTATGCTGAATAATCACAGTCAATTCATCTGGGCATTAACACGATTGCTTGCGAAACTGTCTAAGAGGACGACAGCCAAACATTTCGAGAAGATTAGGCTTTTTGAACGGCTAAGACATGAGGAAAAAATGATACCACGCAAAAATATGCCTGAAAGACACTGAAGCAGGCAAGCTGTGTACTTTGCATGTATATTCTGTAAGTTCTTTAAGGTATAACCTTTACTCTGTTCCTCCGAGCTTTCTTTTCTGTTGCTCTGGGGCACAAAAGCTTTGCTATCCATCTTCATTTAACTCGTTACGTGAGGCACACCACCAAAGGTAAACGTGCTGGGCACCATGTACACGTATCTGGCCTTTATGCACTGTCAGTCACTTCTGCGGCGTTGGATGGGGCTCAGCCTGTTATTTAAGGTCTGATTTCAACTGTTTGCCCTAACCTAACGCAGAGCAGTTGTCACAGAAATGCTGATCATTATCGCTGCATTCTGCAAATACATTTCAGAGAATACAGAGGGTTGAGTCCCGTAGTCCTTATTTTGGGAAAAACTCCCACTGCCTCCACATAGTTGATGTTTTACCCACAATTAGCAGCTACAGCCGATGTATTTATAGGAATTCCTCTGAAATCGAAAACACAGGCAGACTAATGGGATATAAAAGAAAGAAAAAGGAAGTGACTTTGGCCATGGCATGCTTCCACCCCATGCAGCCGAGGTTGGACAGCTAAAGGACCCCTGGCCCAACGCCCTGTCAATTACCTTAATCCCAACCCAAAGAGGAATGATACTAAACACTCCACAAAAAGGCTTCCAAACATTGCCATGGGAAAAAGGAAAAGCGTTAACCCTCCCTTCCCAGGCAGGGCTTTAGGAATGGACACATTGTATTTTACATGGAGAAACTCATGAACATAAAAGACATACCCTCCAGTGAAAAACTTGCACAACCTCTCAGAATGAATGGAATTAATTGTAGGGAATAATTACAGTTCTAAACAAGAATATTTATGACATTACATAAACACCATTAAAACAAACTGAAGAGCAATAATTTTTAGAAAGAGGAAGGGAGGAAGTGAGGCAGGGGGGACGAAAACCAATCAAAGTTTATAGCTGAAAAGATAAAAGTTCGCATGTGTCAATCATCTTGGAAATTGTTGCTTCAGCCATCACTTGTGCCTTGTTTACTTCCCTTAATAAAGCAGGGAAAGAATTTTGTTTATAAAGTTAGCCAGTATTTGGAGTTTAAAGCTTTTATCTTTAAAAGGATCTTTCAAAAGCAAGAAGAAATATGGAAAATTTCTTTCAAAAACGTTTTAACTTTTCAAGAAAAAAAACATTTCAAGTCATTATCATCCCAGAAACCCTCCTTTCTTCCTCCCTTCCTTTTTTCCCTTTTTCCTGAGGCAGGGAAGGATGAAGGGGTGAGGGAGTTTTCCTCCCTTGTTACTGAATGAAAAAATTAACACGACTGTACTTTTAAATCAAAACAAAATGAAAAGAGTTGCAAAGAAAAGCATTTGGGGATTTTCTTTTGCAATATACTTGTAGCATTTTTCTAACCATTTCTAGTTATTAGAGTAGGGGCAAAAGTTTGCTATGTATTTTATACTCCAGATTTTGTTCTGGTAGCACCTTTGCCAACCCAGAGACGGCCTGGCAGTTCCTCTTCATGAGAGGTGCTCTTACACTCTTTTGGGTATGGGCCAGAGAGGTCACTGGTGGAAGCAGTGCACACATGCACCACGGGCACTTGGAACTGGTTTAGAATTGCTCTGTGAAAAGAAAGCTTTTTGGGCAAAATGCTGTTTCCTTCATTTTCTATTCATACTTGGGCATATTCCAGAGTCAAGAAAAGGATGGGACCTGACAGGAGCCAGAAACCACATTTTTTCTGCTTCAAAATTCCCTCTTTCCAGACCTGGCTTCTGGGAAGCACAGCCCAACTTTCTCCTGTACAGACCTCTGACCGAATAATGGATATGGGGCTTTCATGACCCAGGCAAGGAACAGGGGATCTCGGAAGGCCAGACAGGTGGCTGTAACGAGGAGATGTCTGTGGACATTTCACAGGCTGGAATTCAATGGGAGTGAGCTACTAGACATGAGGCTGCATTTGAAAGCTGGGTGAACCTTTGGAAGAGCAGCAGAAATTTTTGGAAGTGGAATACCGAGGCTTAACAGTGGTACCTCCCTCTGGACGAGCGCAAGAATGCTCTCAGCTGCAAGCTGTAGGATCATTATCAAGTCTGTGATTTGTACACAAATACTGCAATCTAATTGATACACATGGGCAACAGATATGCTTTTGCAAATCAGCTGTGATTACCAGGATCCCTTGCAGGACTCAATAAACAATGTCTGGCTTCGAGGCCGCAGAACACACACACGGCTACGCAAACCTCCCAAACAATTTTCCACTCTGCCACCCAACCTCCATCAGCCAAAAGCTTGTAAAAGAGCATGCGGCAACACAAACAGCCTGGGTTTAGCTGAAAGCCCAAAGTGAAAAAACTCATCTAGCTCAGTGCAGTCTGCATCCAATTCCCTGCCTGACGAAGGGTAATGTTTCGCTTTCCAGGTTTATTCTTCAGTACCCTTAGAAGCAAGAAGAGACCTGCTTTCCCTCTCCTACTCTGGCATGTCCGATCCCCCTCTCCATCTCCTCGGAGTTGAAAGCGCTTCGGTCTCATGGCCAAGTGTGGCTGGTCAGATGGGAAATTGCATGTTGCCCTTCCCTTCTCCATTTTCCCTTGTGCCGGGCACTTCCCTACTACCCTGATTTACTCATCGAGGTGTTGGGGAAAGTTCGCTCTGCTAACTTCAGGAGTCAGGCAGCATTTCCTGAAGCAGAACGATGGTTTAAGTAAGGTCCTTCCACTGACCTCCCCATGACACTGTGCTCATGAATAACCAGGTCTGTCGCTGCCCCTCATGCTTAATTTTCTCTGAGGAAATCTTCTGTTAAGGGGCAACAGTTTTCCATTTCAGAGTACAGCACTACCCAGCTGCTTGTTATTTCACTTGGCTGAGCCTGACAAGCTAATGGTATGTTTGATTTGCACTACCAGTTCCTGCTAGAGACATCATAACTTTTATTACAGACGTGGTTCTTGTTAGAGACTCAGTTGTCCACAGAAGAAAAAAAAAAGAAAAGCATGTATACTTCGGTGAACTTACTGGTTAACTCATTATTTGCAAGCACAGTGCTGCATCTAGCACGCAATCTGCTGCGTTCCTTGTTAACTTATTTCACTGTTGTTTGTGCAGCAAACGGAGAAATCATTCTAGCTTTTCTTTTGATATGCATTCCCTTTACTTTCCTAAATCCTTTGAGGATGATCACATTTCTAATTGCTAGAACATTTGCTGTAAACTTTCTTAAACACTGTGCAGCTAAACTCAAATCAGCAGTTGCCACAGGGAAAAAAAAAGGCTACAGAGAGAGAGGACAAGCAAGAATATGTTTATGTGGACATAGCTCAGCATAAATTTTCTGCCTCTGTATTCCTGCTTAGTGTTGATAAAGATATCAGAGTGTCTAAGGAACGTATACATCTGCATTATATTCGTGCTGCCAGAAGCACTGCATATGCCACATAAAGCTCATGCGCTACACTTTGCAAGAATAACAAAGCAAACCAAAAGGACTGGGCTGCCACAGTCCTGCTTGTTTGTAAAACATAGAATGGATATTTTAATGAGGAGACTGCTTGATTACGAAATCTGTTTCCCCACAACATCCTGCAATTCTTTCCTCATTTCTCTATAGATCATCCGCTCAGGACAGGGCAGCACCCTCCAAATCTACCCTCACACTGATTTGGAGCACCCCAATAGACATGTCTGTGTGTCTCACACTCAGCAATCCAGATGGAAGAATCCCAAAAATAAGATTGCTTATGAAAATTTTGGCTGCGCTTCCCCTCCATCTCAGTTTAGTCACCAGTAAAAAGGGGATGGTATTTGCACACATCACCACACTGCAGCCTTGTGTAAAATATGCTCGGTTAAAATACAACATATACAAGCTGAAAGCAAGTAGGCTCCTACTGTTGGCTTTTCCTCAGAGTCAGAGTTGCACACAGGCTGCTCGTGCAAGATATCCGTTTGCAGTATTATCAAGGGTGGTTAATTTCTCATGCAGAATTTTCTCTAATAAAGGCCCTTTAAAGCTCCTGAACTCTTGATCCTCCAAACAGCCAGTCTGGGGAGCATTTCTTCCAGTCTTTGAAGTTGTAGCACTCATAAAGCTGACCAGCACTGTTTGTGGGTTTGTTTTCTTTCCATATCTCTCCTTTTCCTTTAAGACCAGACAGAAGATGACATTATTAGCAGGCGGCTCACAAGCACCTAGTACTTTAGGGGCAGGCTTTTTATTTCTGCTTTCAAGCAGAGATGAAAGATTGTAAAAAACCTCTTTTTTTTTTTTTTTTTCCTTAGGGAATTACAGCTCACAAAAGTTCTTATAACTCCTTACAGCAGCTATTTTACTACTCAGGGAGGATATTTACTAGGTCACTTTCTTCCTGCAGCAGGCCTCAGTGTTAATAAATGGTGTCTGTGAGTTACTTTATGCTCTTCATACTTTATTTTGATCTAGCTGTGTGTTTAAAGAGCTAAAAAGAGTGTGTCTTGATGAACTACTAACACCAGAGTTTGCTCTAGGCCAAAATGTAGAGAGGACTTTCTTCTGGTTTTGTTTTGTTTTTTTAGATTTTTGTAGGTACACTGAAATCTGAAAAATGGGGCGAGCTGCCAAGGTAGCTCTGTGAGTCTGTTAGCTTCTGCTCGCTCAGCATTAACATCTGTCTTCACTAAAGTGTTACTGGACCCCCGGTACACTGCCCGGAACAAGCTCCAGAGGCGCTTATAGAAAGCAGAGCTCAGAGATGGGGGGAGACCCACAGTCCCCAAGCCCCCAACTAGTAGCAATTTTTTAGTCAAATTAAGGCACAGCTTTGCTCCAGAAGGCTCTGTCCCAGACGTGCATGCCAGGGAGCCTGAATATCCAGGACAGGGAGAGAGGCAGGGAGGTTGTGCCAAGAGGAACCCACACACAGATTCTCTCTCTCAGCCTTTTGTCCCATTCAGAAGGTGACATAAAATACAGCAGAGATTTTTTTTTTTTCCCTCTTCCCAACCAAGTAGTCAGATGATTTCTGTATACAGTTTAAACTCAAAGTGTAGTATCCCTGGAGGCCAGCTGCCCCTAAGCCCTCAAACCAGGCACACAGGCATTACAACATCAAGCTGGGCACCAGCACACCAGAGGCAAGGCAGTACTGCGTGCCCTGGTGAGGCTGCACGACGTCTCTGTATATAATTAACATCCCTGTGTCCATCCTGCAAAGAAACCAATTCTGCGTAGATGGAAAGTACATGACTCTTACCCCAGGGAGGGGGGGATCACATAAACCCCCAGAACAGCTGGTTTGATGTCTTGCATGAAGCTTGGGTGCACTCACTGAGGCTGTGCTCGAAGGTAACATCCAGAAGTTAATGAATTTGGGGTCACATCCTTGAGGTGAGAGTAGCATCCTGCTGTGCAGTGCGTGCGAAACGGAACAAGCTACCAGCAAACAGCCCCACACCTCTGAAGGCACATCTTCAGCGTGCGCACCAGCCCATTTTACAAAGTCAGGTCCAGCTTTCCGTGAGCTGAAAAATGCCCAGGTTTTTCTTTGTGTAGTGTGTGCTTACATGCCCGCCATACAATCAGCAGCGCCTGGATTTGTGGATTTATTGGCTGTGACCAGACACAGGCTAAGTAAGTAAACAGATTAATATGTATTAACATACTGCATTCGTTCAAAGTTCAGAACTTGTGCGCACATGTGAAAGTGGTATTTATCCGTGGTTCTTACTGAGGGAGCTGATTAAAAACAGGATCATGCAAAGTAAGCAGTGCAGTAAAAAGACAGCATTAAAATATTTTTTTTTTTAACCTGAAATATCTGGAATAATGGTTACCCGATTTAATGGCTCATCAGACTATAGCTCTCACATAATCTTCAAGGGTTTGGTGGTTTTATGTTGTAACTTGTAGCTGATGCTGCAAGAAGTGAGAATTCTTATGAAATTATTTTGGTATTGTTACCCCTATAAACCATCCCTAAGAGAAGTCATAATGCCTCGTCTACAAAAGACAAAGGAAGAGAGAGGACAATCAAACAGTGGTCACCTCCTGATGCAAAAGAGGTCTCAAAACGAGACGGGGACTTACTGTTGTAACACCTTGTTCTAAAGTCTTTGGCGTGAAGTCTTGAAACCTTTGGATATTTTCTGACTAAATATGGTGGTACAGTAAGTTAACTAAACTCCCATTTTATAATAACAATAAAAAGCTCCAGGTGAGTGTTAATGCTGTCAGAGCTGCTGGTGTTAAGTACAGCAGCATGAACTGCCACCTCACCCCCCTCCCAGCAAGGCTGAGCAAACCCCCAGGCCGGGATCCCTGCGGAGGACCTGTGCTTGCAGCCTGGTTTGCGGAGCAGTACGGGGATGCGTTGTTGAGGCTGAAGTGGATGGCTTTTTAGGGTTTGTCCCAATGGAAAATTCACGTTTTAGTACGTATTTTTTAATCAAAAATGTAGGATGAACCAGGAATGCCACATTTTTTACAGGAGAGGACGTCCTGTGAGTTTCCCATAGCAGTGGGTGCCTGGGCCTCACCTCTCAGTCTGGGGAAGGGGAGCCTTGCAGCCTGCCCACCATGAGCCAGCACTGAAACCCTGCTGTCAAGGGGGAAGAATCAATCTGCATCAGGGAAGTGATAAAAAAGGAATGTCTTGTTGAAAACATTTGTGAAAAGTTTCTTCCAGCAGCCCATGGAGGAGGCCAGGTGAAAGCTGGCATAGGTGCCACCAGCCTATGTGCTTGGGGATGTGATAATCAAATTTTTCACTTCAGATCTTAAAAAAACCCAAACCAGCCACTTGGTTTAGTGCCTAAGAGGCAGTTCAGATCACTGATAGTTTAGTGTGTAGGCTTGTGCTAGGTGTGCTATGTGACACTTGCTTTTCAGGAGCTGTGATTGGGCTGTCACTGTCCCCATCAAGCAGCTTCTCAACTGGGCAGAGACTCTTGAAAGTTAACACAGGCATTTTAAGGAAAACATTCAAAGACATTTTTCTGCTTCTATTCTCAGCCCAGACCAAACTCTTTGTCTCTTTTATGAGATTTAAGCCTGATTTTTTAAGCCAGGTTAATGATTTAGTGTGTTTGCTGTCAGGTCTCCTAAAGAGCCTGGCTACCAGGCAGCAGGAACCCAGCATCCTTTATTACTCTCAGCCCAGGTCTGACTTGTCTGCAGCTTTTTCATACTTTATGTAAGTACCTTTACAACCAAGAGATTAATCGGTGTCACTCTCACAGCCCCCCGCCCAGAGTGTCTCTTACTGCAACATACAATCAAGTCAACAAAGAGATGGAGGAAAACAAATCTCAGATTGTCTCAAGCACTTGCCCAGGATCTGAGAAGACCTGAAACCAGGTGAGAGTTTAAAAGCAGGTCTACCTTTCCCAGTACAGGTGGATACAGTACAGAGCAGCAGGCAGGCAGCCCAGTCTTGGAAATGGTGCCCTGTGCTGTTTGCCATGCAAAGTCTGAGGCACCAAGCGTGTTCAGAGCCTGCCAGCTGGCTCATGCTTCACAAGCAAGATAAAGCAGTGGCGAGGTAGGCAAAGGCTATTCTGGAGCTCCCTGCAGCCTTGTGGTGTCTGGATCAGGGTGGGGTGCCAGTGGAAATGGAGATGCTGTAGGGGCTTTAGACATCTACAGCATTGGACATAGTTGAACGTGGGTTTTCGAGGATCTAACAGTTGAGTTGAAGTACTTGAGTTGGAACTCTGGTGTTCATGATGGATCTAGCCTTTACCAAGCCCAAATCTTAGGCCAGTGAAAATGCAGGTCAATGTAGCTTCTGACTGAAGTATCATCTGGAATTATCATGCAGGGATTTGTTGTGCCTCCATAAATAGCCTGTGACACCACTAGCACCGCTTGTCTGTCTTTTCCAATTAAGCACTTAAGAGTTTCCCAAGGTAAATATTAATACTTCAGAAAGGAAATACTAACATGCACAAAATCCTTTCTAACCTTTCTGCTTAAATAGCTATCATTTTTTAGTGAGGTCACAGCATCCAGTTTTCTATAATAAAAAATAAGCAGGATAAGTAGTTTTACTCCTGTCAAAACTTGAATACAATTTTATGTTTTTCTTTGACTTACCCCATAAATATTTTTACTACAACATTCAAAGTTTATGAGATCTCTAAGACTTGTAAAGAGGTTGAGTAACTGGAAACCAAAGGCTAATACCTACCACAGGGACTTGGGTTTTTTTCTTAAGCAAGCCATTTATTAATATTAACAAAGGGTATTTTACTGATGATCTGTTTACAAAACTGAATATTATTTTACCTTCCCAATCCAGAGTAAACAAACCAACGCAGAGGGACAAACAAAGACCAGACCACGATGCCCGACAGTGGTGTTTGAGGGATCTTTTCTCAGGTTACATTTTTCTGACATTATCCCTTGAGCTGAGCTTCTGCAGTTGAACTGCTGCTGAGCTCAAGAGCAGCTCAGGAGCTGCAAATCACAGCCTCACTGAACCAGAGGAGAGAACAGAGTTAGCCATTTGTTGTGGATGCCTTTGATGAGCTGTGTCCTTTTTCCTGTTCGTGAGTCACTCACCAGGAGACTTTATCTTTTCTATTGCATTTACTATCTATAATTATAGTTGCAGCAGTTATCCACCCATATAAGAAAATGTTGCCGTGCCTGAACATGACCAGGAGGAGCTGTGTCATGGGCCAAGAGGTAAGAGTTGATCTGCCCGTACCCACCGTGGCCACAGGAGAACATGCAGGTTTCAGCTCATCTGCTGGCACAGCTGAGGAGAACTCCATGTCACTGCTGATTTGCGAGTCACTGTTTTATTTCTGCTCCCAAACCATGATTTACTGACTGAAGATTAACTACTCCAAAACATTTGCGCAAGCAGGCAACCCAGCCTTTTGTGCAAACATTTGTGGATAGCTGTTAAACGAGTTACTTGGGCCCAACTGAGCAAGGAGTCAAAGTAGTCAGAGACTTTGGCTAAATCCAGAAGAGCAGAGCCTGATGCCTTTGGCCATCCTCCCTGACTGTCCTATCTCCTGGCAACCTTCAGAGCCTTGGGAAGCCCACCATGCAACTGTAGGCCTGAGGACAGCTGCTCACTGGGAACCAGTGCTGCTCCAGACTCTTATTTCTAATCCTCCTTTTTTTAATGGATTAAGGAATTAAGCCTTCACAGGTATTAAACCTTTTCCCAGCCGTAAAACTCAGCACTGGATTCATCACACGGTTGTAGCTCCCTAACTACCTGTGTAGCTCCTGGGCAGGTGGTGGCTAAACCTGATCAAACACCTAATAAAAAGGACAAGGTTCTTAACTAACCAAAAAACAGGTGGAAAAATTCCAAATTGCATCCCTTTATATATTTTTTTATATATATATATATGTGCAGGCACATGTATTTCGGCTTTGTTATCATCCTCTGTTACACGTCTTCTCAGCTGGTGGATTTCTTCATCTATTATACTCATGCCATACAACCGAGAGCTCCACTTGCATGCACTGTTGCCTGTTCAGTTTATGCTGTTCATGTACGTGGACCTTTTGATCTGCATGGCCTCCGGGTAGAACACCACAAGTACCTTGTGTAGAGCCATGTTGGCCCTTTAGTGGACAACAGACATCCAAATTAATCTGAAATCCTGCTGCTTATCCGTCGCTACGTAAGCACCTCACCACCTCAGTTGCACAGCAACCATAGCCAGGCTTCCTATTTTTCAGGCTGTGTAGCAATGCATTGCATTACAGATGCTGTTTGGGAAAAAGGAGAACTGGAAGGGGTTGCAATAGGTTGTGTAACCATCTATGCCGTGCCCAGACCAAGTGAAAACAGAGCTTCTGTGACTGACATGGCTCAAATCTCCTTATAAAACTGCCCAGTGTTGGGATTTTGCCTCTCTGACACAGTGTTTTGCCACAAGATTACAGAGGAAAGATTCTCTTGTTCAGCCCTTCAATGGTAAACCTTGTTGTGTCTTTTACTCAAGGATCCTGTGGATCCAAGGCCTGACCTTGATATCAGATAGAAAATGGGCCCTAATACTGTAAAATGAAAGAGTAAAACTTTGTGTTTTAATAGACAAAAATCCTGTTAATTCAATACACACCAGATCTGTTTCAGTGGGAAAGAACAGCCAGAACCACCCTGGAGTGGGCTTTGTCACCAAGGAAGGTGTGTGTGTGACTCAGCTTTTGTGCCATGCTCTGGTCTGCTCAGCACAAATGCCAGGACTGTGACAAGGGTAATGATTAATGCGAACAAGCACGGTGATGCCTGCAGGTTTGCGGCCGTGCAAGTGAGCAGACTTGGGCAGCAGCTTCCTGGAGATTTTCATTAACATGGCAAACAGAGGACCTGGAGGAAGAAAGTGAGCAGGACTTGTTTCAGAGTGGTATTGCTCTGTGTGGCTTCCCATCCTAGGAGAAGTCACTAACGGGGACAAGATCCTGAGCTCTTTGGACATGCCAGTCTTTCTCCAGTGGCTGTACAGGGGAAGTTTAGACTGAATGCTTTGAAAAGAGATGGAATTAGAGAGAACAAACCCAGCCATTGATAAAATGCTATTTTGCTACTTTCCTTATGAGATGGCAGTTCCCCTTTATTCCTGAGGACAGGAGGAAGCTTTGAAAACTCTTCGCACCTCATATAACCCTTGAGGTGGGAGCAGAGTGCTTTGTTGTTAGGTGGCAGCATTCAGCCAGCAAGCTATTGCCCTCACCACACTTCCCAGCTGTCCTCCTGCTCCCTCAGTGCAGATCTTTGATACACAAAGACGGTTTGGACTCCAAAAGGCAGTGAGAAGGTGAGAGTAGGAACAATATTGCTACTGGGCTGGGTGGTGGGAGCTGGGGCTCAAAGGGTAGTCCCTACTGAAGGACCATGTCAAACTAGAATGCCATTGTTGCGTTATACTTTCATCTGGTACCTTCAAATCAGCATAAAAATGCACTATAAACGTAATATGATTCCGTGGTAATCGTTCCGCTACAACCAGCATGCCTGTCATGAAACACAGTGAGCTTCCTGGCTTTTCTGGTGCCCATTTCTTGAAGGTAAGAGAGAGAAAGAATGGGAAGTAACTCTGGAAAGAAAATTATCAAGATTATCTGGGTGACTGATGATTATGGGATTTGATATCATAGGTAAATTAACATTGTAAGGATTGGCCACGCAGAAAAAGGAAAGCTCTCAGCTCTTTCCAAAACAAGCAAGCATTTTAGTGCATGTCTCTTTCTGCAGTTGGATGGCAGTGCAGGGTGTAATTATTGCTCCTGTTTGTAGGCTTCTTGGGGATTGCACACTGGTCCCCAGATCTCAGGCACTTCCCCACCACGTTCTTCTCCTTTGACTCACAGTCAGCAGCACCCTTTCTACCGACTGCCCGGAGGTGTGCACTAGGATTTTGGTGACTCTTCTGCAGGCACGACTGAACATGCCACTTTTGGAAGAGGGCAACTGACTCCAGAGATGTCCATGTAGGGTAATTGTGTTTGCTGTGAATTCACTATTTTTTTCTGGTTTTGCAAAGGAGCATTCCCTGGCTGCTGGCCACCATTGAAACACAGATGACATCTGGTCAAGATGACCAAGGAGCAGCAGAGGGCACCCAGGTACAAAGACAGGTATGAAGCAATGTGGTGAGGCAAGAGTGGGAGACCTGCCAAAAGAAAAATAGCAATGTGCCCATAAACTGAAAACAAATGTATTCCCTGCAGAGCGGAGCTGCTCCTGGTGAGGAAGGTTTGTTGACTGCAAAGCAGACCCATATATCACTAGAATTAGAGATTTTGTTTTGAGGCACTTTGTACACACTGTCCACAGTTTATCCTGTATAGTGCTACTGGTTAGGCTGGCTGTCAGGACCTCCTTGTCCTTTGTACAGGGTCACTGAGTTTGCCCTGGACTTGCTGACTTCCCTCTCTTTAGAGTGTATTTTTAGAAGTCAGAAGCATGCCTGTTTTTCTCTGCATTTTAAATCCAAAAGATGATTTGCCTCTAACATTCCAAAAGAAAAAATAAATCTCCTGTGGCTTCACATTACATATGAAGTGTTTCAAGCCTAACATAAATTTGGGGGTTTATGTTTGGTGGCAAAGTTAGAAAATATTTCAGTTCAAATTTAGAATACAGCACTCCCTATAACCTCAACCCCAATCTCCACAACTCCAAGTTTAGTACCTTGTGGATTCTATCCATAGAATGAACTAGCTCTTGCCTAAGTACTACTTTAGGTGGCAAAGTCCAAAATTTAGATTCTCAAAGCCCTCACTCAGCACCACATAAATATCCAAGAGTGAAGTGCTCTGCATGCATAAATATAAATTTTCTGGGCTTGCATTTCTGAGCATCCCACTTTCTGCTTCTCAGACTATACCCTTCATATACAGCAAGGGAGCTAACCCTGCCCTGAAGGAGACTTTGGATACCCTGTTTCCTTCCCCTGTCACTCAACTACCTTAACTGCCACTCTCAAGAATCAAAAACCACATTGGTCTATTTAGTCCACACCAGCTCTTTGTAAAAGAGGTCTACCCAGGAAAACCTCCTGAGCGTTTTCCCAGAAAGTGTCTGAAATGAGTTCAAGTTCCTTCAGATTGCTCTGGGGTTTGAGCTAGTGTGCCTGTGACAGCTGGTGAGTGCTGACACAACCGGACAACCAGCACTGAGGAGGCAGGGAGAAAATGGGAGGTGATGGTGGAGAGGGAGAGGATAAAGTGATATTCCCCCTGCTTTTTATTTCTGTTTCTTCTCACTGGCCTTTCTGCATCGCTGTGTCACATTCTGAGACACCTTACATTGCAGACATTGTAAGTTAGTGAGGAAGAAATAACCTGGATTCACCTGAAGCAGGATCTTTGAGCTGGAGGAAATGAAAAGAGGTTCCTTTGTACTCCAACAAAAAGAAAGTGTTCAAGCTCAGTGAGGGGTTAAAGAAAAGAGAAGTTCATGGAGATATGCTTATAATTTTGCCTACATCTGCATGTTTCTTGTGCTGTGAAACCAGTGAAATTTATTTAATTTCACAGTTTTTAACGTTTCCTTGGATCCCTCTCACTCTTGTTACCTGTATTTATTCAGCAAAGAAGCAGCTTCTGAATTTACGTTGTCCATAAGGCTGATGGTCCGGCAAAGGGGATGTGTAAACTAAGACAGTAAAGCAAAAATATGGATGTATAGCTTTAGAAGAGCTGTCTTCCAAGCTGAGCATTATCTATATACACAGGCTATTATGCTTCCCTTGCTCAACAGGTAGCATCGTTGCCTTCTCTCCGGCACACCTCCAAGTCGAGGGAAGTCTAATCCTAGTTTACAGAACGGAGACTACTTTACCCAGCTGACTAAGGTCTTCAGGTCTCATACTGAGGCCCACAGAGAATAAGACAGCAATTGGAAGCCAGAAGCAAAAAAAAAGTTGGTGTTAGAATTGTACTAATATTCAATGAACTCCTCCCAGAGTCAAAAAGTAATCTATTATGGTGCATTCTTGCCAAGTTTTTAGTATTCATATAACTCAGGCATAGTCTCCAACAGCAAACGGAATAATAGTATGCAGCACACAAGCTTGGCTTCCACTTCCAATTGACGTTCAATAAAGGTCAAGTCCTGCTTCCCCTAAATTCAGTGTGAAAATCCTAATTAACTTCAACAGAAAGCGGAATAGGCCCCAAAGAGTTAACAGTAGTAGGATATAAAACAGAAAGAAAGCAAACAAACAAAAAATTGTGGCATGCAGCTAGGAGCAAAGACTTTGGGTTTATGGTTCAAAACAGGAGCAGAATTTCAGCCTCTAACATTCACTGATATCATTTGAGATGCAAAATTTGTGATCTTTTCACTGCCAGGGACAACACATTCCATTATGCATAACATTTTACTTACTTATCTTCTATGACTTGCAGGGCACAATGTTTTTCACTGTTTAGAAATAACTGAGCTCTGAATCACCACTGAAAGACCCTGTTCTAAATTGGTTTCCCTCCATGAACCTGGACTGTCTCGCTTAATTTGCAAAGTCCAAAGAAACCACAAAACCTGCTTTACAGCTCACAGTCTGTGTCTGCTGTCCCATGGCTATCTCGCACTGTGTGGAAGGAAAAAGCAGGTCGAGGCAATGCAAGGGTGAGGGTACTCCAGGGATCCCCAGTCTGGTGGAGACAACCGCACTGCACGGGGCAAAGGGGCTGGAACAGAACCATGCTTTCAGAGCCATCATCATCATTCCCACCTCCTGCTAAGCAGCAGCACATTTCCAGACTGAAACCCTTGTCATTGATTTCAAGGCAGTCAGACTTCCCACTGACTTTCAAAAAGCTCTTACTTTATCTCCCACTGTGCCTGTGCTCAGCACAGCAATGCAACACATTATCAAGCAGGCACTGACAATGAGCAGGAGGGATTGGGATGCAGAGCTGGGCTTCCTGGGTGCTTCATAGCCTAGTACTTCAGCTAAAGGACCACCACGAAGGATTGATCCTAACCGTGCAGTTCATGGTCTTTTATGGAGAGTATTTCTATCAGTATAAGCACACAGTTTTTTCCATAAGCTTGTTCACGCAGTAACTATTGTGCCCACTAATCTGAAAATCCATGGCTTCAGGTTTCACACCTTCACCTGCATTATCAAGGCTTAGAAACAAGGGAGCAATTCAACTTGCATTTGGGTTGGCAAGGCTGTGGGGACAGCTGTGCTCCATTTCTCCACTTTGCACCTTGATGCTGAAGCAGACAGCAGAACTGAGGGTCCCAGTCTTGTAACTGCTACTTTTGGAAGCAGGAGGACTGGAAAGCATTGCAGGGAAAGCTCTGAATTGGTGCTGCCTCCTGTGAATCTTTAGGAAGCTGAGCAAGTTAAGTACTTGCTAGGGCATTACAGACCAGGCAGAGGGTTCCTTGCAGCACATGGTCCATGAAAGCTCCTGCAAAGTCCTGAGGTACAAGAAGCTCTCCTGTCACAGCCCTTTCCTTGCCCATCATCTTACTTTAACTCACTTGAAGCAAAGAATTTCTTCTTAGTGCTCTAAACAAGGAGCTACTGGTGGGACAGAAAACTTTAAATCCTTAATTTATTACTGCTCCATGGGAAAAGAGCATCAAATACAATATTTGAAGGGAGAGCTAGGAGGGAAGAAAAGAAAGACTAATTTGAACTAAGGAGAACACAATTTATTTTGGCAGGTTTCTGAACTCAGAAGTTTGTTCTGTCAAATCTGAAATTTTTATTTGATATAAATGCTGTCTAAAATTTCAAAAACATTTACAAATCTCATTCAACAACCGAACAGGCCATAGGGTTCACTTAAGCAAGTGAAAGTGAAGGTATTTGCACCTGCTTTTAAGAGCCAGAGATACATAATTGGTTCTTTCTATTTGGGCAGTGATTTAAGCATTGTGCCATTTCTTCTTTTAGCAGTTCACAAGCTTTGCTTCTTGCACAACAGTCATTTAATTCTTTGGGTTTTTTTTCAGACTGGCAAGCCTTTTGAAGGAAATTTTTAAGTTTTGGAATTTTTCAATTAATAATTCATACTTTCCCTTAAAAAAAGACATTCAGTACTGAAGTTAAATGAGTTCTTTTATTGTGAGAATGTTGCATAGCTTTAATAATTTTCAACAGATCAAATAAACCTTCATGAATTAAGAAAGCAGCTCTGACAATGCCAGCTTCGCTGTCTGAAGTCCTAGCTTAGAGTGAATTAAAACTCCTGAGAATCATGTTCTATTCAGCACCAACAGAAAGGTTTTGTACCACCACACCAATGGAGCATATCTAAAATCATCTACTGAATGTGTGCTACATTAAATTCCATTCTTCCTTTAACCACCCCTACAGTAAAAAAGTTTTTCCATCATTCCCTCCCATCAGGTATTTAGAGGCATGAGTAAGATCACCCTGAGCCTTCCCTTCTCCAGGCTGAACAGTCCCAGCTCTCAATCTCTCATATTTCAGATGCTCAAGTCCCTTAATCATCATCATGGCCCTTCACTGTGCTCTCTCCAGTCTGTCCGTATTGTGGAACCCAGAACTGGACCTGCAGATGAATCTCACCAAGGTTGGGTAGAGAGGTAGGATAACATTCCCTGACCTGCTATTGATGCACTTCCTGATGCAGACAAAAATACCAATAACCACTTTTGCTACAAGGGCAATTTGATGGTTCATGTTCAACCTGTTGCCCACCAGAACTTCAAAAGCCTCTTCTACAGGGCTGATTTTGAGCTGGTTGGCCACCATTCTCTCCTAGTACATAGGGTAATTCTTGCCCAGATAAAAGACTTGGCATTTCCATATGTTAGACTTCATGAGGTTCATAGGATCTTAGAATGGTTTGGGTTGGAAGGAACCTCAAAGCTCATTAAGCCCCAACTCCCCTGCCATGGGCAGGGACATCCTCCACTAGACCAGGTTGCCCAAAGCCCCATCCATCTGGGCCCACTGCCAGGGACGGGGCAGCCACAGCTTCTCTGGGCAGCCTGTGCCAGGGCCTCCCCACCCTCACAGGGAAGAATTTCTTTATATCAATTTAAACCTCCCTTCCTTCAGTTTAAACCCCTCATCACTACACTCACTGCTAAAGGGTCCCTCTTCAGCTTTCTTGCAGACCTCCTTTAGATACTGGAAGGCCTCTGTAAGGTCTCCCCAGAGTCTTCTCTTCTCCAGGCTGAACAAGCCCAGCTCTCTCGGCCTGTTGTCAGAGGAGAGGTGCTCCAGCCCTCTGTTAATTTTTGTGACCATTCTCTGGACTCACTCAAGCAGGTCTATTCTCTCTTATGTTAGGGACCCCCAGAAGTGGACACAATACTCCAGGTGGGCTCTCACAATTGTGGAGTAGAAGGGCAGAATTTCCTCCCTCAACCTGCTGCATACACTTCTTTAGATGCAGCCCAGGATACAGTTGGCTTGCTGGGCTGCAAGCACACATTGCTGGCTCCTCCTTTCAATCCACTCATCCTCCAGCCTGTATCCATGTTTGGGATTGCCCTGATCCAGGTTCCCATCAGCCCATTTCTCCATCCTGTCACGGTCCCCTGAACAGCCTTTCTGGCACTGTCAGACTATGACTCCATATCTCTTCCAGGTCTCCTGACTCTATTTCCATTTCTTGTGAGCTTGCTTTTTATGCTTGAATTTTGTCAGGAGTGCCTTGTTCATGCATATAGGCCTCCTTCTGCCTTTGATTTTTTTGTGCATCGGGATTGACTGTTCTTGAGTATGGAGATGACCCTTGCAAACCAACCATCTCTCCCGGAGTCTTCTTCACCTGTGTGCATATGCTTGAGGTGGGCTTCTCTTCACCTTGTTTGTTGGCTTTGAGGTCTCCCTCGTTCACTCCACCCTGTGCCCTTTGCTTGCCATCCTGGTCTGCCACTTCACCACTTCTTTGTGAGTTGTCACCTCCCTTTTCTGTCATTCCTGGTTTAAATCTCTCCTCTCCAGGTTGCCCAGCCTGTTGACAAAGATATTTTACCCTGCTTGGTCAAGTGGATCTCATCTCTTCCTAGCAGTCCTCAGTTCTGAGTCCCATGGCTTCAAAAGCCACATCCCTGTTGCCAACACCATCTGTGCAACCAGGTGTTGACCTGCAGGATCTGTCCTGCCTCCCTCAAGCTCTTCACCCTCCCTGTCAAGATTAAGGAGAAACTCACCTGGATCCTGGGCCCTTGGCCCTTTCCCTAGAGCCACATAGTTACTCCTCTTATGCTTCACATAAGCATTTAGGCCAAAGCAAAAAGGTGCAACAAATGAGTCTATTTTATGAAGCTGTTCATATTTCAAGGGAGGTGGGAGAGAGACAGAGAGACGGGAATATGGATTTCATTTCCTCTCCTATACTCAAAGATTTGACATTTGCAGAATCTTTTATTAGGTTTGCAAATCTTCTCTTCTTGTAGCCCTCCAGGAAAAGGGAAAAAGAAATGTGAATCCACAATTTAAACAAAAAACATTCCCTGCCATTAGCATTTCTTTGATGATCCTTTGGTTTATTGTTGTGCATTAACTTCTGTATAATCACATAATTGCTACAACATTCATATAAATAATGCATTTGGAAGAGAAAGTAAACAGTGTGTCACATTTTATTCTCCAGCGAATTTCGTGGGACCCTCTGGCTTGGCTTTAGTGCTAAAGCTGCTTTCTTTTTTGCCTTGGGGTAGCTAGCGCCTGTTAACGAAGTTGAAGTAAACAGGGAAAATAAAAGCACTTTAATTTTATCATGAGATAAATTTGATGGGTCAGCCCTAAACCTCTCAGTGAATTTGCTCCACGACAAAACTAATGTGTCTTGTCTTCGCTGTACTGCTACCTCAGGGGAGCTCGTGTGTATTAGCTATCACTGGCAGAAAAGACAAACACCATTTGTAGCCCCCCTTCCCCAAGTCCTCCTGGGTTTTCCTTTTATGCAAGTTTCTGGTAAAAGCTTCTATAAAGTCGCAGAACAGAGTCACCCGTGTCTGCCAGCTGCTTTTTTTTTGCACTGCATTAAAATATTTCTCAAGTACAATCCTCTCTTCTTTCAAACACTTACAGTTTAAAAAAGCCGAGCCCTTCAGTGTTCGACACAGTTTCAGCTCCATGATCTACAGCCAGTTTGGAAAAGCATAGCTCCATAATGAGCTAGATTTACAGTCAGAAAAAGGCCATGTCACTTTGAAAGAGACAGGTACGGCCAGAATGGACACAACTGAATTGTGTGCTGAAAGCTCTGACATGATTTTGCCCACATACTTGGACCTGAATTTCACCAGGTTTTTACAAACAGGGATTTCAAAGACTTCTCTTACAGGTTGGGTGCACTCTGAGTAGTGTCTTGGGTAGCACTATAGCATAAGTCCAGAGGAGCACACAGGAAGGAGGGTGTATGAGAAGAGGGCAAGATTTCACGTCCACAGATACCTGAGATCTTTATTTTGTTGAATAGGCTTATAACCCCAGCAGCGTGTTAGACACACAGGTAGGATCTGAGGGCATTCATACCAGCTCCCCAGTGAATGCAAAAAGGAGGAAAACACAAAGTTAGCATTTCAGTGTTAGCCTCACCCAGATAGTCACCATCCAGTGACAAATTGAATGACTTTTTAATGATAAGCAAGACAAGGCTTCCTGAAGGACAAGGGTACTGCTGTAACCAGATAGAGCAACAGGCAACTTAGAAGAAATCTGAGAAAAGGAAATGTTTACTATGAGTAATGCTGAGGAAGGAGAGCCGACATGCAACAAGAGCTGGGACAACATAGGCAGGGACCTGGATTTTCTGTACACCTCTTCTGCACCAGAGAGAGGAGTGCAATGAAGCAGTTTGATGCCTCATTCAAGTATCCTCACCACCCAGGCCTATTCAAAAGGGCAGACTCAGGTGGCAGCAAAGAAAATGCAGCTCTTGCATCTCTGTGTTTCACCCCACAGCCCCAGCTCATTCCTTTTACACAACCCAAACTCTGCCTTTACCGTTTTAATCGCTTCACTCAGGGTAGTTTCCAGCATGTCAGGATTCACTGAGGTCCCTGGGCAGCAGCCATCTATCTGTCTATCTCTGGTGAGTATGGGATGCTCAGGGGAGCCTGCCTGGGTAGAAGTGACAGGAAGTCTTTGGTCCTCAGGCAATTCTATGGGCCAGGAGCATCGGAAAACGTCTTCCTTCTCGCAGTCCAGCCCAGACCATGCTCCCACATGTCATATTGTACTGGGACACCATTTCCTGAGTAACAACCTGTCTATTTCAGAGTAAAAGAAAGAATTCCCACTCTGAATGAAAAAGGTAGTTCAGTTTGCTCATCCCTGTCTTAAGTGCTTTCCTACTGCAATGAGATCAAGATCAGCCTGTATTAATCTCTAAGACTTCCTGTCCTCTAAGCCTTTCTATCAATTCCAGCAGCAGCTCCAGCTGTGCCCACAGAGGGCCAGAGTTTCTGTATTCCTCATGAGGCTTGCCCTAGACAAGATGACAAATGACTAATGGTAAAATTTAGCAGATACCTGGACTCCCTTCTACATTGCCTCTTCCACCACTACCATCAGTGGGTGGGTGGGAGGGAAGTGCCTAACACAACTTCTTCGTGTATAGATAGCTAGAGGAGGTATATGTGTAAATGGAGAACTCGAAATTCCCAAAGTTTCTTCTGTTCTACCTATAGTTTCTACCGATCTTGCCCAGCTCATGGTATCACTAGTCTTTCTGTTTTTGTGAAAACACACTTGTGTCTGTCATCAGCTTTGGGTGATAAGATCAGATCTTGAACTTGGATGCAAATCACATAGTTATTCCCTGTTCTATAAAGAAGAGAAAGACAATTAAAAGACCTCAGTAGTGGTTTTGTTTCCTCTGAGCCTCATTAGGCACTTAGCCAGCGACTAGTCAGGTACAAAGGGGCAAGGACTCAGAAACGGGCCTCAGAGGTCCTGCCTTCCATCTGTGAGGGGTAAGTGTGAACCGTAAGCCAAATTCATTTAGTTCCTTTTACATAATTGTCAGCTTCACTCAAAGCAGTTTCTTCTCCTTGGTTGCAAGGGAAGACAGTCAATTGTTGTTCTATTCACTTCGTCACATAAACCCATCTGACAGGCATGACAGCAACTGCTTGCTAATTATGGAGCAAAATTTGCACTGCAAGGTTTGTTGTGCCAACGGTCCCCAGAACAATCCTGGGATTGTTTTATGAGAAGATTGGGCAGTCAGGGTTGAGCACTTTTGCTTCAATTATCCCCATGTGCTGTCACGGCTTGGAGCTGCTCTAGTGGAATGAAGAGAAGAAAATAAATGAGCTCTGCTCCAACCCTGGGAGCAGTTGCTGAACCCTGAAGTGCTTGGTTGGTTGTATCTTTGTTAGCTGCTATTACAGATATTATTGCCTGGTAGTGGCACTGAAACTGAGGGTCCGTTAGCACTTCTATGCTATGTCTGGGGATTTATAGCTCCACTGTAGAGACTTACTCTAGAGTGAAAATCTGCATGTGGTCTCCACTAAACCCAGCTCTATAATTTTATTATCCACTACTTTGAGTGATCTAATAAAGCAGACATTGCTGGCATTGGATGTAGTTGGTTTGCTGATTTTATCAACAAGATTAATTGATTTGGGGGTGAGGGTTGACTAGCAGAATAGTTCATCTCCAGGGTGGAGTTAAAAAAATCAAGGAATTAATTGCCTAATGTAGGAATCAGAACGATGTGCAGGCAAAAAGATGATTATAAAAGAAGAAATGTAACCAGCTGGTGATAAATCAGAATGATTCTTTCCCAAAATATTCCAAAATAAAACCAATTCCTACTGAAGTTACTGGGTCACACATTCTCAGTTTCTTACATGACCTGGGTTTGCAAAACATGTTCATGAGCCCCAGTTGGTTATGTTGCTCAAGAATTACCTCTGTGTGACCTGGGTACATCCATGTGCCTGCCATTTCCAACAAAGCTGCAGTGATAAGTTGGAAAAACGAAACTCGGAGAGGGGACAATGTTTGTTTCTTGCAGCCAGGGAGTTATTCCTAAATGTGCCATCCCTTTGCAAAAACCAAGAACCAAAGCTCCTCCATGGACTGTGGCAGCTGCACAGCCCCCATGTCTGACTACCTCCAGAGACACCATGGGTGAGCCCTCCGCAACCACCACTCCTCCTGCCACACCTCCTCCTCCTCCTGCTCTCCTTGAACCCTCTGCAGCACTCACCGGGTCACAGCAGGACCAGTTCAGCTCAGTAGCGCAGCAGAAAACTAATCAATTCCTTCTGCTGAGTTAGTTTTCTAGCAGATGGCACATTGCATCAGCTCACCAGGCTGTCAGACAAGCCAGAGCCAGAGGGCTCTCACAACTGGGGGCACGCCTTTTGTTTGCAGCAAGAAATTAGATCAATCCCCTCAAACTTTTAACGATATCCTCTTGTCTCTACAGATTTACAGCACGGATTTGGACTGTGGTGAAGGAGGACTTATGTCACAGGTCTGCTAAAAGTTTACCTAGAGCTCTTCAGAGCACTGAAGCCACATGGGTCCACAACAGCAACAAATACTCATTTCGGCCATAGCCTGTAAAGATCCCCGAAGGAGATATTCCTCTCTTTCATGGGTATGAATCAAATGACATGGTCTGTCTTAACTATAGGCAAGTAGGATATCCTTCCCTGTTCCACAGAGATTATTGCTGATCCCACTTTTGGTTTTGAGAAGATGGAAACAACTCTAGGAATCTTAAGGTTGCAACACATCCGAATTTCGTAGCAAAAAGTATTGTTCTACACATCCCCAAACCCCCATACCCACAGATACAGCCTTTTCAGAAACATCTTCCAAAGGTCTGTGGTATTGACAGAATGCAGGTGGAAAAGATGAGAAGAAAGAAATCAAGCAGCAGGTGTCCAGCTTTACCAGGCATACCAGGCCCTTTGGCAGGGCAAGTCTGAGTCAATCTAGCACTGAAAAGCAGCAGGCAGGACCACTGAAAATCATTCACAACATGTCCTTGCAGCAGCTCTGCTCCTTGTAATAGACACAAGAGTAAAAAGAAGTGTTTCGTGTTTTGGTTATGTTCCTTTATCTACTCAGAATATTTCTAACAGTCCTCAAAAGAAGAATGAAAGATTTTTCCTTCCCTTTCTAGAAAAGGACTTAAGAAGTCAGAGGTATTGCAACTGGTGGGCAGCCCAATTCCCACAGTGAGATGCAGTGTGCATGTTATTCCAGCTCATGCAGAGGCTAAGATTTCTCCTTAGCTGTCCTAGAAGCATGTCCTTCAGCACTGCCGCGCACCAAAGAAATTTGGGTCTAGCCCTGCCAAACTTGCCAGGCTCTGGCTAGGAGTCACAGAGTTTTTCTTTTTCAGTTAACTTGTGTCTGGCCTGGATTTCAGCCACCAGAAAGTTCTCACCAGTTTGCGGGATCTCTCAGAACACAAGTCTGCCATCACTCTAGAGGGACCATTGGTGCTGCTGGGTCAGCTCAGACCTGTGCTCCTCCCTCCTCCCCACCCCTCTGGGTATTCCCCTCACCTCTGCTCTTCCTACAACTACTTTATGAGTGAGCGGAGAACCAACCTGGCTGAAGACCAATCCTTTCACTGTGTTCAGATCAGTTCACTGCAAGACCTACTACGCTGGTGCCGAGGCACCACAAAGCAGCCATTAGGCCTGGAGGACAGGGAGTCCAGCAACCAGAGAACTGCAGGCCAGGAACTTACCTAAGGTTGAAAGCAAGCAGTTAATTGCTCATTGATCAGGACATCAGAAATATGATAAAAGACAGTAGCTGGAATTTGGTTCAAATTCAGGTTGAGGATGAGAGTAGGGTTAAGTTCACTGTGGCGATACAGTATCTGCAACCTGCAACTCATTCTCCCCCAGTTAACCGGCTGTACTTTGTATGAAGTAGTTTAATATTAGGGGAATTCCTAATACTTTCTAGCTCATGAATGCTTAACCAGGAAAAGTTATGGGAGCATCTCTGAAAATCCTGTGGTTAGGGCATCTCTAAGAGATCACAACTCAAACCTCTACTCCAGATGAGGTAGGAGAGGAGCTTCAACCTGGCCTCCTACACTCCCTGTGAGGGCATTAATAGACTACCAGACAGTAGGAAGGAAAAAGTGGGGTGTCCATGTTTTTGTATGATCATGTGTGTCTCAAGCAACTCCAGAGACAAGATGGGCAAGGAAATACATGATGCACAGATCTGCCAGGGCTTGGACGTGAGCCTGACCAGCCTGTTGCCTATGATATGAGGGCTCATCTGTGTAAACCTTCTCTACCAGTAAAGCAGTAAGCATTGGCAAGTTTAGGAAGCAATGGATTACTGCCCTGGAAGCACCAGCTTGTGCAGGTCCTAAGCATATAACTGAAACTTTCTATACTCAAGCCCCCACAGGATTCTGGCCAAAAGTATCTTTGGTGGCTTTTGTTTTTAAACACACAAACACAGAGAGAGTGCAGCTGAGTATTTCAACAGCATACCTACAGTGGATGTGGACTGTGTGGACTGGGGGGGTCTTTCAGCAAAAGCCTGGATTCCTTTCTGAAAGGCACCCTCCAGTTCAGCCAGAGGTTATAGGCTTCATACAGAAATTCCTCAGCTACGATCTGTGTTTTAATGCAGCAGGTCAAACCACCCTCATAATAGTACCTCTTGTCTTGTATAGATTATGTGACATTTAAGAGGGGAAAGGGGGCACTCGAAGTTAAATCTCAGGATACTCCAACATCTGATGGTGTACAGGTCTGGCAAACGGATTTAGACACTCTTAACAAGAATACTTCAGTTCTCAGTCAGCCTCTAACTGTTTTATTGCTGGTGTGAGGTAACTTCAGGGTTAGCTTTCCCCAAAAGCTGGCCCAAAGAGGGTTTTTCCCCATACAAGTTAAAACAACTTTTAACCTAGTCTAACACACCATGAGGTGCAGACCAAGATAAACAGTGACGTAAAAGACACACATCATCCCAGAAGACCATGGGCATATTTTCCCAGAGGGTTTTCCAAGGAAATGTTGGATTGACTGTGGTAACACAGCCCTCTCCCCATGCAGGGGGCAGCTCTGCGGTGGGATGTGAAGGGGAATGTGGTGACATGCAACATGCAGCCTTGCTTAGCTCTAGGAGGAATCTGTCCTCTCCAGTCTGCCAATTTGGGACTTTCCCTCAACTACTGGTGTGGAAGGAGGATTTGAAGCAGGTGAGGGGAAGGTGCTTTGTGGTTTTGCCAGGGGATCTCTGAGACATCACCAGTGTGGGTGGGAGCATAGAGGACCATGAGTGAAAAAGGTACAGGGAGAAACCAAGGTTATGGTGGTCCGAGAGTGGGGGTGGATTTTAGGATAGGCTGTGGGAGCAGAAGTGAGTGCAGACATGTAGTTTGCTTTGCTCCACCCGCAGCTGACATCTGTACCGCCATACAGAGAAGTGGCTACTGTTTCTAAGACAGCTAAGCTGCTTTTGTGTTGGCAAGCTCTCATATTGCTCATACAACAAACTGCAGCGATGCAAAGCATAGCATGAAACGCTGAACTCAGCTGCCATCCCAGGAAAATACTCCTGCAGCTGTTTTGGCCTGGTTGTGCAAGGTGACAAGTTCAGACTCAAGTGCATCAGTGGTACATGCACATGCGTGGTCTGCAGTGTAGACAAAGCTTAAGACGACAGTGGTAGTTAGATGGGAGTAAAAGAGCACTTTGGGAAACAGCAGCATAAGGCCATCCCTTTCTTTGTGTACGTTTGGAGCCATTGTGGCCACAGAGCTAGAGATTACAGTAATTAAGGAATGAAATTAAGCCCTGGGCAGAAGCTGAGTTGAATGTATGTCATAAGGCCCCTTTTCTGGGTTGCTTGAACAGCTTACAGTTTTCCTATGGTTATTGCTTATTCAAAGCTGATTGTGGAATTATTTCCGTGAGTAATCCTTGGCCACTGTCCCCCCTGCAAGCAGTTCGCTGCAGTCAGCTGATAGAAATTCAAAACTGATCAGTTCTTTTTGCCTGTTCATATAGGTCACTTGTTCTGCTGCAGAGAAGAAATTGCTTTACAGTGGGTCATGTGCCAGGGCTGCCAGTGGCTGTGTCTCCCTGTTCACCAGGGACCAGCCCTTGCAGGCCGTTCCCAGGCTGCATGAGGGCCAGCACAGCCTTTGCAAATGTGGGATGGGGTTTTCTTGGGTGTTTTGAGCAGTTGCTCCAAGCTTGCTCTTTGGCTGAGTTGTCCTGCCAGTCAGTGTACTTCGGGCATAAAGGAGAAAGGTGAGGGTCAGAAGAGGCTTTCTGAAGGAGGTCTTGAGGACACAGGATGTTGTCAGGACCCTGAGTCATGATGGAGCCCAGTGTCCCTGAGCAGGCTCGGGCAGCACAGGGCAGGCTCAGATGAGGATCCAAAGTGAAGATAAGTGCACGGCCAAAGCAAAACTCTGTCAGCTGCCCATGCTTGGCAAAGAGAACAGACCCACATGCGTGAGAGCTACAGCACTCATCAAAGATAACAGAGCCTTCGTGAGAGACAGAGTAGAAGAAGATCAATACATCCAGCCAGCAGACACTGCTTTCAGGGTCCCTTACAAAAAAAGCTGTTCTGTTTTAATAATGCTTCAAACACAACAAAGTTGTTAATTACAGTCTGCATACTGTATGAGGAGGCAAATATAAGGCCCGTGAGTGTCAAAGCATCAGGAGGAAGAATAAATTTAATCAGTGGGGAAAAGTGTCACTATTAGATGATATAAATGGTGTATTTGTTTCCTCAGCAGCTTTACCAGCTGCTATGCTTTGAAACATCTCATTTAGGGGGTCTCGATTGCACCCTGAAATTCTGAAATGAGCCCAAAATCTCTTCTGTTTTAATCAACTACAAGACTTAAAATTATAATTTTATTTCACTTCCTGTTCTGGTGGGGCTAACTAGAGCCCAGAAAGTGCACACTGCTCATTAGAAATCATTAGAAAAGCATTTGGAAGTTGCACAGCCTCCTTGGCTCTTTTATCATTAATAGTACCTTTTGTGGACATGCCAAGGAAAAACAGGCTTTCTTAAGCAAATATAAAGCTGTTTGAATAGATATGCCATCCATCACAACACCACTAGTCCTCTAAGGATTTCCAAAGCCTGCTCTTCCCTCTTCATTCCCACAAGACCTTCAAAGCCTTATAAACAATATTATGCAGACTGTTTGTGGCTTCCTGGAAAGAGAGACCAAGACCAGTTGCATAAAAATATGGTAGAGACCATCAGGCACCTGGGAAGACTGGAAATCTAGTTATCTTTGTCCTGCTATTCTGTCCCACCTACCCTTTCTTGCACTGCATCTACAGCCCATTCCTCTCCCTGTAGTCAGCACTGGGCTCTACATACCACACTTGCGCTCTGCTCCAAGTGTGCCAGGTGACCCACTGTCACTGCCTGGCAGCCTCTGCCAGTTGAATTCAGCTCCTGTTGAGATCTGCCTTGCCAAAACCTTTTCCACACCATGATAGAAACCAAGTTAGAAACAACTCAGGAGTTGGCAAGATTTCTCAGAGTTTTCATTTCTTGAGATGGTTTGCTGCCAAGCTCTGTTATTCACATCTTCTTGGGGATCTGTAGGATCTGGGGTTTTGTTTGGTTTTTTTTTTAATGCATTTCCCTCTCAGGAGGAGGTGAGAGATATGGAGTCTAACACTTGTAAAATCTCTGTGTTCCGATTGGAGAATAAGCAACCTAAGGAGTGGAGTAATTAGGAGGTAGAGCTGCCCTTCATCATGTCATGTTCATGTACCTGGGATGAGCCTGATGCTTCTGGCAGGGTCTTGTTCAGTGTCCTGCTTCTCTGTGGCTGCTGCAGATGGCACTTCTGATCAAAAGATAAGGCCAAGGTCTCATGTGTTTCACACAAGGTGCAGTTTCACTGGAGGTTAACATGAGTCAAGGGCCCTAGGTCTCCAGTCTGGCACCTGCAGCAGCCAGGGGAGTTGTAGAGCAGCCACATCCCTTTTGCTCCCTGTGTCGATGTCCTAGAAAGAAAAGTCTGCAGCACAGAGTCAAGAAAGATCATTATTGGTAGTAGGGAGAGATAACACCCATCTCGAGCCTTGCAGAACTAAACAAAGCACAGCCTAATTGGCCTCTATGAAATATTTAATATAGAGTCAGTGGATGACAAAAGGGTCCTGTTTCACCCAAAGACAAGACCAGAAGTCAATTCATGATTATGTGGTTAAAGCTGACAGTTCTTAAAAATATGAAGAAATCCTTTTCCTCAAGGTCAGAGAGTGCTGGAGCAGAACCAGAGGAGAGCCTCCAGAAAAGCTTCTCTATCTGGGGGAGGCATCACCCCTCACAGGCAGGAATCAGCCTGCCATTGATCCTTTCGTTGTATCGCTGCTGGCCTGGGAGCATAGAGAGATGGACTCTACAGATCCGAAAACAAAGCAAATTCTTCACTGCTGTAGAACAGTTGGAAGGCTCTGTTAAAAATATGTATATAAAAGTCTCTGCCACTGATTGTTTATCCATTAATCCCTGGCCAAAAGCATTTTCAGCCAGAGGCTGACAGATGAAAAAGTCATATGAAACTTGTTCTCACACCAAGTTAGAAAAGAAGTATGTGTGTGTGCACAGGGAAACAAACCAAAACAAAACCTGAAAAGACAAAGTCCTCTGAGCCGGTATTGCAGTGCAAAAGGAAGAAAAACTAGATCCTGAGTACAACACATCTCCTTCCAGTGCTTTGCAGCACTGGCAGAAAACCAGTATCTGCAGGAGAATCCTAGCACTGAGACCAGAACTAAGACCTGCCTCTGAGCGCTGGGTTTCAAGATACGCTCTTCACAATCTACAGCTACCTGTGGGCAGTGGAAAAATACTACTGAATCACTAATTACTAAAGGCACTGGGTAACAAAATCCTGATTTAAATATTTGCAGGAGGTAGACAGAAAGGTGCCAGCTTGACGCTTGCAATTACTTTTATTTCTGGCAAGAATTGGATGTACTTCTAATAATAGTTATGGGCACAATTAGCTAGAAAGGTGGGGGATACTTACTCCCAGCTGCAGGGGAGACCACAGTAGGCAGGAAATGTCCTGATGGAAGTGCACCAATGTAGAGAGTGGTGACTGCAGGCAGCCCTTCCCGAAACCTCAGAGCAGGGAATGTTCAAGGGTCCCTCTTTGCATCTAGGAGCAGCAAGGCTGACTGAAACCTCTCCCTAAGCACATTGACTGCCTTCTTTCCCCTGACCCAAGCCTGCAAAGCTCCTGATGCTGAAGAAAGAGATGCTGTCACCCCTGAGGGACCACGGGGCCAGCCTGCAGCTCCAGAAGTGCTGCCTGACTTTGTGACTAGTACCACCACAGGGTGGGTGACAGTCCCTTTGCCCTGGCAAATTTCCCTGATCTAGGTAATGTTCTTTGCTGCTGTGGCTCTTTCCACCCACCCCTCATGTAGCCCTGACTCCTGGATGGAAGATCTTCTAACTATGCTCATGAAGAGACTGGCTGGGCTCTGGTTTGTGGCAGACACTTGCACCCCAGCCTGGCCATCACTGAGCAGGTCAAAGGCTGTGGCCCTGCCACTGGCACCTCTGCTCCGAGGCAGCCCTGTGTCACTGGGCTGTCCCTCCTGGGTATAGCCTTTTCCAGGCGCCCTGCTGAGCAGCTGCTGGGGTCACATTCAGTGCCTCCAGCCTCCCCGGCCTCCCCATCCATTGTCTGGTTGCTCTCCCAGTGATACCAATGACATTTTCTGAGTCATTCCATTTCCCCACCGCAACATTCTCCTGTCAGCTAGTTAACATGGTAATTATACAAGAAGCACACATCAAAGCAAATCTGCCTTGGTACAGCAGTTTCCATATGCTGCTTAGCCTGCGTGTCCCACACGTGTCCTCTGATTTCTCCCCCAGCCCCTTTTATTTCTGCAGGGTCTGACACAGCCACTTTCTTTGTGCTCAGCACCCTAGCAAATGGGCGACACGGCTTACGGCCATGCTCATGATCGGCAGATTTCTATTTGATTGCTGAGGCATTAAATATGTATACTTACAGTGGCGTATAAAATCTGTGACCACATTAGCCACACTGTCAGGTTTAGGAAAATCCAAACTGAGTTATGGTGAGGAAACAAGTTACCACATCAGTTGAAGAAAGAGTCTGAATTAATTGGAAACCTCACAGGCTTAGATTTGTTTTCCAGGGCCTTCCCAGCCCACGTCTCTATCTGCACTGTGCACTTCTCCATTCAGGTTGTCTGTTCCTGCTCCTGCCTGTGTGACACCTGCCAGGCACAGGAGTGGGTCCCAGCGCATTTCAGGAGTCTGACCACCACGTCGCCTTCCCTGAGCCAGGTATGGAGTGCAGATTTAAACCCACCCAAAGAGGCACTTTCTTGACTTCATTGAGACAGAGTAATTACTCAGTAATTACCAGCAGACACATCTTCAGAGGCAGCCAAGCCAAGGCATTTTACTGTTGTCCTTTATTCCTCATACAAAGACTGGGCTTTTTCATCCCTTGTTCGGTTGGACGTATTTTGTGCCTACCAAAGGCCCACCTTTACAGCTACAACTTACACACATGTAACAAGAGGGTGAGATGCCACACCACTGCTTTTCCATATTCAGCTTCCTGTAGAGAGACAGGCTTATACCACCCAGCTGCTGCCAGAGGGGTTCATGTCTCACAGAAGGGAGGAAAAGAGGGAGCTGCTTTGGGCTCTCCACAGCTCCCCACAGCTCCTCACCTCACACCTGGGAAAGGACATTCCAGCTCTCCAGGTCTGCCAGCAATCTCTTGTCCTGGACGTGCAGCAGGTCCGGCCACTGGACAGGAACCAGCCTGGAATGTTTTTCAGACGCAGGGTGCTGAAAATGGCCCAAACGCAGGGAAGCACAGGAGAGTGCATCAGCCTTGCACAAGTGCAGCACAGACCACAGGTGTGAAACATGAGCAAGGAGACAGCTGCAGCTCAGACCCCAGTCCATGGGATTTGGATGCTGGGGCAGCCTGTCCCAAGCTTCCCTTGGAAGTGACTGCATTGACTTTGGAAATTTTCTCAAAGCCTAAAAAATATATAGATCTCCAATATTTGCCAGAGATGGAGACTGTGCCTTTGTGAATGCTTGTCCCACCTGAAAAAATTGCTATCAGCCACTGTGGTATGTCCCGTCTCAAGTAGGTAATGAAGGAAGGCAGATGTCCAGGGTTGCCCACAGGCATAGTGAGCTTTTGAGCTTTGATTAGGTTCACCATCTTTAAATGAGTTTTGTTAAGTCTCATCTGCACTTATGTCATGGAAAGGCAGCTGGAGCTTGAGCACCCACAGCTGCAGTAGTTGCTGGTCTCCATAAATTTTGTAGGAGAAAGTGCTCTCATGGTTTCTGCAATCATCTCCATATTTGCCTTCCAGGCCTAACAATCATATAGATATTTAATAAAAGATTAATTTAAAAAATCTGGAAACTGGTTAGGATGAAGACCATATGATGTTTCAACCCCCTTTGTGCCAATGCCAGCCAGAGAGAGGAAAATTTGACCCAGCATAGCAACCTGGCAGCCTGTACTAGGAAGTGCAGGTCTTAGGCCTTGGTGGTGTAGAGAACCGGTATAAGTCATATGTTCAGCATACAGCTGCTGTTTAGGTGGGCACCTATTAAGTCCCTCCTTTCACTACTTTGCAGCCCTTAGTCAAAAATCAGGTTTAATATGTTTCTGCAGAGCCTGAAACTGTGGCTCTTCTTTGGTTGATAGGGGTTTAGATGTGGTCAAAGGAAGTCCTTGCAGCTTTCTTTGTAAGCATCACTTTTTACAACCCTGTCACATCTGTGTTTCAGATTAGCTCTGGGAAAAGAAAATAGAGCAGGTAAATCTATGAAAAGGCAGTGAGCTCAGGTCCCCCTCCCCAAAGCGCTGTGGACACTTCTGAAGGTCTGCACATCTTACAGACAGTCCCAGACTTCACTGTGGAAAAACCAACAATTGTCTCAGTTTCTCCTCAGACCTAGAGACAGCCCAATTCATCAGAATGCAACATACCTGAATTTCATCCATACGTTCCCTTGATGGTTTTCAAACTTGAGCGTCATGTACCATGATGCATGACCACACAGTTTACAACCATCTTTGGCAGTCGTGTTGGCCTATGTCTGCCACTGAAGGAAGCAGCAAAGTCTCCAGTCTAATTCTTAGTGATCTCAGATGCATGAGAGGCTTGGTATGAGTGAAGAGAACACGCTGTGTGAGCTTTATGGTCCTTACAATGTATAGCTTAACCTTGAAGTTATTCATTTACATGACTGCTGGCAAAAGTCTCACCAGCTCTCCAAAACTGGTGACCAATTACATCCAGCCCTACACACAGAGCACACAAAGGACAAGGGAGGAAGTGTAATTAAGAGGAGAGCAAAATTTACAGTGCAGTTAAAGGATATATTACAAAAGCCCTCTGCTTTCGAAGTTCAGCTAAGCAGTGCAGGGACACCACTCTCTCCTCCCTGTTTTTCAGCAGACCTGGGGTAGACTCTGCAAACCTCTGGGCAGTGACTATATTAGCACTGAGCTTTGTTTAATTTAGCACCCTTTAAGGGCAGGGTTGCCAGTAGGGTGTGAGTAGTTCAGCACACACGAGTGTGCTTGGGGAAGATCTCATTTCTTCAGGTTACCTTGAAAATGCCCCACTTTAAAACAACTAACTTTTACTAAAGCTAACCTTCAGTATTCTTCCCATAATATCTCAACATCTGACATGCATTTTATTTAACATCACATTCATGTCTACTCTGAATTCCTTAAAAATCTTTGAACATATCTGCACTCACTTCATTTATTCCTTTAAAAGAACATACTGCCTGTTGGAAGGCATAGTGCAGAGGGAAGCTCTGCACAAGTGCCACAGCAGATATTATTTCAGGCTGCTTTCTGAGCTATGTTTCTGCAATTCAAAATGTCTAATGAGCTTATTTGATTGTATCCATGCCAACAAAGAGATATAAACAGCTTTAATCACTGTTTCGAGTTGCTCTTGACCCCCTGCTTGGCTTCATTATTTTCCTTTTAGCCACATCAAGGCACAACACTCCAACTAAATCACCCTACCACTTGCTGAAGACCTGTCCACATAATAAGATTTCTTTTTTATCGTCTGGTGGGGCTTTTTTGCACTGCTGTTTAACAAGGAGCAGCCAAACTGGGTGTTAGCTCAAAAGCAGCATCTAGGTAAGGAATTAATGTCAATAGCTCTTGTTGGTTCCTTTATTTTCAGATAAATTTCTAAATTTATTACCCTAAACTGATTAATGCCCAGAGACAGGGAGCAGGTTACAGCTTCTGGTCTCCTGTTTTGTCCCTAACAATGCTGGAGGGAGAACGGGACAGGGAAACAAAGGGAAAAGGAAGCGTTAACAGTTCAAGTCACAGTAAGTGTTGCCCTGCTTAAACTAATAATATCAGACAATTCTCTATAGTCTAAAACACCCTCAGTCCTCCTACAGAGCTCCAGGCCCTCCATGATCAGTGAACCATGTTTTAATGATACATTCTCTTGTGGAGCTTAAAGGTTTGAAATATTAAATCTTTTCTCTCATGCATGCTGGCAGCAAATGAATCTGATGCCCATCCATTAATGAAGTTTGTCTGTCTCTTGATCATTATAATGAGGGCATTAGCTAACATTACTTCTCACACACACACTTTTTAAAATACAAAAAAAAAAAAAAGCATGTCAAGGAGTACACCAGATGTGACACATAACTACAAGTTCAAAAGGTCATTAGGGATTGAGGTTAGATAGCATAGGCAAAATCTTGTGCCTTCCTAAAAACTGGGTCATTTCTTTCAGCCCCACATGGATCTAGGATAAATCCTGAGGCATATGTTCAACCTCTGTAAAAGAAATATCTTGAAGGTCCTTCCCTTTTTAAAAATGCCTCTTCTTTCTTTCCTTATTCCACAGCGGTTCTTAGGCAGTATTGGGAAAAGGATCACAGAATTGGAGTATGCTGAATTTTGCTGACATCTAGGTCTGCTGCCTATTAAATACTACAAGAAGTGTCAGTGAATTCTGGAATTTTCTCAGGCATCCCTTTTTCTTTCTGCTTCTCTTTGTGCTTGATTCCGTCAGACTGCTCTGGGAGCCTGTGCAGGTTTTTAAGGCTATGGGGTGGGAGCATCCTGGGGAGGAAGCACAGTCTCAGCAGGGTACGTGCTCAGTGCCACCAGGCTTGTTCATGTGCTCCCCTGAGACAACCTACTGTTTCGAGGCAGGAACAGCTCACACCTGGCAGTGAGCTAACTTCATTGTAGAGATGGCTACCATGGCTTTGAAGAAGTTATCCAACATCTAAGCTAACTCTTCCTTGCTGTAATTCAGGTCCACTTATGTCTTACTCAGCACAGGCACAGAGAGCATATTATTTCCTCTCCCCATTCCCCAAATACACCCCTTCTTCAGGCTGAACAACACTAATCAACTTAGCCCTTTGTCTATCTCGTTTTTTAGACATCAGGTCATTCTCTCTGTTCTTTTCCAGATGTCCCACATTGGCAGACAGTGCTGTCATAGAAGCTTTAGTGCTGCTGAGTGGCAGTTTGTGGGTGTTTCAGGGTATACACAGCAGGGTACATCCTATAGCAACATTTTCTCCTCTCCTCACAGCAATACCACTCTGAGCTGAGAATCCTGAGTGACAGTTTAGCCTTTCTTTCCTCCTCTCTCCGAGTGGGAAAGCAGCTCTGATTCCTGCCTGGCAAGTGAGACATAGACTTTACCACCTCTTTGAGAACCAATAGAACTGCAAGATGCTATGTAAACTGAAGGTATCTGTGTCTGTACTCATCACTTTCTGCTCTCTCAGGCAAAAATCTGACATGGGACACAAATTGCAGAGCAGGCTCCTCAACCTTCTGGGCACTGCACATTTCAAATTCCATGGTCATTTCAGATAGTTTCAAAATAAAATCACAAAATCACAGAATGTTAGGAATTGGAAGGGATCTGGAAAGATCATATAGTCCAACCCCCTGCCAGAGCAGGGTCATCTAGACTAAATCACACAGGAATGCATCCAGGCAGGTTTTGAATGTCTCCAGAGAAGGAGACTCCACAACCTTTCTGAGCAGCCTGTCCCAGTGCTCCATCACCCTTACAGTGAAAAAATCCTCCCTATATTCATATGGAACTTCCCCTGCTCCAGCTTGCACCCGCTGACCCTTGTCCTATCCCTGGCCATCACTGAGAAGAGCAAATACTTTGAGAAAATACTTTGGAACAATGTGGCAATGGTATAGGTGAACTCCTAAATAGTTTTGCTGCGAGGGTTAATAAGAAATGTTTTCCCCCAGCCACAAGTCTTGCAGCTGTAGTTATGATAGGATTGTGGCTGCAAAAGCCCCATTGTTAAACTTAATCTGCTGTTAAAGTGCTTAATCGAGAGATTATTAACATTTCTGATGAAATACTTAGCTAAAGTGCAAAATGTAATCTCTGGGCTTTGCTGTCTGGACTTCTAGTTAATATCCTAAGCACCACAAGCACACTAAATGCCTAAACAGCGAACAAGGTTATTAGTCTAATCCAGTGTGAGACCAGAGGCACTCCCTCCCTGCGCTCCCCATACATCTCATCTTAAGGAAAACACTGTTAGCATTTTGCAGCCTAGCAGCTGATGCATCTTCTCACATGCCAGAATAGATAAATGCCCAAGATATTAGGCTGTTTCATGGTAGGGCCTAATCTTGAGCAGTGCTGTGCATCCATCCCTCTTGGTGTGCACTCACCACCATTGAAGATCAGGGCTGGTGGCTGTGGCTGTGCTTCCAGGGATGGTTGGTGGGAAAGGAGGGAAGAAGAGGTGATAACAGGAAAACAGCAGAGCAGTAACCAAAGAGTGCTAACAGAGCTGGCAACATTTTTAAACATTCACAGGTTTGAAGGACTAAAGAAGTCAGTATATTTCTGCTAAACTCCATTTCCTGGGAAAAAAGGAACCCTTCCCTGGGGCAAGGATACTGCCATTTGTGACCAAGACCAAGGTTGGCTCTGTTGTCTGGAAGAGCACAAATTCTCCCTGGGCTGCCCATCACACCAGGCCTACTAGCATCAACAAGCTCATTGTTTGCTACCACAGGCACCTCAAAGCAAAATTTTATCTCTTGATTTTCAGACATCTCAGAAAGTGACTTCTACATCCCTCTCTTCAAAATAGCGATTTATTCAGGTGCACACATGCAAGTCACTCGCAGATTAAGCAAACACATCTTGGTCCTTACCTAAGCAAGCCAGTTATCCAAGCTTCATCTCCAGCCAGGAAAACAGAAAGCCTCTGGAAAGAGGTTGATGTCTGCCCTGCCTAGATGCCTATTCCAACTGTATGGGGTTCCCTTGCAGAGGTGCCAGTGTCACTCACGTGCACACACAGGCAGTCCATAAATGTAGTTGGGACTGGGCTTTTAGGAGGCTAAATTAAGTTCCAGTGAATCTCAGCTAATTTGTCCTGGAAATCCTGCTGAGGCAAGGCACCAACTGTCTCACCCAGAATTATACCATACACAATTGACAGTCAGCATTGCATCCTGAACCACTCCTTCTGGATTTCACAGGGGTCGGAGGTAGCCTTGGCACCACAGGACTGTCCCTCGTAGCATTCAATTGGGAAAGCTTTCTCTTTCTTCAGTTCAAGACTTCATAACCACAAGAGATTTTCCTATCCCAGAACAATCATAACCTCACCATTAGAAACAATTGAGCAGTGTTTCAAAATAAGCTGCAAGCTTCCAAATCCAGACTAGAAGATACCTCCCAGAACAATGGCTGTGCAGAACCCTGCTTGTGTTTTTTGAAAACAGAGCTGCTCTTGAAATAATATAAAAACCAAATCTCCATAGCTGGGCTCCAGCTTGCTCTTGCTTAGTCTCTTTCCTCAAGTCATCATTTCATGTCTAACATGTCCAACTTAATGAAATTCTTTACCTCATTCTGTTTCAGTGCTGGTTTATTATTATCCATCACAACCAATAAATAATTTTTCTTTCTGCAGGAAAAGCAAGCGGAGTAAACAGAGCCAAGTCAAACTGGAACACCACGAGAGTATTAGCTAGATTAAACATTAATAATGACTTTTCTCCTTTTGATCACTGAAGTAGCAACAAAGCAGTAGAAGGAAAGCCTAAGATGTTGACATATGTTTTTATTATCTCTAGTCTTCTTTTTTGAAGTCTTGGGAACTGGCTCTATGAATACTTCCCAGGTCAAAGGAAGAGAATTATGTTATTTGCTTCAGCAGTGAGGAGACTGGGCAACTTTATTAATAGACTGGTTAATTACTTCAAAAATTATCAGCAAAATAATCATATTAGAAGTGCAAGGGGGGAAAAAATTAATCCAATTTGAAAAATTGTTAACTTAGAGCTAGGGCAGGTCGAAGGCATTCAAACAGAAGTACCACAACAATGGAAATCCACCTAAGCTTTGCTTTCCTTTATTTTCGTATTTTTAGTCATTCCTACCTGGTTTCATTCAGCCAGGACAGGGAACAGCTTCCCTACAGCTTATAGTCAGAAATGACACTTGCCTGACCATGGGAAACACAAAAGATATCCCACAAGAAATCCATGCCTTCACAAGATTTCCAGCTGCATTCCCCAGGTTCTAAGGGATGAAGTTTTCTAAGTCCTGCACTTGTGAAAAGGAGCTGAACTTTTCAGACTGGCCTGTCGCTAAGAAGGTCTGCCAACAGATTGGCATGGAAGGGAAAGATTGACATTGAGAAGTAGTAAAAGTTGTAAGTTTAAAAAGGGGAAATGTAAAAACAACAGCAGTATATCACTCACAGTTATTTTTCTCCACCTTACCCCATGACTAGGATGTTTTTGTACTGATTACGAAAATACTTTGGGGTGGGAAATTATCTCCTTTTTATTTAATTGAAAACCATTCTATTTTTCATTTACTTTCATATTTCGTTCCCTTGAGGCTTTTCTTTTGCCAAAACCCAAAGACTCTGTGATCACAGAAAAGGTATCTTGAAAGATTTTTTTTTCCAGTGAATATTCCTGGATCACAGAAATATATGGTTCTAAGAAGAAAGTTCACAAATTGGGGAAATATCTGCATCTTTTTCCTGGGTCCTAGAAGGAAACCATGAACCTGAAGCAATTCCTAGTCTGAAACTATTTGTTTTTACAAAGTCTGTAGGCTGCAGAAAGCACTAGAGCTCATAGGAAATGCTAATTAAACAACTTGCAGCTCATCCTACAGTGTTTCCACCACCCCTAAGTTTACTTAAAGAGCCCAATTAGCAGCAGGTTTGTATCAAGAAACAGATCAATTATTGTTTTTCTTTTTCTTTCCTCTCATATCCACATCCAAATCCCACTTCCTTCACACCTCGGCACACCAATAAAAACCCTGGCATAAACGCCAGGCACATGAAGACCCAGACATGTCAGAAGACACCAGCTGGCAACTGCAGGCAGTGCACGATCCATGCAAAAAATTAAGTAGTCTGGTTATGCTGGATCCAACCATGAGCTTTTCAATCCAGTCATTTCCCCCTTTTTCATATTTTCCAGTGATTTAGTATACTAATACAGGTTACTCAGTCCCTGCTTTCAGCCCTCAGTGTGGGACATTATTTTGGTAAAAGTACTGAGCAGTACAGCACGGACCATGCCCCAGATGCTCAACCATATATATGCATTTCTTAGAATGAGAAGTTTTCATAATTCGTTTCAACCTCTGGATCTGGATGTTTACAAAGTAAAAGCCAGTGTTACCGTTGCAGATAGTAACACAAGTAATGTCTTAAAAAGTCATGTTCCTCAGGCCAGTGTGTTAATGGAGTGGTCAAAAAGCAGCTGCAATGTCTCATCCCCAGTTAATCTAGACATTGACTGAAGGATCATCTCATCAGCATTACCAGACTGGTTTTGCTTTTCATAGTCTTGCTGACACCTACACCATCAGCAGCTCCTGACGCATGTCCAGTAGCGTGACCAGTGGCAGCAGCGCTGGTCCAGGTCCCACATAGGAGTTGCTCCAGGTAGCACTCACAGAGGCTCTGAGCTGAAGGAACATTCTTAATGCTGTCTTGAAGAGTCATGAACTTAACAGGAGCACCTTTATCCTCAATAGAGGCCTGGATCTGCTTTCAATATTAGGACATATTACATCAGATTTACTAATCTTTCTGCATTTAACACCCCCTACTTAAGGGATAGCTTGTAAATTCACTGCTAGTTCTTGAGTTACTGAGCTCATTTCCTTTACAAACTTACCAGGAGAGTAAATGCGTTACAGCAAGTCTGTTCACCATCTCCCTTGGCAAAACCCTAAGAACCTTGACAAAACCATAAGCACCTCTGAACCAGCACATACTACAGTCTTGCAGTCTGGCCAGTCCCTTTACTAAAATGGAATTAGGTCTCCTGTACAAGTATGTGTCCTTAGTGCTGAACATCATTAGGAGAACAGGGGAGCACTTGGGTCTGATCAGAGAACAGTGTAGCTACAAGTAGTTTAGGTACTGAGTTTTTTTGAGTATTTCGGGTTGAGTCACTGAGTTGAACTTAGTTCAGGTTTGAGAAGACCTCAGAGTCTCAGATGAGAAGAGCTCTCAGATGAGAGCTCAGTCAAGAACTTGGTCTCTAGAACTCTTGCGGTATTTCGTCTTGTCAGGCAGTGAAACTGTTTTTGCTTTTTCTCCCTTCCTTCCTCATAGGATTAACTCATGACGGTCTCTTTGAAAGCTTTACTGTGAATCACAGAAATGGAGAATCAAAGAACAACCTGGCCTTGAACACTGCCTGGGAGGGGGCAGCCATGGTTTCTCTGGGCAATCTGTGCCAGGGCCTCACCACCCTCATACTAAAGAATTTCTTCCTGATATCTAATCTAAATCTACCCACCTTCAGCTTAAAGCCATTACCCCATGTCACTTCCATGCCCTTGTAAGTATCCCTCTCCAGCTTTCCGATAGGCCCCCTCCAGGTACCAGCAGGCTGTAATAAACCTTCTTTTCTTCAGGCTGAACAAGCCAAATTGTCTCACCTTGTTGTTATAAGAGAGGCGCTCCAGCCCTCTGATCATTTTTGTGGCCTCCTCTGGACTCGCTCCAACAGGTCCATGTCCTTGTACTGGGAACCCCAGAGCTGGACACAGAACTCCAGATGGGGTCTCACAAGAGCAGAGTAGATGGGGAGAATCACCTCCCTTGACCTGCTAGCCACACTTCTTCTGATGCAGCCCAGGATGTGGTTGGCTTTCTGGCCTGCAAGCACACACTGCTGCATCACCTCCAGCTTTTCACCCACCAATACCCCCAAGTCCTTCTCATGGCTGCTCTCAATCCATTCTCCACCCAGCCTGCAGTTGCGTTTGGGATTGCCCCAACCCATGTGCAGGACTTTCTACTTGTCCCTCCTAACTTCACAGGGTTCACACAGGCCCACCTCTCCAGCCTGTCAAGGTCTCTCTGAACGGCATCCCTTCCCTTCAGTGTGTGAACCACACCACACAGCTTGGTGTTGTAGGCAAACTTGCTGCGGGTTAACTCAATTCCACTGTCCCTGTCACCAACAAAGATGTTAAACAGCACCAGTCCCAATACCAACCCCTGTGGAATGCCACTCGTCACTGGTCTCCATGAAACAAAAGCATACAGATGTTTTCAAATGTGCTTTTATTCAAACCTTGGGGTGCTTTTCCACTGAAGTGATTTCATAGCTGCTTATGGTACAGTTACATCACAGGCTTATGCAAAATACGAATGCTGCAATGAGCCAGACCATAATGTGATATTTCTACAATAGACATAACACAACAGTGTTTTCCACCTGCAAAGCAAGGGCTCATTCTCTATCTGGGCTGTTAGACGTCGCCTCAGGCAGTCCAAGGCCCAAAATTATGTTTCCTTGTGACATTTGAATTCCTGTAGGTCTCCTCTGCTGGAAAAATGTCAATGAATGTCTCCTTCAGAGTCACAAAGTGGGTCTGTGAAAGAGGCACAACTCAAATCTTGGAGATGCTTGCTGAGACCCTCCATCCTTCCTCTTGGAAAGCACAAACCTTAGAGTTTAGGGCTTGGGGCTGACCGTTCCTAATAAAAAAATTAAGATGAAACTGCTTTAATGAAAGAAACTAAAAATTAGATAACAGCAAGTGGTTTGGGCAAATCTTAACGATGGAAAAACTAACACACAAAACAAAGTCTGAGCAATTGTGGGACTGAAATACAGATACAGATTTCAATTCAAGCTATCTCCAAAGCCTCCACATTTATGTAAATAACTCTTCATGAAGGAATGGTGGGAAGAAAAAGAAATGCGTTTGGTAGCACTTACCTAACCCCACATTTAAATTGCCAAGTGGAACTACATGCCAAGTAATCATTTTATTAGTTTGATATATGCTCTGTTATCATGCAGAAATTGTTTTTAATATGAGTAAGTCCTGTCCAATCCATGTTTGAGATGCTATAATAACATAGAGTATTCTCTTACATGGTCATATATGTAAAATGCAGATGCCTGATCTGTAAAACAGCTCATGAAACAAGCTATTTCAATCAAATTAATAACGACTTCTGGTATAATAAGAGGGCATACTAGTTTAAATTAATAAAAAAAGAAATATTTGGTAGCTCATGTCAGAATAGGGGATAATTTGTATGTTTCAGATTCAACCTTTACTAGGTTTTCATAATTTAAAGTATGTTCAGTAACAGTTTCAAAGGGTTAAAGTAAGGAGAGGAGCTGGTAATTGAATGATTCTCTATAGACCTGTGTAATGACTTAGAGAAGTAAGAAAGAAATACCTCTTCAGGTGACAGTGAACGTCAGGAAAATAACCAATGATCACAACACAGCAAGAAGGGAAATATATGTAAATAATGAAACATTACTTTAACTTAGTAAAAAGGAAATAGAATAGTATGTTTACGTTTTCAAAAGAAGCATTTTTGCCTTCATAATTAAGTTAGAGTTATCTTCAATTTGATTTTCCTGTCTGACTTCCAGCAGCATTTTAACTGTAAATGTCCTGAATAAAAACACTGTCATAGGAAAAATCTGGTATTACTTTGTGAACTGAGAGTTGAATTTTTGGGTTTTGGGTTTTGGTTTTTTTTTTTTTTTAAAGAATGGGCATAAATGCTTCCATGTGTTGACATGTCCCTGCTAGCAGTTAACTGTGTCCTACTGCTTCACTCTTGCGGCTGCAGAGAGCACCCATGGCTGGCTAGGGAGCTCTGCCATCACTCAGGTGGGCATCTAGGTGAGGGTCCCTGCTTGCTGTGCTCATCTTCCCTCAACAGACATTCACAGCCATCAGGTCCATGTGTTTATGGCTGCAAAATGCAGCAGCGGCAGTGCCAAACCCAAGCCATCATCTTTCCAGTGAGCTCTAGAAGTTCAGACCACAAAGCGCTGGCGCTGATGCATTGCTGCTCGCTGGATGTCCCTCATGAGATTTGATGAAACCAAAGAACAACGAGGGAGAGAAAGAGAGAAAGAAGTGAGGAAAGAGATGGGCTAGACAGAAAATGGGGATCATGATGCAACTATCCTGTACCAGTGCCTGGGCTGTGTATCCCAGTCCATCTCACATGGGCAGGCACAGGCAGGGAAGGAGGTGACCACAGCCCCTCCTGCTGCTGAGGTCCTCCAAGGTGCCTGGTCAGAGCTTTGGTGGATGAGCATCCACCAGGTACAGCTGACCCTCTTGGGATGTAGATGCTGAGCCCTCCTAGACTGGTGTTCCCATCATGGTGAATTCTATACCCAGAAAATGCGTCCTGTGAGCTGCTATGAGAGCTCCCTGCACGATGCCAGGACTTGACTCTTTCATGTATCACTAAAGCTTCGGATTCAGAACAAAGGACACAGGAAACGCGATGACAACAATTCAAAGACTGTTCTGATCTTTTGCCTACAGCCATCCCTTTGAGCCTCAAATTATCTGTAGTTTCAAAGCTCCGTGTCTGAACTGCTGCATCCCAGGGAGACCTGACCTTTAATGATTATTGTGCCTTCAGTGTCTACTGAATTACAATCCTGTTAACACCAAGACACCAGAAGTTCCTGGGTGTTTTGAAGCTCTCACCATTCTTCAGAATGAACAGGGGCTTCTCCTTTCGTCGCTGCCTGTTACAGTTCCTGACTCCCAGCTCTTCCCCGCAGCATGTGGGCTGCAGCTTTTCCTTCTCTCTCTGAACAGCAGGCTGGGATTCCGACTCCATCACACGGCTGACAGGGCTGGAGGCTCAAAGGAGAAGGCTGGGTAATTAAAACGGAGAAAGTTGGTCATGTTCCTCCATGAGGACAAGGCTTATTGTTTTGGAGCTATGGAGTTTCAGACAGTGCCGGGAGCAAACTCTGCTAATGCCAGCCTGTCCAAAGGGGTACAGCAGTGCTGCCAGTGCCTTCCCCCAGCAGCTTCCGCCGTGGACCAGCACCGCAGGGGTTGTTTGCACAGCGGAAGCCCACATCTATTCACACAGGCCTTTCTCACCATTTTTCTAGCTCATTTCCCCATGTGCTGCAAAGCCTGTGGGCAGGTCTGGTAAGAGTTGACCCTGAGAAGGTCCCAAACTGGCACAAGTTCTTGTGACAGATGGAGGAAAAAGAATCTGACATCTACAAATATATTTATCCCCGAGGGAGAACACTAACCCCCTCCTCACCTGCTGACCCCCCTCACCAGCAGGGGTGGCTGTTTCCCTCTTGCGGGCAGGGCTGTCTGGCCATCAGGCTTCCCCTGTCCATGCTGGGCAAAGTGGGCAGAGCACCCTCCCCACACACATCAGCACCACCACCACCTTTGTTTCTTCCCCTCTCCCTTCTTTCCCTGGCATGTGCTATCTCCTATTCAGGTTTTGGGGAGGGTTTTGTTATCAATATTTCCTTCTTCTGTTCTTTTAATTTTGTTCACTTGTTTCTTAATTTCTCCACAGTCTGGAAAAACTAAAGGCACACAGCCAGTTCTGCCTCCAGTCTGTACTTGAGGAGCCAAAAGCATGAAACGTAAATTAACTTTAAAAGAAAAAAATTGTTTCATTAAGTAACATGGCTGGCTGGCACTCAGAAATGTCCTCTTGCAACATCCTCTGAGATCACAGAGATGCATGTTATTCACTCAAAAGAACTACATGACATATTTGAAAAATGCCTTTTAAACATTTTTGCAAGAATAAGACACCTTAAGCCATATTCTGTAACTTGAAACTGGACAAAAAATAAACTCTAGTTTGAAACAACTTACAATACAATCTCTAGCCAAAATGGGTGTATTTTCTGAGGTTTTTTCTACCCACTTCTTCTGTTTCAATATAAATTATTCTTTTAGAATTCAATTGGGCATATTCAGCCTTAAAATAATTTTCCTTCTAAAGCAAGCACAAAAAGCAAGGCATGTGTTTTTTCTGAGGCTGCAGCGAACTTGGATGTTCTCTGGTAAGGGCATGGAAAGGAGGAGGTCACACAGGACCAAGCTGCCTGCACAGGCTGTAACCAGAGGGACCGGCACTGCTGCACATCGACTCCATGCTTGTAAGGGGTAGTCAAGCAAATACGAGGTCAAGAAATTTAAAAAGAGCCCTTCTGCACAGTTTCTGCCTCTCTCCTGAGGCCTGTCAAAGGAGTTGTGTGGACTAAGAAAAGATTTACACATAGCAGCAGAGTGTACAGTTAGCATGGGGTGCAATACACATCCACGGGGATTTTGTGTCACCTGGAGTACTGTCTGAGTCTGACCTGCCTGTCCTATGTGGATGTGGCCTACCTCTCACTCTGAACATGCCTCAAAAGCGGATGGTCACCAGCCATTGCCCAAGAGGCAGTGAGCACATGTCTGCCTGGGGGCCTCTCATCACAGAGGCCTCTCCTGCAAGCCTTCCTTAGGGTTTCAGAGAAATGAGCATCTTTCATTGTGATGGTGATGTGACGTCTCTCTGATGTATATTTAAAGGCTTGAGACAGAAACTTCATCATGGAAATAAACGTGGAAGAGGCAGTACTGTCTGTGCTATCCCACTTGAAAGACTTGTGCATAGCAGAGGGAAATTTGGCCTTGCTCTCTCCACTTTTGGAACCACCTGTAATTTTTAATGAACCAACTGCAAACAATTTAAGAGTTTGCATGGAGCCTCCTAAGTCTGTAGAAAGACTTAGCTGGGTGCTGGATTTGCCGTGGATGAGCCATAGGAATTCTCCTATGAGTTATTTGTTAACTGTTTGCATCAACTGCTTACTCCTGGTGGTATGTGGCTGCTCATCGCAGACAGATGATGCTGTTGTTGAACCCCAGCCAGTGCCCAAGCAGGGCTCCTACCGAGGACATGTGTGTACTTGCAGAAACAGAGGGATGACAGATGAGAAAGCTCTTGTGGTTTGTTTTTCCATGTAAACAAAAATGCTTTTTCATAAACACAACCAGAGATGCAGGGAGCTGCACTGGGAAAACAAACTTCGGGAAACTACTCTTGGCTGCAAAGTCTATTCTCCTTCCCCAAAAACGTTAATGAGTTGATATGTTGCACTGAATTCTCTGTATGCAATTAAAGCAGCACCAGAGAGGGGTGTGTTTAGAGATGTCCAGGACACTTCTCACAGACGGAGTTATTCAAGTACAGGTTAAAGCACCTATGTTTAAGGTCCTGATTTCCCTTTGGAGTTAACAAAGAGAGATTTGGTCCTCCAGAGAGCACTTGTGTTAGATGTCTGAAGTTAAATCATACAAATAGTCCCTCACCCAGCCCCAAATTCGCTTAGGACAATTCCAGAAACTAGGTGTACTTAACCCCAGACAGCTATTACCCATGCAAGTAAATGCATGTTTTGCATGAAGGCTCTGCAAAGCCAAAGGGCCATGAAACACCCCAGTGATAGGATGGGAGACTCTAGGGGCTGGGGGGGCAGAAACTTTAAATTAAATTTGAAATGGGCAGTTCCTGGAGGTGGTTTCTGCAGCGCTGCGAAGCCTGGCTCTGGGCTTTCCAAGGCCACTTCCTGACACGTACAGCTACTGTGAAACACCATGTTAGAAAGCTGGAGAAAATCCTCTTCGGGCTGTTTATCCTGAGCAGGCGGAGAACTTCTGGGCGCTTGGGGCTGCCCTGGGTGGTGGCAAAGATGGGGCTGGGGGCCATATGTACAAGCAGTACTGCGGAGATGTCCCCATCTGCACAGTTTTAGCGAGCATCCCTCAGCCCTTCAGCCCAACACGGGGTGCCTTTTGTGTTCAGGTCAATTATTTGATAGCCCGCTTATTGGGAACATATGAGACACTTACCACATACCCTAAATATTCTCAATAGCTAGCATTTCTGAGACTCAGGTTCCTTTTTAACACCCCAAAGCACTTAGAAATGGTTAGACCTCCATATCGGAAGTGAAGTTTTACACTTTCCACTTACAATTTATATAGCATTTTTGTTGATTGTAGCACAGCGCTCAGGGTCTCATAGGCCCCCTTACACTTTGTAGCCTTAAAAGTAGATATTTTTTGTTGAAGGATGAAAATGCATATTAGAGCATTTAGGCATTTTCACAGAAAAGTAAAACCCCAATGTTTGCAGCTGGCTCCGTTTACTGATTACAGTTTCATTAACCATGGTAATAGTATTCCTGCTAGTAAATACTTGCTGAAGTATTTACTTTACAATGCTTAAGTATTGCTGGAAAACAGTACTCTCCTTTGTTTTCTCATTCCAATAAAGTTACCATAAGATTACATAGGAGTCTGATCCCAATGGAGGGCTATATTGGGGCTGCACACAAATGTACGTATACACACACATCTAGATTATCTCTATACTTTATCTCATTCACATTATTAACAGCCATTCTTTAACCAACTTTCTTCTTGGTTTTACACAAACAGAAGATCTGCCTATATAATCTAAACATTTTCTCCTCAGAGTAAGTATTCCCATTTTCAAACAGGGAGGGTCAACATCTGACCCAGAACTGGTGTTAACCATTTCAGTTTTAGTAGCAGTAAGCAGTAAAGATAGAAGGTTTTGTGTGAGCTGAATGAGCACTCAGGAATAGGAAGAAGGACCCTGGCAGGACAGGACAGGGCAGGACTGGACAAGGACAGACAGCAGGCAGAGGTTTTCCAGGCTCTTTTTTCCAGCAATTTTCCATCTTTGTGTCGTGTCCTGTCATCATCCCCCCCTCTCTGCCTCCGCATCTCCCCGCACATCAGTAGGGTCCCCGAGCGCAGCTCGCTCTGCCATCATAGCTTCATTTTATACTGGTACCTAGTTAACTCAGGGCTGCCTCCTTGTTTTCTTTTGTCCTTTTGTTTTGCATCCCTGAGAAATTTGTCTACTGTTAAGAGCCATCTGTCATCTCTTAAAGACTTCTCTCTTTTGTGATACATATGCCACTCTCCCATCTGCTGGGGATTGAACAGAAATTAAGCAAGGTCTGAATGCCTCAGAAGCTGGCCCTATAAGAAAAGAAAATAATACAAAATCATTGGTTTCAACTGAAGCAAAAATTTAATTTGAGTTTACATCCCCTTGGCTTTCTGAGGTTTCTTCCCAGGTCAGAATAGTCTGGGTTTATGTCTATCTGCACTTTGAAAGAAGGCTGTACGTTAGTGGCAGTATCCCTCCTCCACTGAAAAGCACAAATAATTATTTACAAAGCTTGCTTTTTAACAGCAAGTTACCTCTACTTGACCCTGCTTTTCCACAGAGGAGCCCTAGTCAAACACTCTCTACATTGATAACTGTATTTCATATCCACCAAGGACATGCTCAAAATTTGGCATGCCCTGAATGTTATCTGCAAGGATATTGAAGTGTTCAGGGAGTTAACAGCTCTGAGGCTTTCACTGATTGAAAAAAAAAAAGTCTATCAATTTTAAAATGTAACAATTTACAAAGAAAGTGCTTTGTTAGGGATTTTTCTAAAAAAAGTCTTGCTGCAATTTGTACTGACAATAAACATGCACTGATGGGCTGAATTAATTTCCTATGTGATCAAAACACATGATGTGCTTGATAATGGAATTACAGAACACTCTGCTCTCATAAAGATGTTGCTGCAAGCAAAAGCTCTCTTCTGAATCTGGCACAGCCGACATGTGAGCGTGCACACAAGAGGAGGAAAGGGGGAGAGTGAGATGCATTTGCTGTGGGAGAAGAGGGGAAGGCAGCAAGGATGGCAGTTGCAACCATGGCAGGGGAGCATGCAGGGAATGGGTAGCCCAGTCAGGTGAACAGATTAGGGGAGCAGGGAAAAAGAGAGGTTCAGTGGGATTTGGCTGTCTGTAGCAGGCTCATGACAGCCTTCCACCAGCAGCAGCGATCCTTACTCTGAGCCCACGACATCAGCCACACAGAGTAGTCCAGCTCTCATTCTCACTGAGATAAGATGCAGCATCTGGGGCAAGCAAAAATTAGATGCAGTGACAGCAACCCATGTCTGCAAAGTGTGCACAGTGACAGTGAGCTGCAGCAGCCAGGCAGAGGCCAAGCTCCCAGCAGGTCCACATGGCACACCCCTAGCTGAGGAGCTGCTGGCTGATGAGCGTGCCTCCACAGCAGTGTCTCCCTTGGCCAAGTCCAAGCCAGCAAGCAACTCTGTTGTGGCAATGCCACAGCATAAGAAGTATTAAGCTAGATCAGATGAGGTCTTCTTCCATTCTTTCTCCTTCCATTTTATCAGATGCAAGCTGAGCTGCAAGTGCAACAGACACAATGGTTAATTTGGCAGCTGTACCAGATGGACTCACTGGTTATTAGTGGCCCCAGGGCGAGTTCCAGAAGGGACAGACCTGACTATGACGTTTGGTCATTGCAGCTGCACAGCCAAGGAACCAGCAAAGCTGTTTGGACCAGCAACAGGAGGAGTGCCCAGCCTTTGGTGGTGGGGCCAGAGCCTCCCAGCACTCTGCAGCCCTCAGCCCCATGGCAACATCTGTGCCCAGACCCTGACTCAGTAGCATCCCTCAGAAGCATGGCTTCATGAGGGACTGCAGCACATCAATCTTTTCCTATTGGGTTTTACTAGTAAAAATGGGTAAGTCTAAAAGCTTCCCACAACCTTATGAATTTACTGTTTATCAGAAAACCCTGATACCTACATATGGAAATGAAGAAACCAAGGCACCATCCTTTGGCATTACCCACCATAGTTGCATTCATTTTCTACCCTAAAACTTGTCACTGATTTCCCTCTCCCACATATGGAGAGGACATGAACCAGAAAGCCTGAGGAACGGTGAGAACAAATGTGTTGCAAAAACAACAGGAACATCTGGGGTTTCCAGCCTTTTCAGTTTTTCCCAAGTACATTGTCTTAGGGATTGTGACAGACACAGATGGCATGTCCTTTTTCTTTGAATTTTATAGCCTGTATTCGTTTCCCAAGCAAAGCCAATCTTGAAATGTGTGTTTATCATCCACTCATGGCATCGAGCATTGCTACCTTGGGCTCAGATGTTACTTTTGTCAGGGCACTGTTTTTGAGAGGAGGCGCCAGGCTTTCCAACAGCCCCTTTCTCAGGTAATACCTCAGCCACTGGCGTGCATTTGCAGCTTTGATTCGGAAAGGTTGTGGTATCGGTGATCTCGACAAACATTTCAGTTTGCCCACTGCCATCCAGGGACTGTGCACACAAGTTTGCTTTTACTGACTGCAGAAATACAAGCAGAACAGACTTACAGTAGGTATATAAACAAGAAGGTCACAAGGTTAATGTTTGACTCTAATCCTAATGACTTTTTTCAGCCACGCACAAAGCATGACACCAGAAAGAATTCACTAACAACAAAGTAAAGATAAACAACTACAAGAGCACAACCCTCTCCTTTGTACACCAGCTTCAGAAGTTGCACAAAAGTATTTAAAGTACAAATAAAAATACCCTAGTTTTATAGTGGACGTAACTTTATCCATTCCTCTCCATTATATGTGCAATAAGTTGCTCCGAGGTACCAATAAATATATCAGAGGAACTTACTGGTTTATAAATATTTTGAAAAAAATAGAAACTATTGCTTAAATAACCACTCTATAGAGAAAATAATCTCCCATGGAATCTATTAAACTGGGTTAATGAACTAGCAGGAAAAAGTTTCAAACCTCTTTCCCCAACATCTAATTCAGAGCAATTCTTTCGCTGAGTTTCGGGCAAAAATAATGAGGAAAGTTGTTGAATATGGTTTTGAGAGAACAGAAATTAAGTCAACTGTTTACAGAAATGTTTGCAAGCTGTGACAAATACATTCTGGACTGTTTAGTTAAGGTGCAAGGTGATTCGAAATACAGCAACGACATCACGGCTGTTACAAAGGCTCAGCCAAAATACAACAATATTGCTATGGGCTCTTGAGACACAGATACCAGACCCAGGCCAGTAAACAAACCCCAGAAGAAGTGCACATAGTTTACAAAAAACACAAATGCTGCCAGCAAATCTCTTCACATTTCTTTTCACAGATAAATGTAAAACCTTATCAAAAGACTGCTTCTGTGCCCAGAATATTTGTTCTGTTTCGGGACAGTTTACTTTGGCAACTTACTCAACTCTGCATCTGTAATTAAATGATGAAGATGAGACAACGTGGCTCTGGAGAGATCATAGGAAGCTACATCTTATCTGTTTGCCTTTTATTGACAGAGCTCTTCATGTTTTGGCCTCCCTAACACATTTTTCATTAAAGCAGGAGGGCAAGTTTGACACACAACCTTTTCCCTTGGTGCACACAGGAACTGTTATCCGGAGGCAAAGTCCAGCACTTTATACCACCTCAGCTTCTACCCCATCAGCAGTTTTTAAGTGATTCCCTCTGCTTTGGAGAATACACGTGTCCCAGTGCTGCCTCGCTCCGTGATGGAAAAATGTTCAAGCCCAATTCTGGCTCTGAAGAAAGAAGACCAGAGTGAGTCTCTCAGTTGGAATTAAGTTCACATCCAATGTCATATGAACATGAATTAGTTCCAACATGGGAGTACCCTGGTGTCCAACTCTGCCTTACTGCAAAGGACCCTGTAGACCCTTGGCATGGTATTCTACTCCCAGCCCATGAGAGATGGTTTTGCTAATCCCCCAGCTGAAGAATCTGTCCAGAGCAATGTAAGGGTTCCCATGGAGGGCTGAAGATGAGGCTCACCTCTCTCACATCTGTGAAACCCATGCTGAGGATGGTACTGCCTTCTCCAGAGGACTCTCAGGACCAAAGGCGTGGTGAGGAGTTCACATGGTGAACATCTCCCAGAAGGCACAGACAGCTCTGATGGAATGGATCATGCTATAGCAAGGTGACAGCAGCATCCCCCGGTTGCAACAGCAGATGGAGTGGGATTGATCTTATCAAACATCTGAAAGCTGAAAAACTCCGTCTGTCGGAGTCACCTTGACTACATCTGTGGGAAGCACAAGGCAGTGGAGTCACCAGTCTCCCTCCCCTGAAATGCACAGATAACTAGCTCCAAAGTTGTTGGGACTTAGTCACAGCGTGGATGCCTGTGTCTGGACTAGTAGCACTGAGCTCCTTCCACATGCTTCCTTCTATGTAAAATGTCTCCCTAGAAGCACTAATTTCTCTGATGACAGCCTAGGGTATCTAGCTCAGCTGTAATCTTCAATAGAGCACTTACTGAAATTAAATAAGCTGCTTCTCACCATTATTAATTTGCTACTTATTTGTCCTGGGGAAACCACCACGGATAGCCTGAGCTCAGGTACCATGAGCGGGGGTCACGGTCCTGCACCAGCAGGAGAGAATGACCCTGCAGTGGACTTGACCAAAGGCTGGTGAAGAAGGGATTGTGAGCATACCATGGTGATCTCAAGGCACACCCATTTCCAAATGGAAATCACCTAAGTGATGAGCCTGGACTTAACACAGTTCATTAGCATCAATGGGTGATGTGAAGACTTGAGCTACAGAAAGAGACATTGTTTGATTTCTAATCCACCTAAATCAGCTCATGGTTGTGTGCGACTGTTTAGGACAGCAGTGGTATAGCTGACCTTCCATCCAGGAGTCATTGCCCAAAAGGCCTTTTTTTATCTCTCCCACCATTTCAACATTCCCACTGATGTTTATCTGACAAGGAGATTTAGAAATGTTTGTGTTTTCTGATCTGCAGGCTGGAAATGTCTCAACATGAAATGCAACCTTCACAGGAGGAAACGTCATCCTGAGTTGCAGAGAGATGTGAAATACCCCTGCTTGAACGCGCAGTGGGAAATCTGTTAGCAGTAACAACTGCTGCAATGGCCCATAAAACATGCTTGCCTGTCCCAGGATTCACTGAAACACAAGCTATACACTGATAGATGCAGATCAATGATCTTCATGAAGATTCCCCTGTTTGCCATGACCCCCTTGGTGAGGGAACAATCACAAGAGAAGGCCACTTGGGTTTACACAGGAAATGTGAAGAGCTGTTGCACCTTTCTCCCCTCTACCCCTGCCTGCCCCAGCCATCAGCACAGCACATACAGCGTGTTCCCACCAGCATCTCTGCAGCTGCCCAAGGGGTGGTGGCTGTCACCAGCCTTGGCGGAGCTACAGTGCAGGGTTTCCATCTGGCCAATACCAATGGGTCCTGTACATCCCAAATTGCATTTCAAAAACCTTCAAATGCCCCATGAGCAAAACCCCTCACTGCCCCTGGGCATACTGCTTCCTCCCCTTGCTTTTCCTCTTCCAGTCTCAGCAGGGGTCTCCAGCAGGAAAATACTAATTCAGCTACTGCAGTAAAAATGCCACAGAAAAGCAGCAGAAAGAGCATCCTTTCTGTACTTCTGGTGTGTACACAAATTGTTTTCCTAATTCCTGAGCAGCAATACTCTGAGATAAGCAGAGATATGTTTGAAAACTAGCTCCTCATTAGGGACAGGAATTTAATTTCTCAAACATTCTTGTGACAAAGTAAAACAAAACAAAAGAGTAAAGGGTTTGTCTCTCTGCCATCATCAGCTTGGATGTGTCAGGAATTTGGTTCCATAATGAAGACAACTTGGCTGAAGCATTTTCAATCTGTAGAATAAATTAGCTGGTTTTAAAACAAAACTTATATCACAACTGACAGACAAGCTGTGTTAGATTGGCTCCATTCTAAAACTGAGAAAATGTCATGAGTATTCCCTCTGGGGTCAAAATTATACTGCTTCAGTCATGTTCTTGGCTCTTTGTGTTCCTCCACAAGTTCCCTCCACCATATAATTGGGGAAGCCTGATTTTAAACTCAGCGCTTGGATCTTCCTGAACAGATTTTGTATGAAATGAGAGACTCCTGGAGGTGCTGGGACACAGGGTTTCTAGACGCTTTAGCCAGAGGCAACTGAATGAAATGGGCCAGGTCTCTGCAAATTGTGCAAAGAAAGGCCACAAGACTTTCTAAGAAACGCCACAAGGTTTTCTAATGTACCTCTGACACAGCAAAGTGCAATTTAAACTTAACACCCAGCCAATATATTCATAACTGCCTAACAGTTTCTGAGGATACAAAAACTAGATGTAGGTGGTTGAGAAAAGAAAATTTAAAACATTTGCTAAAACTCTTCTATCCTACTGAGTTGCTACTCTACTCCTCTCTAAATAGTTATCTTTTCCCTGGCTGCTTGCAAGCCTGAGAAGCATCTTTTAGCTGGTCTGGGAACTGGAAAAGGGAATCAACTGTATCAGCAAAGCACAGCACAAACCAAGAGACAGGAGAACATGGCAGCTAAGCCAAATGGGCATACTGTTACTCAAATACATAGAACAGAAAGGACCTTGCCACTGCTTGGGCTGTAACACAGAGGCTCTGAGATGAGTTTTAGAGAGTAAGGAGCTGGAAAAGCCTGGCCAATGGAATGGCCAAAGTCTTGCCACTGTACAGCACCATGTGTAGGTCAGGAAAGGGCTAGTGATGTCCTGAAAGGAGCATCTCCCAGTTACATCAGTCTTGAAAGCCCTGGAAGCCTAACCTCCCTAAGCAAACCAACCAGTCAGCCCCCCACACACAATTCTTTTGCCCAATTTTAGACAGACTCGAATTGACAAACATTTTCCAGAGCTCTGACCTTTCCCAGTCTACCCATCTCTGGCTTCACCTCTAATTAACAAGTGTTTTCCTGAAACATCCATTACGCATCTATTCTAAGCAAAAGCTAAACACATAGAGGCTGTTCCCACCCACAGCCCACCTTGGGGAGGGACCCATGAGCCCTCTGACAATGAGCAGCAGCCTCCCATCCACTCCCATTTCCCCAAGAGCTCGTTCCTCTTGCAAACCCCTCAGGTACTGCCAAGGCAGAACATACACCTCAGTATCCAGACCAGTGACCTCAGGGAGCACAGAAACAGAAATGCAGAAAGTATTTTCGGAAAGGAGGATTTAATTTTTTTTTCCCAGTGATGTCAAAAAGCCCTCAGATCCTGCTGCACAGCATGGTCAGGAATGATGGAAGCTCCTAAGAGGATCAAGAGTTTTCTTCACCTTAGGAGAGAAAGCACATGTCAGCTTGGCACGGGCTGTGGGTTCGTGATGTAAAACATGCAGCAAAATCAGGTTTGGGTGTTTTCCTGAATGTGGTGTCCATTCCTACTTCTCATTGCCATTCCAGTGCCATATCACACTGCCCCTGACTTTGTGCATTCATGTTGCAAGCTCTAATGCAGATTAAGGATCCAATCCAGCTTTACAAATGTAACAAAAATCCTTTATTTCTGGGTTCCTGACCCTGGATTTGCTCTCAAATGGCTCCCAAAATGCTGAGTCAGTACAGACGCACCGGGCAAGAAAAAGTGTAAGTACAGAGGGAAGAGGCAGAAATACTGTAGAGCAGCATTTCAATCCAGCACTGGTTACAGTGAAACCAACCCATATCTACATCAGGGCTTATGTACACTAAGTACAAGGACGTTGGCATTACCAGGAGCTCCCCATTTTGCAACAAGTGGGGTGACACATCTAGCATGTGTGAAAATGGAAAAGTAGCTCTCCAGCTGTGTGGTACCTCCATCACCCACTCCTTAGCTGGGCTTTCAGAGATGACACCCATGCTCCCAGTGGGCCACCTAGATGCACCCTGGCAGAGTGGAACCTTTTCCCATTTTGGAGAGCAGGACAGGATCACAGCCAGGTGTATATGCTTAGGGCAGAAGACTGCCCTGTAGAAGTGACTTTGACTCTTTTTTTCTGCAATTTAAATGTACCAGACTATAGCCAGAAAAGGAACCCAAAGCATAAAACTGTGTCAAGCTCAAGATCAGGGTCCACAAAGAATGGCACACAGCAGCAAATGGGTCTAATGTTTGGGCAGTGATCTGAGTACAGTGTTAGATGAACAAGGAATTAGTTATCAGAGCAATGGATACTCCAGATACTGTCAACAAAAGGATTCAGCCTGAAAGCCAGTGGGAACATTATTCATGTTAAGGTATTTCACAAACCGTGGAGTTCCCAGACAACCTGATACGGAGCAAAGCAGATAAGAAGGTGAAGAAGGTTTCCAGAGGTGATCTGAGAAAGCATGTGAAAAATGTCTGCGTGAAAAAAAAGCACATGGGAAAGGGCACAGTTTGTAACAGCACTGAGGGGAGAAAGCACAAGAGCAAGAGGACTTTTTGAGCCACAAGCTTCAACTTTGCAAGCTACATGAGAGGTAAGAGGAGATGCGCTGGCTGCAGACACACTCCCTTGAGCATCCAACAGCTGCCTGCTAAAGCATCTCCAAAACGTGATGATCTGATGGATGAAGCCCCATCAGGTCATGGACAAAATGGAGCAGAACTGTGCGTGTGACTGCTGAGGGTGAGATGCTGTAGAACGTGTCTGTGAGCCAAGGGAGGCCAAGGCAGTGTATTCCCAAGATCTGCTGGGAACCTCAGACAGAGCCTGAGTGCTGGGTGGGGTTCTGTTTAAAGGCATGGTGACTACAGCAGCAATAGAGCAATATGTTGCAAAGGGTATGAGGAAGCTAGTTAGTGATTAAAATATCTCAGAAAAGAGCTATTACTGGGGAACCTTTAGACTGAGCAGCGGAATTAGGGAAGACAACAAACTTTACTGCACTTGCCAAAAAAACTATGGGCCAAGTCAGGCCCCATGTGAGTGACATGAGGAAATTGCTCCTCTGCAGCAAAGTAGCACGGATATGTTTAACTGGAAAGAAAACTAAATGCTCACCTCAGGCAATGCTCCTTGCTCTCCTGAGCTGTCCGTGCTAACAGATGCTCCATCTAAACAGAGGATTATGGATATCCTACCTTTCTTCACTACAGTATAAGCCAGAGAAGCAAACACAAGTTTGTGAAGTGGATCCAGACCATTTCTGATAAGGCAGTTTTATTACAGAGGAAGAGCAGCCACAAGAAGATTGCCAGAAATTCCTCTGTCACCTTAAATCCCCAACCAAAATGAAGCAAACACATAAACAAGGCATTTCTGCTACCTTCCAGAAGAAGAAGCATCAGTCCATCTCACAGTCCCTCTATATAGTATTGTGTGTGTGGGAGTTGTGGGAGATGAAGCCCCAAACAGGTACACAAATTGTGTAAGTCAGTGGCAGCACCAGTAAAGGAGACAAGATATGCTTTCTGAGTCCTGCTGAGTAAAAATAAAATCATATTTCTTCTATAATTAGAGATGTCCAGGTTCCTTGTCCAATCTATACCTCAGTAGACGTTTATCCTTCATAGTGATTTTAGATTTTACTTCTTTGGAGAGTTAAAGGAACAGCTTGTATTTTTATAACTAGCTTTATATCATGCTTTAGCACACCACGTAATTTACTTCGTAAACATCACAATATCACAGCGCAAACTTCATTAAGCTTTAGTAAAAGTAACTACATTGTCAACTAAATACATGATTAAGAAAATGGCAACCAGCTTACTTCTTGGCTCTCATAGCTTAGAATTAGATTACTATAAATACATACAATTGCCTGTACTGCCAAATACTGTACTTCAATGTTTGTCCATAAAATGTAATTTGAAATGCATGTAGGATGGTACAGCTTTTGTAAAAGGAAGTTATTATCTGTGATAAAAGCAATTGTTGACATTAGAAATACAGACTAGAGGATTCAGACGGGAAATTTAATAAAAACAAAACAAATGTAGAAAGGAAAAGGGAGGTTAACAATATGGCAAAGCAAAGCCAGATGTAGCAGTAAATATCTGCCCAGAGGCGAACCTGGACTGCTACCTATCAGAGTGGCAGCACAGCTGGCTTGTTTTTTACACTGCACATGGTTGATAGCCAGACAACAGGCAAGCATGCCCTGAAGCTGGGAAAAGGCAAGGTTAGCCATACATTGCACTCTGGCGTGAGGGAAGGGCCATTTGGTCAGAGAGCTTTATGGTTTTTGTTTTATGCTTTAAACAAACACTACTGCCCACATATCCTCTTAGCAGTTGTCTAACTTGCATAGGTGAGTAATAAAGCACGCAAACCAAGAGTGCTGAGTCAATGTGAGCTTTTCTCCAGTGTGCAGTGGACCACAGGAGATGCACCAAAGCCAGGCAGCTCCTGGCCATGGGCCACTCCCATCCACACAGGGCTGGGGTACTACCCCCAAATGAAATGCCCTCGCCTCCCACTTCAACCCCTCTCCCAGCATGCAGCACATGCACAACAAAAAAATGCTTTGAAGACTTCAGAACAAGGCATTCTCTGTGCTTCCAGCTCAAGTATGCTTCCCCAGGATGAGCAGAGTTGGGGGCAAGGAGAACTTCCTTGGTGAAATTCATGCTGGGAACAAATGACCCCACTTGGAATAATAAGTAACTTTGAATAATCTAATTGTACTATATAATTATTTTTTTTCAACTTGAAAATGTCAGAAAGAGGATGTTACAGCAGGACATGGACTAATACACAGAACAAGCTGGCTCACATTGCTATCTTCTGGCTTGCTTTATTTTCTTGTTTTGGTTGTGCATCCTGCAGTTGTATCATTCCATAGTAACAACCTGCTGAGTGAGTAGGCGATTTACAATGTTTTTCTCTAGTTCTTTAAGTATTTCTGTCACTTAGCTGCCATTTCAGAGTTAAAGGAGAACTAACTACACATTTTGGACTGACCTAGCTGTTTTCTCCCTTTTTTAAAGAAACTTTTCAATGACAAATGTGGCAGAAAGTATGTTGCGTTGTGGGAGGGAAGCAGTGTTTGGTATCCAAGGGGTACATCTGCACTAAATTATCATGCTCAAAGTTTGGACTGATTTTTCAGTTAACAAACTGCTTTACCATGTTCCTTTAACTATTGGAGAAATAAGTTGTCTGTTGGTGTTTCTTTACCGAGAGTTTAAACCAAACATCAGCCTTGGTGCAAAGCTCAGCAGCACCCAGGGAGGGCAAGGCAGAGGGGATGCAGACCCTGCAACTGGGAGCCTGTACTGGCACCTCTGAAAACGAAGTGGGGAGGTACTGATGTTCAAAATGGTTACCTACAAATAATTAAACAAGCAAACTTCCATAGAGGATTTTATCGCTGTGTACACAACCGTCTACTGCCACTGGAGTGCTCTCTGCAACGAGAGTTGAGCACGTTCAACTTTTAAGCCACCCTTCCAGCAGATACATGTGGAAATCTGCAACCTGGTAGCAAAGGTGTAACTCGTGAGTGCACTAGGAAGGCACGTCCAGGCATGGCCCTGCCATGGGGCAGGGGGCTGTGCCGCAGTGGCACAGATGTGCCCCTGCCGAAGAGGGACCCTGCTGTCCATTGCTAATGCAGATTGCACACCCAGGGAGACCAGGAGGGGATAGGAGCAAAGGGTGGGAGTGGACAGCACTGAAGAGACCTAAACTAGCTGCAGGGGAAGGAATCCAGGCATATTTGCAATAACTTGGGAGGGACTGGTCTTTTCAACATTGTTTCGTCCTGTGTAATTGGTGTGATCAGGAAGGACACTGGCTGCCAGAGTGCGTGGGGAGGGAGGGATGTAAAGGGCAGAGACAGGGGACAGACGTGGCATCTTCCCTTCTGCTAACCAAATGCTCAGTGACAAGCGAGAGAGAGAAAGAGCAGCAATGAAATGGAGCTTCGTGTGACTGTGGAACTGATGCCCAGGAGCTGGCACCAAGGAGACTGACTAGGAGATGCTTGGCGGCACCTTGCATAGTTTTGACTACAGCAAACCAGCTCCAGAGTGAGCCTTGAAACCCTGTTCTAGAAACGTTTTAAGGCAGAACCATGAGGCTTTTCCAGCTCTGCTATGAGTTCAATTTCTCAACGTGATGAGATCCTTCCTGGCTCCCTAAGCTTTCATGTGGCAGCATGGCTGGGCTCCCAAGCCATGGCCAAAACATCTGAGTGCAGAGAAAAGGAGAGGCAGCTGGAGAGTAAAGGTGGAAATAAACTTGGGGAGATATTTTCCCTCAAAAGGAATTGGGCTGATCTATTTTGCCCATAAATCTTTGTTGCTTAAACTATCAAGGAACTTTACTTACCAAGCCGAAAAACAATTAGAAAAAAACATTAAATGAAATTTAGACTGGTGCAATTGGCCCTTCTGAAGAGGTTAAGACTGCCTCCAGCATAGACGTTAGTAGCCATCTTGCCTTTTCCTCTCTGGTTATGATGTATAGGCAGTTTTCTGTGTTATCTTCCAAGATCTGATCCCAGGCTTAAGATCTAGGGAATCAGTGGATGCTAGAAATTCACCTACAGGAAACATAAAGTCAGTTTGTGAGCAGTTTGCTAATGTATCTAGTACTGGGAGCTGAAATGAAGCTCCATGCAAACAGAACAACCCACCAGCCTGGACCCAGCACTCGCTGGGTGACAGGGGGAAGTGACCGCGGTTGGCTGACTAGGTCATTCACTGAAGGAGCTGAGAAGTTATCTCATGTCTTGTGAATGCTGATCCCTTACACAACTCGATGAGACCTTAAATTACATGCTGTGGAGAGTCAAGATCATAAATAAAAAGGAGGGCTCCTCAGATAATGGCATTCCAGCAGGCTTACAAATATGCCTCATTCGGGAACATATTACATTACAGTTTTGGAGTTGCCAAATGATCTTCTGTTCTATTTATTACCAGCAGCCTCATATCAGACTCATATTTTAAGTTCTTAATTTGTGTAACTTTTGTTCTACTTCTAACAAAAGATTTTCTTTTGCCTCTTGACCCTGGTGCCCCTACCACCCTGGAATCAGAACTGACCGAGGACACCAGGAAAAGCCCTGACATACCGTGGCATTTTCCTCGGGTGCCCAGTGGAGGTACAACTAACACTGCAGCATCAAGATCAGCCCCATGGGAAGAGATTCTCCTTCATTGACACTTACCAACACCAAACTCAAAGGTCAACTTTTTGGCCCTAGAAAAGCACTGGATGAACAAATGAGCGGCCTTATATACAAAATTACATCAGGGACATAAAGTGAAACATTCATTCTGACGGCACATGTAGAAAGGTTTGAATTACCCAGCACAAATTGGCTAACCCAGTCCCATCAAAGTGCTCTGCAGTCCTGCTTAGGATTTCAGACATGTGTTATGAGGAGCAGCTGCTGCTCCAGGAAGCATGTTTCAGTCCAGGAAGGATCAAGCCCTAAGAGTTTCTGGTGCATGTTTCAGAAAAATCAGCCTCAGCCTTAGGTATCCAAGTTGGCTGTCGTAAATATTTATTCATTAAAGAAAGTCCTTGTTTGCTTCTGGTGCAGTATCATAGCCTTCTAAAGACTCATGAACAAGGGAAATGGATGGGCAGGGAAAGGGGGGAGGACGAATTTCCTCCCTTTCCTTATAAGTTAAAAAAAATATGACAACACCAGCTTGCCTTGTGGAAAATAAACTTGTCCAGTTTTGTATACATGTGTTTACTGTACAAACTTTCAGTGACTCAGATGCGAAATGTGCCTCAGGTTTGTTATGTGTTTTGTTTAGTTTTCTAACTCTCCCTGAGAAAACATAGGCCACAGTTCAGGCTGATGTTGATCCCAAGCAGCAAATTGCAGGGAATGCACAATACAACCCCAGTCCTGAGAGTGGTTATGCATGCATGAATAGACCTGCATTCACCTGGTTTTTTCATGCATGTAATCATCCCAGGATCAGGGCCTCAGGCACAGCACAGAACTCGGGTTCATACATTTACTTGGGGCTGGAATTTGTTGCATTATTTTGACATGAACTGTTGATCACATTTCAGAATTCACTGCTGCATTCATGCGAGCCTTCCTGACTGGACAGGACTGATTTTAACAAATTATTTTAGGAAAGCTTTAATAGACTAGCAATCTCCTTTTCCCTTCCTCTCCTTTCCTGTCAGCACTGATCTCCATCAGACCCAATGTGCCTCCTTTTTAATCAAGCTTGCTTCTCCCGCAGCTCGCTGATTAGGTCACATTTCAATTTGTGCCCACAGAGTTGCTCCCCTGTTAGTGGCTGGCAATGTTACAAACGCAATTTCTTGGCATTCATGACTGTCAAAGTTAAAGACCCCCAGGTAACTATAGATAGTTGAAAACTATTTAATGGGCTTGAGCTACTTCTGCTTCCTTGTGATACATAAAGAAGAGCAATGATGTGGCTGATAAGGTTCATTTGATTTTTTTTGGATCTTCACCTGGGAACTCCTTGACTCTCATTTTGCTTGCCTGGACAAATTTATTGTGACTTCAGATGCCTTAATTGAGGGCCTGAGGGTGTTGACCTTCAGCAGCAGTCCCATCTATTCCTCACATCCATAAGTCATTGTGTGCTGTTATTAAAAAAGCCAAAAACATCTCAGCATTTGTCAGTCCCTTCCATCCTGTAGGGAGAAAGGAGCCCCCTGACCATACCTGCCATCGATCTGAGGGGCTGGGATGAGGCTCAGAAACCACAGCTGGTGAGCAGTACTAGGCAGCCTGGGGTTCTGACCCTTTGCTTCTCAGTTCATGATAAGACACACACACACCCGTGGTGAAATAAACCTTCACCTCGTATCCTGCACATGGGTTGGGCAACCTCTGGTATCAATACGGGCTGGGGAATAAAGGGATTGAGAGTGACCCCGTGGAGAAGGACTTGGGAGTGCTGATGGATGAAAAGCTGGACACAAGCTGGCAATCTGTGCTCGCAGGCCAGAAAGCCAACCACATCCTGGGCTGCATCAGAAGAAGCATGACCAGCAGGTTGAGGAAGGTGATTCTGCTCCTCAATTCTGCTCTTGTGAGACCCCACCTGGAGTTCTGCATCCAATTCTGGGGTCCTCAGTACAAGAAAGACATGGGCCTGTTGGAGTGAGTCCAGAGGAGGCCACAAAAATTACCAGAGGGCTGAGTAACCTTTCCTAAGAAGACAGGCTGAGGCAGTTGGGCTTGTTCAGCCTGGAGAAGAGAAGGCTCCAAGCAGAATTTATTGTGTATAAGAAAGGTGGGGACAGGGTTTTAGGAAGGCCTGTTGTGATAGAACAAAGGGTAATGGTTTTAAATTAAAAGAAAGTCAATTCAGACTAGATATAAGAAAGAAACTTATTACAATGAGGGTGGTGAAACACTGGCCCAAAGAGCTTGAGATGCCTCATCCCTGGAAACATTCAAGGTCAGGTTGAACACGGCTCTGAGAAACATGATCAAGTTGAAGATGTTCCTGCCTACTGCAGGTAGATTGGACTAGATGACCTTTAAAAGTCCCTTCCAACCCAAACTGTTCTATAATTCTGTGGCAGCTTTGACTAGTACTGGATATCATCTGCGTTAGGCTGTCAAACACAAAGAAGTCATCTGGAGATGGCAAAGCCTAATGGAGCAGGAGAGACCCATCCCAGAACAAGTGCTTTGAACCCCTAGAAGTCAGAGGGAGTTTCTTGCCATCCTAACAGGGCCAGCAGAGGAGTTTCTGATGTCAAACCCTGAGATGTGAGGAGGAGCTCCCTCTGACAGGTATAACATTCCATTAGGACTCCCATTCCCTGCCAGTAACAGGAAGTTCATAGATACCCAACATCTCCAGGCAAACTCCCAAGTGACACTTCAACTGCACACAAACAATTCAGTTACTTGTCTGTTTGGGAACAGAAATACATGAAAACTAAAATCCAGTATCATGGGCTCTTGGTAGCATGCTGTTTATTGTTCCCGGAGGAACAATAAGTATTCTTAAAAGCAGATGGACTCAGACACCCCAATGAATTGCTGTAGAAGCAAAACAATGGGCCAGATTTTTTAAAAATAGAAAATACATCCATTGCACAAGTAAATCCCACTGTCCTCTTTGAACAAAGTGGGACAAGATGGACAATGTTTTGCGGCACTTTTTTTTGCAGATGAAACTGAGTAAAGGGTTTTCCTGACACAGCAATCACAGAAAAATCAAATATGAACAAGGATTTAAAAATTAATATAGCCACAGAATCACACAGAATGGCTGAGGGTGGAAGGGGCCTCTGGAGGTCTTCTGGTCCAAGCTCCTGCTCAAGCAGGGACATCTACAGCTAGTTGCTCAGCACAATGTCCAGATGGCCTTTGCATATCTCCAAGGATGGAGACTCCACCACTTCACTGGGCAACATGTGTCAGTGCTCATTCACCCTCATAGTGCAAAAGTGCTTCCTGATATTCTGAGGGAACCTCCTGTGTTTCAGTTAGTGCCCATTGCCTCTGGTGCTGTCACTGGGCACTGCTGAAAAAAGCCTGGCTGCAATTTCTTTGCAACATCCCTTCAGGTATTTATATAGATTAAGAAGATTCCCCCAAGACTTCTCCAGGTTAAACAGCCCCAGTCCCCTCATCCTTTCCTCATAGGAGGGATGCTACAGTCCCTTAATGATTTTCGTGGCACTTCATTGGACTGTCTCCAGTATGTCCATGTCATTCTTGTACTGCCCAGAACTGGACACAGCACTCCAGGCATGGCCTCACCAGTGCCGAGTAGAGGGGAATGATCACTGCTCTTGACCTGCTGGCAATACTTTGCCTAATGCAGCCCAGGACACCATTGGCCTTCTTTGCCACAAGGGCACGTCGCTGCCTCCTAGTCAACTTGGTTACCACCAGGATTCCCAGGTTCTTTTGGTCCTTTTCTACCAAGCTTCTCTCCAGCTGCGTTACCCCCAGGGTTTGTTTCACCCCAGGTTCAGGACCTTGTACTTCCACTTGTTTAATTTCATGAGGTTCCTGCCAGCATATTTCTCCAGCCTGTCCTCTTGATGGGATCACAACTCTCTTGCATATCAGCCACTTTTCCCAGTTTTGTGTCACCAACAAATTTGCTGAGGGTGCACTCTTCTCCACCACCTGGATCATTACTGAAGATGTTAAACAGGATCAGATCTACTATTGACTCCTGGGGTACACCAGGTACACTTCAATTCATCCAGATTCATTTGCATTTTGGCTTTCTCAGCTTCATCCCCGGATGCTCAGACAATGTCTCTGTATTCCTCCCAGATTACCCGTCCTTGCTTCCACCCTCTGTATGCTTCCTTTGTAATGTAGCAGAGGGAAGGTACAGCAAAGAGTATTTTCTTCACTCTGTGGAACAATCACTGTCCAAAATGAACCTGAATAAACTCAAGTCGTTACTGAGATTGAGAAAATATAAAATCCATGAAGAATTGTTATAAGCAAAGTATCCACATTACTTAATGCTTCTAGCAAAGGCTAAAAGAGAACATCAGATGGCCCAGCCCGACCTCCTATAGGTCAGCACTACACCTGGATTGAAACCAATGTATATACATATACACACATCAAACACATGTATATACACATCAAACTATAGAACTAAACCCAAAGTATATTATATAAATATCAGGTATTATATAGCATGTATAATAAAGGCTTCTCTCTAAAGGCTAGTGGGCCCTTTGCTTTGATGAATTAACATATTTCAGAGGGTGTGTATCTGATTCATGATTAAAGCTTATATATTTCTAGCACCAGAAGAAATTAAACCAATTTGCTGATCCTGTAGGTAGTCTGGTGTTAGAAAGAACAGTTGTTTCTTTTTTGCATGGTAAACTCAGTAATCATAGGTGGAGAGGAATTAACCCACATCAAAAAACAGAACCAGTCTTCTTAAATGACATTTTGTAATGTGAAAGAAGTACTTTAAAGAAACTAATGAAACCTAAATATTGCATCATAATTTGTCCTATTAACGTTGGTATCATCGCTTTAAAATTTGGGTTTCTATAGATACTGAATCTTTCAGACAACCGAAGTAAGGTAAAAGGAGAGTGCCATAAAAAACAGATGGGCTTATGTCAGGGTGTATTCTTAGCTGCAGCGTTTTCTTGTGTAAACCCCAGGTTGCAGCGTACAGTTCAACTTCTGTGTTTGAAGCTGCCCAACACTTTCAAGAAGACTAATATATCCACTTTGGTTTTCATGAAATTCAGAACATAAAAGATCAAGTAACAGTCAATAACGGATGCTAAATGTCAATGACATACCAGCAGAAAGGATTTTTTTTCCCACATGAATATGGTATGAATGGAATGTGTTGGGAATAATGTCATTGCCCACAACAAGCCCTTTGCTCAAAAGCACATCTCTTCTAACAAATGCTGAAAGCGGGTGATAGAAGGGGCCCCTCTCCCCATTTCCATGCTTCATTATTCGATCTATACATGTACCATCTTCAGGGCATTTGGGTTTTATTTTAGGGTTCTAACACTACAACACTTCCCTAAAGGGATGTACTAAGTCATAGGGTTCAGTTTAGAGGGTACACAGCTCCCAGCAAGACTTGAAGGGAGACCCTAAGTGGTCCCAAAATATGTAAATGTGGCATTCCTATGAACCTGGGACCCAGTCTTGCCCTCCTTCCACACCCAGCCCATTATCCCACATCTCCTCACCCCAAACCCCAAGTGACCTCCACCATCGTTGTATTGCATGTTCCCCGGGATCCCTCTGGTGCACTTCGCTCTCCTCCTGCACACTGTCAACTTCCCACAGCAAGGGTGTGTAAGGAGCTGTAGGGCAAGTCATACACCATGTCTTGTGTATCCAGCATTGGCAGCTTTTTAAACTTTTTAGAAGTTTGTCCAGCTTTTTAAGTATTTGTTTGTCCAGCTTTTAGAAATATTGTCCAGCTTTTTAAACTTTTTAGAAGTGTAAACTACATTTGGTTCCAGCTTGTCCTGCAGAGTGATCCTGGTATCCAGGCACAGCTACCTACAGCTTCTCAAGTGCATGAGAAGGGCCATTGTTTGCCACTCCCTTCTCATCTGCTCCTGGCCCTTACTCTTGACAGAGGTTTTCCAAAGGGCTGCAATAGTATGCTGCCAGCCCTTGCTCTGTGCCAGTGCCAGCCACTTTTATCACGTTGTAGATGAAGAGTCAAGACAAAATAGAAGAAAACTCCTTACTGAATGCCACAAGTTGGTATCCACTGAGTAACATGTCTAAGTTAGAAAGAAGTCTGTCTCAGATAACAAATTCACTGAATGTTATGGGTATGTGCTTGCATTAATGGTTAATAAGTTACGACGAGGTTTTCAAACACAGTTGGTGATTTTGCATGTCATTGTTCTCACTTTCTGTGCACAAAAACCTGCTGCTTTGGAGGCCTGTTTTGGAGAACAGAGGTACAGCCTCTCTGAGAAGTCAGGCTGACACCAAAATGAGTGGGTCCCAACATCCTTCCTCACAAATTTTTGCGTTTTGGGCATCTGGAAAAAAGCTGGAACTGCCTCTGCATAGCCAGTATGTATTTAAGCATTATTCAGCCCTGACAACACCCATGTTTGGAACAGCAGAAACAGGTTAATTAAATGTGTGTACTGAGCACTGATACATCAGTGGGGCTTCTAAAAGCATCATCAAGAGAAACCTGCAGTCTCCTACAAATGGAAAGAAAACCTAAAGCATGATGTCACAAATCTCCCATGGGAATTTCACCTGTTTACACAGACATTTGGATTACCTCCCATACAAAGGGGCAACAAACTAAACTGTTTTCAAAGAGAACAATTGCCAGTAAAATTTGTTAGCTGGGGTGATGATTTCTCATCCTTTCAGAGTAGATTTGAGGAGAGGCTGCTGCCTCCTTAGTAATCTGCCCCAGCAGTTACAACCTGTTTCTCAAACACTCCCATGTTTTGAATCCAAGCAAAAGCTTTGGCAGCTGCAAACCCAGCACAGGCTCATTTTAGATGATGAGAGGAAACAGCCTGACAGTGAGCTGATTAAAAAGCTCTTAGAGCCCTCTCAGCTGAGTGGGGAGAAAAGGACAACTTTCTTCATGTGTTGCCAGAAAGGGGACACAGGGGCTTGCGGAGCCCAGCTTGCTGTCTTTGGTGAAATCGTGAGGATGTGGGAAAAGAGAATTTCAGGGAGGCTGAGCTGCCCTTGCCAGCCTGCCCCTTCCTGACAGCCTCTGCTCTGAAGATAACAAGGGAGGAAATAATGAAACACTATGGTAAAGACTAGATGAATTTGAAGAGACAACTGCAAGCTGTTTCCTGGCCCCAGCCTTATCTGGAGTCCCAGAAAATAACCCTTTCTCTGTGGTCAATAAATAACCCGTTGTGATTGGGGTGAAATATTTGGTTTAGTTTCTGCTGCTGAGTGCTGGGTAGCAGGATGTGATCTCCATGATGAGCAAGGCCAATTGCATTTCTAGCCATGTTTTGGAATGGAGGGGAAAGGCTCCGCAGAATCCTCTCACCAGAAGCGTGTGGGTTAAGCCAATGGTATTTAAATGAACTGTAGAAAATGAAGATGCAGAGCTAGGACGGGAAGGAAGGGTTAAAAGGATGCACGTGAAAAGTCATGTAGAGGTTATTGAATGGACAAACAGCGAGCATTAAAAATAATCCAGCCAAAACATAAAAATAAATACAGGAGGAAATTACTTCATCCCAGCCCACACTGTGTTATCAGTACAAAAGCTCTGGGAGCTGCTTCTTTCCAAAATGGCAGCTGATAGCTCATCTAAGCAAAAGGTCATCAGGGCAGCAAGGGGACGGGAGGGAGGCTCAGGGACGAGGCAAACAGAAGATGCACCAGCGCAGCAAGGGTTTAAGGCCACAGGCAACCCCATGGCTGCAAATGCTGACCAGAAGCATGGACCACAATGACAGGCAGTCCCCCGCAATGCTCTCTGCAATGAAGTCCCAAAATCCATCCGAGCAGAAGATGTTTCCTAGCTCAGATGTTTTTTCTGATGCGTTACCCAGTGGTGCCTCTACTTATAACATTTCAAACTTCAGGGCCCAAATTGCATATTTCATATTTCACCAGAAAACCATCACTTGCTGCTCTGCAGCAGCAGCCCAGTCTCAGTCTGAGAGCAGCAGTTCCCCACGGTGGCTCCTTGAAAGGCTGTGTTTGCACAAACAGGTCAGCAGAGCAGTTTGATTCCTGACGAAAATTTCTGACCGTTTGGGTTAGATCTCCACTTTCATTACAATTTTATCCAGCCAGCTGTCGGAATACAGTGAAATGTGTGTGAGAGTCCACCACGTTACGTCTCTGCCTGTCTTAAAGGACCACCCATAGGGTATCCTCAGATTTACTAGCTACAGTTCTACTCTACCTCTGCAAGAAAATTACCTCTGTGAAGCAATCAACTTTTTGCTGGTCCCCTGAGCGGTCAAGAAGGCAATTTACCCTGCAGTTCATTCCTGCTACCTTCATAAAGAGAAAAAAAAAAGAGAGAGAGAAAAAAAATAAAGAAAAAAAACCCCAAACCTGCTTACCCCCAACTACAAAACCAGTGAGACAAAATGCAGTTGGGCCAGGCAGTTATTTCCTATAAACCCAACCATCTTAGATGCAAGTTTGGTTTGGGTTTGAGATTTTTTTTTACCTGTACAGTGAAATAACTGGGAGTAATAGTCATAAAATCTTTCATTGAGTTTCCTGGGGTCTGAAGGACATCTGGGAGGATTACAGGAGGAATACCGTGTGCGGTAGCTGTGCTAGGAGCAGCCCTGATTTATGGCTCCATCTGTAACTGCTGCACTTTGCCCGAAGTAAATGCTGAAACAGCCCCTGAAGTGAAGCGATGCCAATATCAAGACTCAGCAACCAAACTCCATGCCAGGACAGGCCATGCTCTGCTCTACCTTTCCTTCCACTTGATCGAGCCCATATTAGCATCTCACAGCCCTTTTTATTTTCCTTGTTGTCCCAGTTAAAGTCTGAATTGGATGGAGGCGGCTGTTTGCACACCATCCCTGATGCAGAGAGGGAAGCGGGTAAGGAGGGAGTGGGGCTGGCTGTATCCCCACTGTCACCTCCGTGGGATGCTGCCGATAGCTTGATCAGTCAGTTGACAGTCTGCTTCTAGGGCAGTGGGCTGCACTAACCAAGATGTGAGGGACAGAGATCACCAGTCTCTTTTTACAAAGTGTCACAGAAGGGGTGAGCAAGGAGAACGCAGGGACACAGCTGTGCCTTACAGCAGTGGTGTGCTTGCTCATACTTTCGTATTTGGTTCTTTCCATATCAGAGCCTTACGATACTACTGAAGGAACCTTATCATAGTTTTGTTGAAACACATCCTTACATTAAGCAGGAATCCTGGAAAAAGTCAAAGAGGGGGAGAAGGATTCATCAGTGCAGACAGACACATTTTTGCGGAGGCAGCTGACCGGTTCTCCACAAAGCATCTGGAGCTTTCTCAATATTCCAAATCAGCCTCCATGCCTCCAGCTGACTTCCCATAAAAATGCTGAAGGGTCTTTGATCTCAGGGTACACATCCTTATGAGAAGGGGAGGGGTAAAATCACAGAGGTTGGGCAAACACTTGACAGTAGTTCCTGCACCTCCTCAGACCCCGGCCAGCCTTTGAGGTCCTGTGCCAGAGATCACAGATTTAGTTTGATCAGTCATGAGTTGAAAAGGCAGAGCAGCACTGCTCAGGTCAAATCAGATACTTAACTCTCCTTGCCTTTTGTGATGGATGGGGAAGTTCAGTAAAAAATAGGATGATAAGAAAGAACGCTGAATAAAATAGACTAATGAGAAATTACTCATTGAAAGCATCAGCCTCTTCGTTACACATGACCCGGGTATGGGTATCAGTTAACAGCTTTCCCAGTTTTCCAACTCAGCCTCAACAAACTCCCAAGAAGTGGCAAAAAATTTAAAAGTCATGTTTCATTGAAACACATGATATCCCCAACTTTCCTGCCAACACACAGAACGCAGCTTTTGCATTTTACAAGCTATCATTTTCACTGATGCTAGAATAGAGTTCCGACCCTGGGGGGGATAAAACTAGCCCAAATGATAACAGCGTAAATGGCACTAAAAATAAACAAATGTACAGATAGACGTTCTTTACTTACTTCTCTGACAGAAATTCCTCTGTGAGGTAACAATTTCAATGGAGGAATCAGATCTTCACTCACTCCTGCCTTCCTATTGACTCAATGCATATGCAGCACTCATGTCATGTTTTTTTCCCCCAGAATACTAACTTACCCTAAAAGGCCATGGAATCAAACGGATGGATTCCCTGCCCTATGCACCACTTTCCTGTGCCAGAACACCCCTCTATAGACATACATAAGCAAAGGTAAAACCAAACCGTCCCCTATCAAACAACCCTGGCTGAAAGCAAAAGAGCTTTTCTGTACATCAGGTCTTTGTTATTATCTGAAACACTCTAGGTATTCTGGAAAAATAAATCAGCTGATGAGAATCAAGCTGAAGTCTGAATAACTAATCTGAGGCTGATGCAAAGACAGGGCATGTAAACTGATAAATGTATAGCTGAAAAAGGGGTGGTTTGTTTCCCTTCCATTGGCCCACCTCTTGGGAAGGAATACATGCAAAAAATACTGACACCAGGTGTATAGGAACAAAAGAAGAATGCTGCAAATGGAAACATGCAGGCAGCAGAGTGCACAGTAGGCTTTGCTGTCTATGAGCTAGGAGACAGAAGAACGAAATATATAAATAGAAGCAATAACCTGGTGATGGGCAACACCCTAAAAGTTCAGTCCAATTTCCCAGATTATTTGAAAAATCTTCCCTGGAGCTGGGGTGGTAATCTCTCCCGAGCACACAATTCCAGCAAACACAGGACTTCCTGGGCTAGGCTCTGCAGGAGTCCTGCACAGGAGACCTCTCCTGGCTGTCTCCATGCATCTCCCTCAATGGCAAGTGCAGCCCAGGGGCTGATCCTCAGCTCTCCACAGAGCCCACTGTGCAGGGCGACGATTCACCATGCGATTATCTCACATCTCAGGTGGTTCTGGAACATGGGGAAAAGCTACCGAGTCTCAGATTAATTTGCAGAAAAGACAAGTAACTACTAAGGGTCACTTTCTTTCAACCTCTTTGCTTGAAAGAAGAAAGGAGGCAGTAAGCTGGGGTGGCTGGGAGCTGTGATGGAGAGGGTGCAACAGATAATTGCTAAAGATTTTATTCCCACGTGTCTCTGCTTTATGTGTCCCTGTGTTGTGAGGCGTGGAAATCCTAGGACCATTTGCATGACAGGAGGAGGAAGAGGCAGATGGAAAAGATTCCATGTTTACTGGGAGGTATATTTTAAGACCGGTTTGTCAAATATGCTTTGCATATAGATTTAGCCACAAACAAAAGGAAGTCATTCATTCACCAATTTCTGTGGTGAAAATTACTCCAAGATTTATTCCGTGCCCATGTGCCAAGCAGCCTCCTGATACAACCCCCACAGTTACACACCCATGCGCACACGGGCTCACACACCCACATGGAGACATCCCGCTGGTGGCACCAAATACCTTGTGAAAAAAGTTAATTATGTTTTTTATCTGGAACTAAAAGTAAACATGGAGGTGAAAAGATGATGAACAAAGCCACAATGTTGAGAATCCCAAAATAGGAAACATCTGTCCGTGGAGGCGGCGCTGCCTGGCCCGGCAGCGAGCAGCAGTGCGGGGAGGTGTGTGCCTGAGCCCTGGCTCTCTGCAGAGGGCTGGGCACACGAGTGACCTCACTTGACTTTATATGTTGTCTTCCTTATTGCCCTGGAATACTACACTTGCATGACTGTATGTACAGTGCTGTACATACTCCACCGTGACTATACATGCCCAGCAGAAACAGAAAGATGGCCAAAAATGAGACGGCAGAAGGTAGTCCCATTGGGAGTCCCATCAACAAAATCATTATTCAGCATGGGAAAGTGACTTTTGTGTTTGGCTGTGGTGACACATCAGAGATGGTAGGAGCTGGGGCTTCCACATAGGTTGCAAAGAAATATGATCAGTAATGCATGGGTCTCCAGTTAATTATAGGCAATGAGAAAAAAGGGATCAGTTCCAGGTCTGGAAGAGCCTCAGACGAAACTGGGAGTCTTCAGAATATAATTTCCAGTGGCCCGAAGAACATAAAACCAACAGAAACCCTCATGTAGAATAGACAAAGGAACAAGAAGATGGTGATAAATAGCAGAGAGGGGAAAACTTGCACAGAAGGAAACAGGCAAGTTTTATTTTTGGCTGCTTGTTTCATTGTGGAAAGCAAACACTGCATAATGGACACACTAGTGCTCCAAAAACCACATCTCAGAGATACCGTTAGCTCAGGACCTTCACGGCATATATAAGCTTCAAAAGATAAACATACACTTTGTGTAATCACAGTCCGAGCAAGGCTGTGGAGACCATTACCACACCAAAAGGACAACCCAGCCAACCACAGCCTCGTAGGTTATAAAAAACGTCATTGAAGAGAGTCAGTTGGGCCCCACAGAGCCCTTGGAATGACAGAAACGACAGGAAAGCAAAAGTATTTCTGAACTGAAGGCCCAAATCCTGCCCAGCAGTCACACAGCACAGTGTGAGCTGTGCATAATTATCTGAAGACAGAAACATAAAGAACAAGAAAATAATGCTGTTTAAAGCCAGTAATTGTTTCCTATGGTTTCACGGGGCTGTGCTGAATAAAATGCATTCGTTACGTTATGACAGTGGGTCACAGAAACCATAGCAAGGGAGGGAAATGCAGGAAGATTATATGTTGCAGGAAGACATAGCTGCAGCAAAGATGAACATAAAAAGCAATACCGAATAGAGATCTAGAATTTCTAAATTACCCTTGGCCCAAATGTCTGGCTTACCACTGAAATAGTATAATCATAAAGCTGGCATAAAACAGGACGTGGATCTGGTTACTAATTTCTTACTAGCAATAGCAGCAAAACAGTTTCTGCCAGTAGCAGCAGTCTCTTGACAAAAACCTTGTGTCTTCTACATGATGTGACCTATGGGGAAAACTGGTTTTAATCAGGCAAATCTATAAATGGTATGCAGTTGTGGTTACTCCTCTCAGATGTCAAAAGGAACAGAGGAGAAAGTGGGGGAAGGGGAGGGGGGGGATCTTCACTGTAATTTCTGGTTTAACACTTCGCTTTCTCTGAAATGCACAGAGGAATCTGTAGATTTAGGAGATTGCCTTTGTCACACAAGCCGGTGATGGCAGCAGGGTCACCTCACAAACCAGGTGAAACAAATAAAAATAAAACCTGCTTCCTAGAAGTATTGCTTTATCCCCTGTGCTCCACTTGAGTTTTGACTGCAAGTAGAGGCGGTTCTTCATGCCTGCAGATCTGAATTCGGTCACTCGGATCTCTCTTCTCCAGCACACACTTAAGCCTGAGCACATGAGCTACACGGCTGAAGGCAAAGGCACAGCTCTGGTGCCAAGATGTTAAGCACGTGTTCAAGTGTCTCACTGGGCCTGTCCAAAGAGCTTGGAGAGAAAATAATCCTAAATAGTTTTCTTCCTCTGTGGTAGGCTTCCACGAAACACAGCGATCAGCGGAATGGTGTCAGTGACGTAGCATTTAAATGTCCTACACAGTATCATAGCATACATATAATTCAAGGTTGCATAGAAATTTTTCTCTAGCCTTTTTACCCATGAAAAATTGTTTTCAACAAAACTAGACTTTTTTTTTTTTTTGCTGCATTTCTACTTTCTGCTGATATGTTTGAGCTTTTGACAGAGATCTGAACCCCTGAAAACCTAATAACTTGGCTGCACTGAAAAGTGGATGGACTATGGTTTAAAACAAGCTTCTGATCTTCTGATGAAAAGACAAAATTTTGTGCAGAGCCAAATCCCAGCCACTCATCTACTGAGCTGAACACGTTTCCTTGGGCAACACACAGCAATCAGATTAGTGTTCGAAAGGCATAGCCCCTTTCACATCAGCCATCCCCATTTTAAGCAGTTTTGCAAACCTGTGATCTATGCTTGGCATTTGAAATGCTGTTTATTTATGTGTATGCATGCAGATTGTGTATATATATATTTCCCCGTTATTCTGCCTTTGTATGTTGGCTTGCCCAAGAGCTACCAGGGTACTTAAGCATTTATGACCCGTGTTTCGGAGTGGGTCTGAAGGTCATTAAAGGCTGGGTGAGGAAGCGGTTCACGCAACAGCCAGTTTACCATGAATGATTGTTGCACTGTAAAATATTATGAAACCTCCCCATTAACTCTTTTTCTCCACACAGAGCCTGCAAGCGACAGTCAAAGCCACGAGGAGCAGCTGTATGGGGGCACAGGCAGCTCTTGTCCCTCCAGCTTTTCCAAATGGTTTTCTGAGTAACGTCACAGCACTGCAGCAATGTTGAAAAAGGGACACCAAGGCTGACAGATAATGATTTTCAAAAGCAAACAAAGCCTGGGAGTTGAAGAAATGTTTTTGCTCTTAAAAAAAGAGCATATGCACCTCCACAACCCTGCAATAAAAGAGGTCACTGAACTGTGCTTTGCTAGATGATGATATCTTGCCAGGCTCCTGGACAAAGGTGATCCATGACTACCTCCTCCCTCCTGCAGTAAGCCAAACAGACAAAGAGCATTGCAGAGGTCCAGAAGTGATCACCCCATGCTGCCTGCATGTCCTGTCCCACTCTGGATAGAGTTATAATTTTGTCAGGACTGATGAATTTATTTCTTCTGGATATTACTGGCAGAGCCTTGCTCCAGTGGTGCCCATGTTTCTGCAGCCTGGGACTGTCCATTTACACTGCACCAAGCCCTCATCCCACTCCACATCATCCTTTCTTCCAAAACCCCTGAACCTGTAGAAGACATGCAGCCATAAAACAGCAACAACAACAAAGTATCTCCCAGCACTCAGCGGAGGTGTTGATATCCAAACATGACCTGTTTGCATGACCAAGAAAAGAAGGAAAAAAGGCCTGGACATAAGCCTCAAGTAATTCGAAAAGAGAAAGCCTTGCTTGGCTGTTCCTCTCTCATATCTACCCCAAAGTAGAGAAGTAGGCAACTCTACAACAACCCTGAACTGGAGCACAAACAGCAGATCAAGGGCTTGTTTCTCCCATACAGCATCGATCCCTTAATTCTTACTACAATCCTCCATCACCAAATCCTGCCACACCCCCATTGAGCAGCAGCCTAATCCTTGACTGGTCCCACCACAAGTTAGTGTCCACCATCAGGCATAGCACCAGAGGAATGAGTGGGATTGCCCACAGAACCAGATAATTTGTGAATAAAACAGCACAACCTAACACAATTTAACACAGATCCCCCGATGGTATCTGCTCCCTCTCATGAGCTCGGTTCTCAAGTCTGCAGTCTGTATAAAAGAGGCGTCTTTTCACTCTCTCATTTGTTTGCCCAGAGATGTCATTCACATCATCGCAAAGACCAGGCTGGGAGTCTTCAAAGGAAAAGGTTTGTTTAAGTGAAAAGACATCTCTTTTTGTCCGATTCTTTCAGATAAAGTGATTGACATGTTTGGCTTCTGGGAAAAAGATTGTAGAAAAGAAACTACAAATAGTTTCTTAAAAGTTCTCTTTTTATTTATTGAACCAAAGGAACTTTTTACTTTCACCCAAACCATTCTGTGTACCAGTAAAACCAATCAGATGAAAAAATACTTCATGCCAGAGCTGGAAAGTAAATTCAGTTCACCAAGAAAAGTTTGTTTCCACAGGCTTTGAGCCTTTTATAAGTCACATTCAACCTTTCCTCTCCAATTATTATAGACATAAATTACAAGGTGAGCTAAAATATGTACTCCTTTTTTTAGAGCAAAATGCTGGGGTTAGTTCTCTTGGTTACTGCTGAAGAATAAAATGTATCATTATAGCCTTCTTCTGGGTCTTGTTATTCTGACTTTTTGACTCTCACTAGCTGCAGTCTATACAATGCACAACTGTATTTGTTCACAAGGAATGCTTTGGTTCTTTTTGACTTTTTCCTTTCCACTTCCTAATGGTTTACATGTAGAAGCAGAGCTTTTGAAAAATTACCTAACACATACTATGTTTAATGAGTACATTTAAACATACTTTAGCTACAAATCTTATCAGCTGATTACTTAACCTTTGTGGATAGGCTAAATATTTTCTTCAATGCTTAAATAAATATGATACATGGTTCCCGTGGAAAGCCTAATGAGAAGGAAATTGTTTTTAAACTTAAGTCAAGACTTTTCCTTTAATTTATTTTATCAGTATTTTTTCCAAGTGATCAAAGGAAGCAGTTTGTATGGCAGACCTAAATTGCTAAAAGAAAAATTAAGTACTAAAACATTCATTCTCCTATACTTTATTTGGGGGATGGGAGTTGCATGCCATCTGCAAAGACAGTCAAGAATTTGCCACACACTATGAAGCACATGGTGTGAGGTGAGAAGTCAAAGTCCTGCCATCTCGCAAGGTGGATTTAAATAATGAAAATCAAGGTGTGTGTATGTCTGCCAGATTTCAATAACAACAAAGCATGTGTGTAAAATGCCTCGCAGTTGTCTTGGCTCCCCTGAATGCCTTATGAACAAACCTTCACTCGACAGCATGAGCCTCCATGCGTCAGACTGCGTGCCTGGGAGTGGGAGACCAGTATGTGAGGGTCATGTGAAAGGCAGATGTGCGCCTCAGTGGACTCAATGGGTACAGGCTGCCCTGCTTTCAGATGCTTCAGATGCAGCGCAGGACCACGGCATCCCACCTGGTCCACTGCCCCAGCCTGGAGCAGGGCACTGGTGGTCTGCAGGCAGATGAGACGCAGACGCTGCAAGGTGAGGTCCTGGCTCAGAGCATCTCCTGCCCCACAGCTGAGACCCAAGTATGCATGGAAAATGTGCTCATATCCATACAGTAACACATACATTCACATAGCACGTAACCACATAACACTCATGGCAGCAGGAGAGGGGTGACCCGACGCTCCTTTGGGGCACAGGTCCTTCGATAGAAGTTCACAACACTGCTCCCCAGTGCAGCAGCACAAACTATCAAAACCATCCACGTCACGGATATTCATTGTTTCTTGAAACCCAAATACAACACACACAGATAAATCACCCAGAAAGCATGCAAGAGAAAACTTGGAGTTTATTCTGGGGCAGAATGAAGGAGAATGTGAAAACTCACTGACGTCATGAAAGAAAGAAGTTGAATAGGTCAAGAAGCAGAGATGTGAGCTTAAGGAAATGGCAAGGCACACAAGAAAAGATAAGGAGATTGTATAAATAAATAAGCACACAGAAAGAGCTGCGAGGACTGTGAACAAAGCCTTACTCTTGAGTTCGGGTTCTCAGTCCCTTTTCAGCCTGAGAGCCCCAGAAGATTGCAGAGGAGGAGGGGACCCTTTTCGAAATTTCACATAGGGACATTGCTGTGTAACACCCACAAACTTGTTTTCCTTTGTCGCCTTTTGCAGATCAAGCAGAGGACCTGCAGGCATCCCCACTCTCCCCCTGTGTATGCAGACCCTTGGCTGGAAGGAGTCCTACTTTCATAATTAAAAATTAAAAGAAGTAAAACAGCAAAAAGGAAAATAAATAGTACAAGCGAGGTCAGCTTAGCACGCCTTTGTACCCCAGTCTGCTAGGAGGAGAGAAAACAGAGAGGTAACTGAAGTAGTGTTAGTTTAGTTGTTACTGGCAGTGGATGTCAGCTTAAACGCTGAAAATTAATGAGTGTGTTTACAGTTTTAAATGCTGCTCTTAACTCCTGAGACTAAACTTCATCTACCCACAAGGAATCTTCTCTTCACTCTTGGAGATAACAGTTAGAGGCACGTAATAATAATGGAATCGGTTTGTATCGTTTGCACTGTGCTTCCTTTAATTTTCAGTGACATTTGTTAGATCATATATTTAGAACCACTATAATTTCTACATCCTGTGTGCCAGAAGCAGATACATACATCATACCTGGATGGTAGTGCAGGCAGACATATCGCAGCTAGCACCAAACCCCTGTACGCACTGTGCTTTTATCATACACTGAACTTCATCCAAGAAACTGATTTAGAAACCAATTCATGTTTATTTATACTGGTCAACTGAAAGATGTGGCAGCAGAAAAGTCAGTACAGGCTCTACAAACTCACCATTTTCAGTCTGTATTGGTGGTTTGCTGTCCTGTATGTGTGCCTCCACATCTCCTACTCCCTGCAGCAGCTAAATTCTGCTCCACGGACAGCCCAAAGGAAAATACAGCAGTCTAATTTGCACTACCTAACTTGGAAAGTATGACAGCGTGCCCAAGTGATTACTGGGTGGTATTCTGGGCCCTGCATCACTAGTTCTTGATGTGCACCCACAGGACAACAGGCCTTTCGTGTGACCCTGGGAAGAACTGTCAAGCTGGAAACATACCAAAATTCATTCTGCAATGAGCTTACAGGCTCAGTAGAAGCAATGTGCTACATTTCAGGTATAAGATAACTAGTATCATGGCCTTTGTAGTACTGGGGCAGGACTTGGAAAGCACATTTTTATTGACTCACATTCAAGACAACCTGGGTTGAAAAGCTGCCCCATCGCAAGCTACAAAGAGGTTATGTGTGCTATAAATGTCTTTCAGGCTTGATGGAGTAAATCCCTGGTTTAGAAGTATTTTGAAGGAAAGAACAACTAAAAATACAGGGAAAAACCTAAAGCTGGAACAAAATGCAACACAACCCTAACAAAGGCAGCTTCTGCCTGTCTACTAGAATACTCTTATCTGATTTTACAGACAAAGGAAGTATGGGAAGATGTCATTTATCTGGACCAGAATAAAGCATTTGATACCCTGCCAGATGGAAACTATTAGTTCAAGTAGAGAAAGTGGGGATTAAGATAAGAAATGCAAAGTAGTTAAGGAATTGGCTAAAAGGGGAGGTGACAATGGGTTGAGCTGAAAGGAAGAAAATCACTAGCAGAGTTTTGCAAGAGTCAGTATCAATCCTATTTATTTCTTTAACAATTTTGGCACAAAGGAGTGTCTAATGAAACTTTTGAATGACTGAGGTTGGGGAGCCTTGTCCATATTGAGAGGCAGCAGATTTTTACCTAAGATGAGCCAAACAGTTCAGAAACAATAAACACGGAGGGAAATGTTATCATATAAGGCAAAAAGGGTCTGCACTTAAGGAATCATGTACGGCTACAGGCCAGCAATGTGGCCTGACCACTGGGAAAGGTAAATGTCACCTAGAATGAAGTAAAGTATTTCCACTACAGCAAGGAGAGTATTACTGAAATCAATAAATGCCAGGCACTGGCAGGACCTCAGCAAGAAGACCATGCCAGCCAAGATCAAGGCTACGTGTGCTCTGCTAAAAGAAAACATGCTGGGAGCTGCTTTCCGGCTTAGAGGCCAAGCAGCATGGCACAGAGCGTGTCTAAACCTCTGAACCCTCTCACCTTCTCAAAAGAATCAAGCTCAAACTGCCTCTCAGGAATGGTCCCTGGCCTTTGCTGGGACCAAGAATTGCTGGGAGAGTACTAATTAATACAGGCAAAAAGCATGCGGACAGTAAATCATGTGCAGATGCATTTGGCCTAATCCCTTGCTCTGTTTAGTCTTCTGGGGTGGACCTACCACCGTGTGCCCAGGATTTAGCTGGATTACTGCAGGCTGAAGAGGAAGGGTGCTAGGATGAGGGGAAAACTGGAGAGCATCTTAAAGGAGATGAGAAGCACTTGTATCACCTAGCAACACACAAACTGAGGAAGTAGATGATTGGCATAAATAAGAACTAGGGGAGAAATACTTAAACCAAAAGCTAGTGCTTGCCACGAGTAAATAAAGAGAGGCATAACAAGCCTCTCTGTTCATCCAGCAGAGCCGGGTGCTGGAGCACCCTTCCAGAGGAGATAGAGCAAAGATTCTAAAAAGGAACTTTTCTTGGATACCTGTGGCAGGTATCCACAGCAATCTAAAGGGCTGTAAAGATGATGCATGCCATATCATGATAGACTACAGTCCTGCCCTGCTCCATGGTTTGAACTCTTCCTCGCTCTGATTTTCATGTATGTACAAAACAAGTCACCATTTACAAACCCTGGTAAGTATCTCAGAGACTGCTGAGGGAAGGTAAACAGACCCATATTCATTCTGCTCACTTCTGGGTTTGCCCCCTTGTCCCCAGACAGTGACACTTCTTTATCCAAACACATAGATAATTGCAACCAGAGATACCAGAAAACCAGTCTCAACAAGGAGAACCACAAAAGCTTTAGTTGTGCCTTGTTGGCTTTATCCAAATAGTCCAATTTCACTAAAGAGCAATTAAATAGAAAGGGGGCCTAGGGAAGCTTATCTTCTCCAGGAAGCATAGCACACATTTTTTATGAATCTCTAAATGGTAAGGCCAAAACCAGACAAAGATAAACAGGAGTGGGGGAAGCTGTACCTAATGGCTTGCACATTAATTCCAGTTTTGTCTTGTTTCACTTATTTGTAGATACAGCTGCCTAATCTACTCATCAGCTAAGATGAGCCTCCCCTTACATTTCCAGAAGTCATAACCATTAGTTATTCCCATACCATAATTTAAAGAAGCTTTAAGTCTCTTCTAGGCTGAAATTTGTAGATCACTTCCTGCTAAGCTAGCAAACTGACTCTGGGATTCCAAGTGATACTCCACCATTCCATGTATGAAAATGCATGGAAAAATGTAAGGACTACATAATCACCCTGACTGCAAAGCTATAGTCAAAGACCACACTGCAAGCTGGGCAGGGAGCTCTTCTCCTGCCTGGTGGCACATTTTAAGTCTCAGGAGCGTTGTGGTTCCTCAGAAACACAATACTTTTGTCTTTTTGGTCAGGGACAGAGGAGGAGTCTGGGGCACACTGCCTGGTCAGCCAGGGAAACGTGCAGAGGAGCACCTTCATCTCAGAGCAGCCACAGAAAGTGAGGAAAACCCAGGTGCAGCTCCTTGCCCTTCTTCCCCATGTCACGGATGTGTCCTCTCTCATCAGACTTCTGTAGTGAGATACTATGTGCAAAAATCCAGCCTGGACCTGAAACATTTTCTGGTTCTTCAGAAGTTTCACTGAACAGAGTGAAACACAAACATTATTTCAACAACAACAACAAAAAGGATTTAACACACACACACACACAAAATAATCCTCTAGCTGCCAGACTTTTCCCATTCACCTATAAAACCCATCAGGGAAAAAAGTTGTTATTTGACATTTAAGCAAGAACTCTTCCCCTGTGATGCACTGTGGTGCAGTTACAAGGGCGTAGTCAGACATTTGCTAAGTAGGCTGTAGTTATAATTTTTAATTTCCTAGAGGCAACATTCCCCTTCACCTCCCCCAAACCCAAGTCTCCTATATGGCAGTGTCATGGGCCGTTGCCATGCCACCAGCCAGCCACTGATCTTTTTTGAGAACAAACGTGTGCTTATTATGAAGATTAAACTGGTGACACCATTTATCCACATGCCAGACACTGAGGGTATAGCATCCCCATGCTGTTTTTGAATGACATTAATCTGACCTGGCCTGACCACACTCTTCACAACAGCACAGTTTCTCCTTAGCCAGAACTGGAGCTCAGATGAATTGCACTTTATTCACTATAAAGCTCTGAGACTCCATCTCTCTGCATAGAACTTTCTGAGTATTTCCTCTAAGTTTACCAAATGTTTCTTTGTTTCCAAGCCACAGAGAAGCTGGTGGGGAACTGGGTGGGTGAAGGAATCCCTGTGGCTGCAGCCTCCAGCCTTCCTGAAGGAAGATTTCTCATGCTCCATGAGCTTGACCAAAAAACCTTGCCTGGCTGTGAGGTCTCTCTCAAGCCCAGTGGATTTTGGATCTGAACCTCACAATGTTAATTGTGGAAGAGGAAAGCGTTGATTGGTTGACAGAAACAAGTAAAGCAGATAGAAGTGCCCTAACATCAGAAAAACATCAGCCATGGAAGACCTCATCAGTAATCTATGTGATAGGACAGAGCAATGGTTTTGAGTAGTTGGCACTCAGGATGAAGTCTCAGTGGGGCTGAACTCATCTTTATAAGGGTTAAATGACAACAGATCTGATGATTTTCAGTATTCCTTCTTGTTTAACCCTGTTGTCAGGTATGCCTGCTCCTGAAGGGGAAGCACAGAAGCAGAGGGGGTGCTCCACTCTCTTCTCTGCCTTCCTGCTAGGTCCTCTCCTCCCCCTCCTCAGCATCCAGCGTGTTTCTCCCACTGGCACAGGTTTTACTGGCACCAGCAGTCTCTTTCTCCTTTGTTAAAAGGGCTCCCAGTTCATGGTGTCTCTTTCTCATCAACTTTTACTGCAACCCACAGAGACAGGACAGGAGGAAAAGGGAAGAGGCAACAAGTTTTGTAATGCTCAGATGCAGTTTCACATCAAGGAAATATGAGATCCTTCAGCCAAAGGGCCGACAACACTGCAACAGAAGCCACGCATCCTGATACAAATGTTAGACAATATGTTTCTATGACCTAACTTTCCTTCAGTCCTCCCACAAAACCACAAAGAGTAGGGGGAGAAGAGTTAACACATCTTCTTCTAGGTTTCCTTTAAGAAATGTGACAATGCATCACTGACTGAGAGGCAATTAAAAGTTTGATGTATTGGTTTGAGAAAGAAGACCCTGTCTGTCCTGTCTATCTGAGTCCCACAGAGCCTCTCCCATGCTAAAACCTACATGGAGAAACATCAGCTTCCACAGACATCAGTCAGGACCCTGCTGGGCAAACTGGACTTGAAGCTGTGACATTGGTCCCCAAGTCTGACACTACATGTCTGCATGAGAAATCAGGGGCTGGTTCCTCCTGCCACCAGGGTGGAAAGCAAGCAGAGACATCTAGCAAAGCCCCGCAGAGAGGAACAATGCACTCGCCTGGCTGCCCTCCATTGCCTACGCCTCGCCGGAGGAGCACACTCACTGCCCTCCCCACCGGTCACACAAGGGAACAGATGAGCGTCCCCAAGGTCCAGCCTTGCATGCAGTATCAACGCTAGGAGCTGCTTCTAGTCCCTTGGGAAGTGACAGGAGACATGGATGTGAATGGGAGGAGATTCAGTCCAGATGTCCGCGGGCCCTTCCTGAGCAAGCCCGCATAAATGTGCAGCACAGCTCGCAACCAGCACTGTGTTGTGTCAAACCACTGTGGTTACCCGAGGACCAGAGTGATAGCATTGAGCCAGCAGTGGAGCAGAGGAAAGGATTCTTGCTTGCTAACTGAATAGGGGCCTCCACTAAAGGAGAACAATGCGCAGCACTGGGGTGGCAGGGCTACATTGTGAGAGCCTCTGTAAGGAGCGGCCACTGCTGCCAGTCCCATTGTTTGGCGCTATGTCCATTTGCTCATGGGCCAGAGCTCCTCACCCTTGCCCAGGACGGCCATGCACATCTGCATCCCGTAGCTCTGCCTGCCACCTCTAATGAGGGCAGTGTGTCCTCATCAGCAACGGTGCTGGACCTGAGCGCTGATGGAGGTAGAGCATTCCTTCGAGCACAGGCTGTGCTTCTTGCTTTCCAACATCACCAGTGAATCCAAAGCTCTTACCACAGCCTTATTGTTGCTGTTACTATGATACCAAGTCCACAATAACTTCATTTTTCCAGTGTTGGTTAGAACAGATACATTTTGCCAGCAAGGGATTTTGTTGTTTGGGTTCTTTTAGAAAGAAACTTTGCATGTGTTAGATTTTGTTCAATGGAATCAGGGGGACGTCCTCAGCTGCTGAAATCAGAGTAGCCCTGCTGAAGTCAACAGAGTGCATGATCCTCTGTGCAGCTGAACCCCAGACTAGAGTTTTACCAACAGACATCTGATCAACATACCATTAAACCAATCCTGAACCTGAAACCAAGAGACCATTTCCTTACTAACAACAACAAAAAGGAGCAGCAAAAAGTAAAATAGAGAAAGTGAAGGGAGTCAAAGGAGGAGAAAGGAGATCCCTGCTGAAACAGGAGAGCCTAGAACCCCCTTCAGCAAACACCCACAAATGTTGCTAAAGAAACTCCCCTGACATGCAGCTCTGTCACTAAGCCCATTCGCTTTTTCTGTAAATCCTTACCTCTGACCCATCTCAGCTGGTGAGCATAGGCTCTTGGGACTGCCATGAGGTGAGACACAGGATGAAGAGCAATTGCTCAGCTAGGCTGGCTCAACACAATGAAGGACTTTATGCACCATTCAGTTACACAAAGCCAGGATCCTGGAGTCTTTTCTAAAGACCTGGCATTTAGCCCATCTGTCACAGTTTCAGGACCTATTGGAAAGCCCAGCAACGTGATGAGAGATTCTTCAGATAAAATAAGACATTTAGAAAAATGGAACTGAAAATTCAATAGAATAGGAAATGTTGCAGAGGTTTGGAAAAGCTCCATCTGCCTCGTGGTCTATTCTAAATTTTCATGCAGCTCTGCACTGCCCTGTTCGCCAGATTCAGAAGCAGAAAAAACCTCCCTATAAAGGCTGGTTAATTACCAGGAAGCTCACAAAGAGATTTGTTCTCTCCTAGCCAGTTTCCAGGTAGTAAAAATAAATTTCTAAATTTATTTTAAAATTTATCTAAATGTATTGCAAGCTTTGCCTAATTTTGCTTTCCTCTTGAGCAAAATAATTTCCTTCCATAAAGCTGTACTTGCCTGTACTCAGGATGAGGCAGATATGACAGTTTGGGCCGAGTCTTGGAAATAATTCAAAGCTGATGTGAAATACCAAAAATGTGGATAAACAGAGGCTAAAAGAGTTAAAGAGCTAATGTTTTTTGCAGGGAAGCAGTTCCACATTGCATCCAGAGACTCTGAGTTTCCCCCATCACTACTGCTGATGCAGCCTGGTTTGAAGAAATAGCCACAGGCTTAGAGGGAGATGGTTTAAATAAAGCAGCTCTCCACTTACAGGTGTTAGTCCTTCCAGATCATGTTTTGCATTCTCAATACCCAGAGGAAAAGATTAATTATCCTGCTGGATAAACCAATAGCCCAGGTAGCACAAATTCCTGTCCCAGTAGGATCTGGGGCGGGTTCCCCTCAGGTGAATGCAGGGTTCCTGGGTGGGGGTAACCCCGGGGAAGCAGCAGGAGACCCCGCTGCTCAGCAAGTTGATCCCTTCACATGGCTGATCATATTCCTTTTTCATTTCCACCCTGACTGTCTAGATCCATATATTTCTATCCTGGATAGTCCAAGTATCCCCTGGAAAACCTAATCCTTCTGCCTACCCTTCAAGCTCAACAATTCCTACGAGTGATGAGTTCTGTAAGGCTGAGTGTGAATTTTGCACCAAAGTGTTTCCCTCATTTGCTCTATGTCTGTCACCTTTTAGTTTAACTGAGCACCACTGATCTAATGCAAAGCAGCAAAATGGGAGAGGACTAAGGAGGGCTCTCAGATGATCTTCTCTACAGATTCAGTCTAGTCACTTTTTTCTCCTGTCCTCTTTTTTTCATTTCATCTACAAGCAGAAATAGTGAAAGCCCACCTGTTCTTCTTTCATCTTCTACTCGTGTTTAGAAACTGTACTCATTGTCATGCTAGGTGAAGTGACTATTCCCATATTCCTTCTTATTTCCCACAATTTCTCTCTCAGAGGCACATCATATATTCAGGGAGGTCAATTACCTTTTTCCTGACTGCCTGTTACAGCAGTTGTAAACTGAAGTTGTAAAGGGGCACTGTCCAGCCACGCAGCTGCAGCTGACTTTGGAGGTGTTCCAGACTAAGGCCACCACTCCAGGCAGCTCATGCACCCAGTCCAGGAACTGAGCTGAAGTCAGCGCTTCCACACCAACTCATCAGCTGGGAAGATCCTGCTGAGATGAGCAAGCACCTTACATCCAAAGAGTGCTGTAAGGGGGACATTTCATCCCAGACTCCTGTTAACGGATGGTTTTAGCATCAGTTCTGCTGGTATTACCTCTTTTTTACCTAGCAAATCAATTAGTGAATGGATCTTTCCTGTGCGTAGCCCCACAGCATTTACCTCAGTTATGTTTATCCAGCTTTCCCTTCTGGTCCTATTTGTACCGATAGTGTCCTTCTTGGAATAACAATTATTAAACCACTTGGTGCCTTTCATGGTTAATTATTTCCTTTCTTTAACATAGTCTGCCTTCAAACTGCAGGTGAGGTCTTGAACACTCCTCAGCATCCCCACTTTCATTTCTTGTGACAATGAATCCTCACTGAACTATGGAATTCTGTTGCATGTACTTCTTCTGTGTAGTTTCATCATTTAGCAATTTTTAATTACCACTATCACAACATTTTCTGTCTTTTTGACCTGCCTTTCATGCTGTTGATGAAGGTAAATTCCCTTGCTTTTGTTCTGTTTCTCCCATAGAGGTTAGCAGGTAACATGACTGAGGTCCCTGTGGTATAACTGAAGCAGGTGGGATAATCATATTAAATAAATAACAACTATGAAATGTGCAAAATTCGAATGTGTTCTTCACTATTTTTACATGTCAGGTACTGTTAAAAACTAACCCATATTTACACACACTCCCTCTCCCCGCCAAAAAAAAAGATTACTCTCTCAAAAATTATTTGCTATCTACATTTTTTCTTTAAGTCAGCTCCAAACAGTACAAAGAAAGAACCTAAGCCTGTTTTAATTTACCACTGTGTGATACAGGGAAAGAGCACAATCCTTAATTTAATAGAATAATACTGATAAGTACAGAGATGGTGTAACTATTTTGCAAAGTTATGCCTAAGGCTTTGCTCCATTTTAGTTAGGTAACATGTGTTACACACTCATGCTTAAACCAACAGAGCCTGTTTGCATTTCCAAGCTGTAGGGAAGGGACTTGAGTAGTGCAGTGCATGTTTTCAAAACTGCAGCCTTCTCAGTCCCAGAGACATATTTGAATTGATGCAGAAACTTGTGCAGGTGTGATCTGAGTGATTGCTAATGGACAGATTTTGACACCAGTGCTGCTCTACATGTTGTGGTTTAACCTCAGCTGTCAGCTAAGCATCCCACAGCTGCTCACTCACTTCCCTCTCCCCAGTGGGATGGAGGAAAGAATTGGAAGGGTAAAAGTGAGGGAATTCATGGGTTGATATAAGAAGAATTTAATAATTGAAATAAAGTAATTAAATAATAGTAGTAAGAGGCATGAGAAGCTGAGAATTTCTGGTCTTAGTGTAAGCATTACTTAGCAACAACTGAAACATCAGTGTGTCATCAACATTATTCTTATCCTGAATCCAAACCACAACACTATATCAGCTTCTAGGAAGAAAATTAACTCTATTCCTGCTGAAACCAGGACACTATGTCATAGGAATAACAGGCCAATCTCTTACCCACTGACCAATGTATAGTCCATAATGGGAAAAGATGATACACTTGTCAACCCATTATGGTGCAAAAATTATGGAGAAAAGGAAAAAACAGGGATGAGTTTCCAGGCATTGGGAAATAACCATAGATTCTGCTCTAAGCAAGGATGATCTGTACATGTTTACTTCCCACTCTTCATCTTGTTACCTCTCCCCCTACTGTGTGCTAAAATTTAGCTTTCTTCTGTAGTTTTATTTATGACATAAACCAAGAGGTAGTAAGAGAGGGAGAAAAAATATGTCATATAGTCTACAGCCTGTTCAGCAAGACTTGAAGGGCCACAATTCCTCATTACCTTTACAAAAAGAAACTTAGAAACTTAATGGTATGCACTGTCCTTCCCAGGGGATAATCCCATGTCAAGGACATAGCAGAACATCACACCCACCTCTATTTCCCTAAGAGCAACCACTGAACAGTAACACTAACAGTAACACTTTTCAAAAGGGCACTTCCTGACAAATGCACTTCTCACCTTTACATTTCTTCTGCTTGTTCTTATCAGGATTTCAAAATACAAATTTCAGGTAAAGACTCTCCCAATAGCTACTTCACCTGGCTCCAGGCTTTAATTTAGAAGGTGTTTAGCACCTTTGGGTCACAGAATCCTTCTGATAGCAGATTTTTTTCACTTTTATTTCAAGAACTATCTCAACAAAAACAGTGGGGGAAGAGAAAGAAAGAGGTGGGAAGGGAAGGGAAGCAAGAAAAGAAAAGAAAAGAAAAGAAAAGAAAAGAAAAGAAAAGAAAAGAAAAGAAAAGAAAAGAAAAGAAAAGAAAAGAAAAGAAAAGAAAAGAAAAGAAAAGAAAAGAAAAGAAAAGAAAAGAAAAGAAAAGAAAAGAAAAGAAGAGAAAAGAAGAGAAAAGAAGAGAAAAGAAGAGAAAAGAAAAGAAAAGATGTACTGCACAAAGGCCAGCAGGACAGGCCAACACCCCAGCAGAAAATTCAGCTTTCTTTTCTGGAAGCAGTCAGCTCAACGAGGTGCCATGTACTAGAGAGGTCACTGTAAAAGAAGGATAAATCTGGCAGCCAGTGCTTGCAGTTATTCACCACAGGCAAAGGGATGTCTCCCTTCAAAGGGGAGAGCTGCTTGTAAAGAATCCTGCTAATGACACCTAGGATAATCAGTGCAAACAGGTCTTTCTGCTTCTGGGCTCCATGCCATTGGCTCATTCAGAGGTCTGATAGCTGAAGGCACTGCACTCTGGGGCTTTGCTGCTTTGGAAGGTTCAGGTGGGAATATACCTCGGGGATGGGAGGGTTTATGCTTAGGGAATGTGATCCAACCTCTTTCTCATTTGAAAAGTGTGAATTTAGCAAACCTAGACTCTCTGTGGTACTGTACAGTAAGTAATGACTGGCTCCAACCCAGAGTTTCTTAGGAAGTTTCCCCTCAGACCTCTCTCAATGAGAGCTTGACTGTGTGATAATGAGGTGAAAACTGGATGATGTACCATTTCTTCTGATGAGCTTGAAAAGGTGCAATGGGGTCCTGACCTGCTTGATTGGTGTTTCCGCGATATATGTTCCTCTAAACAGCCTCCCTCATCCATGTTCAATACCTGTGTGCTGCAGCTGAGTCACCGCGCTGTGGTACTGCATGCTCATGTGTCCCCAGGGAACAGTGCTACCTACTGATGTTCAGAGACATGGACTGGTATCTCCTGCTGCTTCATAGATGCTCACCTGGTACAGCTTCTGGCTAAGTGAGTGTCTGTGCTGTTGGTGGCCTCTCATCAAAGAACACTATTTGGGCAACTGAATAAAGCCTCGGAAGCTGACTGAGGACACTGGCTGTGAGACTCCTAAGCCTTTGATTTCAGGCTCTTAAGGCTGAGGAACTTTGTTTTCAGAGTCAGTAAAGCATTTTGGAGCAAACCGCATGGAGCAAGGTCCTGGTAATGGCGTATAAAGCCTCCGAGATATACTGATATCGAGAAAGACAAAAGAACATCTCTGTTAAGATCTGGGTCTTAGGCTAAAATACCAAAATCCTTTGGGAAAAAGAAAGCGACATAGCTGCTCTTCAGACCTTCTGGAAGTGTTTTACTGGTGAGAGCAATTCCAGACTCCAGGCTACATCAGAAAATCCTGGCCCTTCTACTAAACTAATTGACTTAGTATTTTGGCAAAGTGTTTACTCCCCCCTTCCCCTGTTTTACTACCTTTTCTATTTCAATGCTGTAAAACTCAAGTAACTAAAAAACAAGTTCACTTTTTTTTTTCCAGTGTTTGTTAGACCTTCTCCACCTAGTTAATGACTGGCTGGAACAGCAGCAAGGCCAGGAATGCTTCATGCTCTGGGCACTGGCTAATTGGGTTGTTAGCAGACTAGGGAGACAGGAGGAGATGGGGAAAAGCACTGCTATTATAAACCATGGAGTGTAAAGAAAAAGAAAGTGAAATAAATATAGAATTGTTATGTTAGGGAAATTACGGTTCTTAACGCCCTATTTTTCTAAAAAATAGCTCCCTCGGGACATCTTGCAAGCACTAAAAACAAAATAGACCAGAAATATAACTGGCTTTATTTTTTATAGCAAACTCAGAAAAAAAAATAAGATACATTTCCTTTTATAAAACAAATTGTCAACCCCAACCCTCCTGCCACTTGGCGATGGCTGAGGCCTTCAAGAACCCCTTAGAGTGTCCAGGATCAATTTGGGTTAACTGGGAATACTGACTGGCCTAGCTCTTACAGACACAGGAGCAACATCACGTTGTCTGTACACTCTCACCTGTAGTTCTTGCAGGCTGAGTGACACCGTGCAGGGTCCAGTCTGCTATTTTTGTGCTCCCAAGACTCAGCAGCCTCTTGCAGATGAAGGAGCCATGCTCCCACATGCCAGCTGGGGCTGCAGCAACATCTGTGGGTGCAGTTGCCTGACAGGAGGCTTAAGCTCTTTGGAAAAGGGACCGCAGGAGCCAGTGGAGCAGCAGGAGCTGAGATGGGTGCAGGGGTTGGCTGAGATGGGTGCAGATCTGCTGTACTTGCAAGCTGCCTGCACAGTAGGTGTGAAAGCACATCTGCTGCAAAGCAGGTGCCGTGGGCTCCCTACTGGTACTGCTGGGGAGACGCCAGTCAGGACATGTGTGAAACTGCAGGAGTTAGATAGAGCCAACACATTATTTCATGCCACAAGAAGCACATAGCCCTACTGCGCTGCAGGGTCAGTGGCCAAAGCCACCAAACCCTCCTGCCCACTACATGCCGCCCAAGCCAGTGTCTTTCATCCCAAGGCAGCCAGCTCTGGAGAAAGCCATGGCCGCCCAAGGAAGGACTTCTTCCTCTCCTTCTTCATGGCACTCAGTGCCAGGAGGCAGCAGCAGGGATCAGAACTCCTCTGGTCCCATCCTCTCACCCCAGCCTTCATGGAGGAGCTGGGCAATGGGCTTTGTGTATCTCCCTCCCCGGCCCCTCTATGAGGTGTGAATTTCACCTCAGGTGAATTATTTCTCCAGGGATTACATAACAAAGTGATTGTGAAAATACCATCGTCTGTGTTATAGAAACTTAACAGAGCCCCCGGAGTCTTTAAATTAAAACATTGCACTCAAATGCTTTTTGCCATGTATCTCCTCCTACACACGGCTCATTCTAGTCTGAAAAATAAAAAGGCAGGACAGCTTCCTACAGGCTTTCAAAGAGAAGATCCTACCCTAATTAACTATAATCTTGTTCAGACGGCATTTTCCTTCAAGATTCAAAGACTAGCAGGGGGCTGGAGCTAGGCAGAAAAGGAGATTATTAAAACTTTAATAACATGAGCCTTTGAACCTTCCCAAATTCTTTACAATTTTCTCACATCTCTAACCCAGATGTCTACATTTAAAAACTGTGCCAACAAACATGAACTTTTTGTTTACGCTTTTATATCTTTCAATGAACAGGCTCTTTTAAAATGATAGGAAACACCATGCTTGCAGCTTGCAAAGCAGGATGACAAGGCTAAAGATTAAAAAAGAAGGAAAAAAAAAGAAGACAAAGAGGGTTTCGTAGGCGCTGTTTCCAGAAGGTGAAGCCATTCCAGGAGGCACAGGCAGTGCCTCCACAGCGCTCCAGGCAGAGTTGGAACTGGGTAAGAAATGGTTTTCCTGTTCAGTAAACAATTTTAAGAGTTCAAAAATGTTCTCATGCAGCATCAGAGCATAGCTAAGACCTTGGGATTTTTTTTTTTTCTAAGAAAACAAAAAGAAAAAAAACACCACCCTCTCCACACGCCTGTAAAAGAGTGCTCATAGAAGTCAGGACAGGGCAACAAGGGATCCTGTGACACAGGTAACTCACCAGTCATGGTAAGCCCTGATACATGGTATGGGAAGTTTCTTCTCTAAGTTTTTTATTGCTTGTTGAGGGAGGAACAGATTCCACAGCAGAGCAGGAGAGACACATTCAGTTGCTCCAGCCCGAAGGAAGAGGGCCACAGCCCCATCCCACCGGGAAGCAATCAGACCCACCCCATCAGCAGTGTTTCTGCAAAATGACTTTTGTCCAGGCTGGATCTGAGATATTTGCCTGTGTAGAGTTTAGTCAAAAGCTTCTGATACAAGGAATAAATAAGCCTTTCTGTCCACATGCTCCCCAACAGCTCCAACTGCAGTTCAAGGACCAGACTCTCACTCCACCTGTAAGATCCCAAACCTCACCTAACACTGGAAGATCTCTGCCAAGCCTTGTAGCAGAAGAATAAAAAGGGCAGATATCCTGGCAGGCACTGCACTCTCAGCTTTTCCGGAAGCCTGGGAGGGAAAAAGCCCTATCCTTTCTACTAGGATTGCCCTGGGATCCAGTAGCCAACAAGACAAGTTTAAGTCATCATAATCACTCCAGCTTTTGAAAACAAGTGGCTGTTCAAACACATGTATTTGTCATGACTTGCTTCCCGATTCCACAGCAAGAGTGAGGAAACAAGCTACTCAACAGCCAAAAGTTCAAGGAAATCTCTTTGCACCATGATGGCCCTGCTGTTGGTACTACCTGCTAGTCTGGCTCCAGGTGGCCAGGGTCTGCTGGGCTTTGCCAAGAATGTGGACAGTGCCTTCAAACCTAGAAAGCAGCTTTTCTTTGTGACAGAGATGAGAAGTAGGAGTCGGGGCCCTGAAACAGGCTCTAAGGACACATCAGGCTGTAAGTCCTTCCTGCTTCTCCAACCCTATAGTGGGATGAGCACAGATGGGCAGCCTCCAAACTCCCAACTGGTTCCTGTGCTGCTTCTGTCAGGAACACTTACTGCTTCGCCTTCCATTCCTGATTCTTGTTGTGTGATGGACAATGTTTTTTAAAGCCAGAGGTCCCTAACAAAAGGACTCCTTGGCAGAGCATGTGCCCTGCAGCCACAGCTTAATGATATTTTTGGCCCAGAGGGAGCTGAAAAATGGCAGAACTCACCAAGGCTCCTGAGAACAAAGCTTTGAATGGGCTTGAAAGGACCATGTCCACTTCCAGACAAACTGTAGGTTCATATGTCTCCAGGTTGATGGTATTTAATCTTTCCTCCCTAACAATCATTTCCCAGTTGTCTTTCTAAACTTAAACAAGAAAGGGAAATGGATTCTTTTAACATTTTTAACTTTCATATGACTGATAAAATATATCCACCAGTTACATGTGAAAATACCCTTTCGTGCCAGATAAGCCAAACTCAGGTTAATCGGTGTACCTGAGCAAGATGGAAGTGGGGAAAAAAAGGCCACAAGTGTTAATTATGTCCTTTCTAATTTCTCTAAGCAGGTATTATTGTATCACACACGCACCAGCAACCACCACTGCAGCAGGGTTGGAAAAAAAAAGTGTTGTGACTCACGTATTTTTATGTTTGGCCCGTTCTGAGTTCAAATCCCAACATGCAATGCAGTTAACTCATGGTGCCAGCTCTTATGTGGAAATACATTTGCTAAAACAGTGTCACTGCACTCACCCAGCTCCACCCAGGATTCCTGAACCCTGCAGCTCAACTCCTGGCTTTGCTGTGCTGTCCCCAAATTCCCCTCCTCAAAGGAGGGGTAATAGTGTTTCTCTCCTTACAACACAGTCTACAAGGATAAAGAAGTTGAAGATCCCAGTGAAGTGTTCGGTTGCCACAGTGACAGGGCTGTATACATCCCCAAGAGATTCTTTCTTTCATGTGCAAGACAAAATATGTTGAGAACCGCAGAACCACCCAGGAGGTCACCAGAGATGAAGCAGTGCTCTGAATCTGAAGGAGGGAGAAAATACCTCTGTGCCCATGATTGGGACACCAGGTCCTGCTGCCAGCAAGGGAGCTGAAGGGCTGGGAGAGTCGCAGCAGGAGCCTTCAGCAGAGAGCAGGAACAGAGCATTGCAGAAGCCCCTCACAAAGCCCCTTGGGAGGCATGAGGCCACCCAAGCAGCCTGGGAGCACCCTGGGCCCTCATCCCACAGGGGAGGAAGGATGGAGCTGGGCAACAGTTTGCAGAGGTGTGCAAGCTAAAGCACCTTGCCATGCACCCAAGCAGACAACAGGAGCACTAACAGGCCTTAAAGCACAGGGAGTTGGGTTTGGGTTGAGTGAAGGTAAGCAACTGCCCAAGAAGCATTGCTAGCATTGCTCCTGTGGCTCTGAGGACATTGCATCTGCTTAACTGAATTCACAACTGTCAAAGAAACAAAAGGGTTTCTTTTTTTCTTTCTTTTATTTTAATGTTGCTACTGGATATTACACAACTTGGTGCTGAATTCTTTACCTCTGGCTTTTACTTTTAGCGACTCTTCCAGGCAACATCCCAGAAAACAGAAAGCTCATTTCTCAGATAAAATGCAGGACCCACACACTCCAGCCTACCCCGTTCCACACCGTATCCCCCTTAGTGCCAGACATTAAGGCAGGGGCAGGCAATCCAAGATTTATTCTGCTCTAATCAGCCCAGGCTTTGAGAATCTCCTCGTGGATTCGAGCCTGTGTTCAGTAGCTTATTGACTGCTGGTTTAATACTGAAGCCTTTCCAACCCTGCTGCAGTAATTACCCCCATGGAGCATGAGGAATCTCAGTTATAAACTAGCTGGCATACTTGCAAGAATATGTCTCCTGCAGGACTTCAGGACATTTTTTTTCTGAAGTTAACCCTGTTAAATCATTCCTAAACTGGCTTTGAAAAAAAAAAAAAAGGATGAGGCTTCAGAGTAACCCTTGCTTTGATTTTAAATACTTCTCCCTGTAAAAGTCAGCTGATCTTTGGAGCCTTCGAACCTCCCAAAGCTACTTCAGCTAAATAATCTCTAATGTTCTGAAATTATGGAAACATTCAACAGGGAAGCTGAGGAGAGACGTTAAGAGCTGTTAGATGCTAAGTCAAAGCACACAAAGATGTGCAGAGAGTATGTCCTGTTACACTCAGACAGGCAGGATACTTTACACTCTGATTATATCAAAGAAGTTTTAATGTGCAGTAAACATTACATCAAAGCCTCGGCCAGCAGATCCAGTCTGCTGGTGCAGGTCTACCCCTGGGTAGAAATGGGACTGAGCTGTGGAACCTCTCTGCTTTAGCTGCATAAATCCAGCCTGACTCAGAAGTGACTGTGACTCTTTTGATGATAACCTAGAAGTAGGTGTGGAAAGGGACGGGTGCCTGAAGGGCAAGCAGCCAAGCGACAAAAGCCATGATACTGCCGATACCCTTGTCACTCAAAGGGGAGAAGGGGTGGGTGGGGAGCACAAACCTGGAGGATAATCTGAGTCCTGGAGGCAAACCCCTCCAGGTAAGCACTGAGACGCACACACTCACCCCCCACACACACCTCCACCCTGCCAAGCAAGAGATGGTGCCACAAATATCTGTGCTGTTCTCTCTCTGCAGAAACAGAGCTCTTGGTGGAAAACACTACTTAGAAATATGCTTTGACCAAGCAACTAAAATCTAAGCAGTGTGTCACCTCATCCCACTGCTGAATCTGGTCCCTGCATGTATAAACTTGACTAAGTTGGGAAAGACCCCTAAGCGCCCTGGGCTGATTTTGAGAGCTGGCAGGAGGCAGCAGGGGCTCCAGAGATGCCCATGCAGGGGGGGCTTGCACAACAGAGGCTTTCACTACCAGAGACACGCCAAAGAATGAGCTGGTGATAAAATGGCTTCTTTCTAGCTAGGCTGCTTTTAAATCCAGTCATGTGAGTTCAGCCATTTATGTTTTCAGATTGTTGGACAGAGAAATGGAAGCCATTTAGAACTGCCCTTTTTCATACTTCCTCATGTGAAAATATTTGTGCATTTTTTAAAACATACCAGTTAGTCACCATAACAGCAAAGTCACTAATATCAAGGCCACGTAATAGTATTCTCTCATGGGGAGGCAACGTTCTTGTCTTTCCCAATATACTTTCTTAGACTCAGTCCCACAGCATCCTGCATGAGCACAGCCATCCCCTCTGAGTCTGGGCGGACTCTTATGGACCTGCGCATTGTTCCCATCGGTGGACTCTACAGAAAGCCAAGGATGGGATGAGCAACTAACAGGAGTGCTGGCACCTCTTGTGGGGCAGCCACGGGCTGAGGAGCCTCAGGGCCACTTCTTATGGACCAAATTCAGACCTGTCAGGAAGTCTGCAGGTTTTTCCAAAGCAACAGAACCTGTCAAGCCGCAGATAAGGCCTGAAAGGTGATTAAACTCTCTTTGTGGGGTGTCCTGGCAGCAGTTATCAAAGCTCTGTAGCAGGCAGTGCTGCTGAGGCTGGGAGAGGGAGATAAGTCACCAATCAGCCCAGTCAATTATCATGGCCCTGCAAGCGCTTTTTGTCAAAGTCAGGAAGGTTTAATTCAATATGTCAAAACCCCCTTTTTATGTCACAGAGCATCTCTCCTGACCTGGAGGGATGGTAAGAAAGGGAAAGATATTTTTTTTTCAATTTAAAACAAAATAAAAAACCGACTGACAAAACCATATGCGCAAAGCAAAATACCTTCTGTGTAAATTGAGCAGTTCCTAAGAGACATCAGGGAGCTGGGTGATCTTTAATAAGGGAATTCTTCAGAGACTGGAGCTTTGCTTTGGTTGCCGGCTGCCTCCTGGGGAGAGAAAACACTACGGAAATGAAATATGACCTTGCAAGGCTGTGGCAGAGTATTTCCAGTGCTTTCCCTTGCCATGAGAGTTGGCCTTCTTTGTGTAAAGAGCCCCCTTTAACAGCTACCTGCATGGCAGTGCTTCCACAGGTGACATTGCTGCACTCTTCCCTGACACACACAGACCTGGAAGCTCTAACAAAGCTCCTTCCTTTTCCCCAAGATTTGGCAGCTGTAACCAAGCCATAGTATTTGCTCAGGACATTGGAAATCCTTGAAAGTTGGAGTTTTGAGACAAGGCTCTACTTCCTTGCCCTGCTCACCCACACCCTTCCCAGATGCTCATACATGGCATGTCCTCTCTGCAAGCACACATGGGGAGAAGGGTGTCACCCAGCAAGCCCATGCCTCGCAGCTAACCCCAGCGTGGCAGCATGACCCTGCCTGTCTTCTGCCAGGGCAGCAGGGAACTGTGATACCCAGCCCCAGCATGGACAGAAGCCTCTGCCAGCACATGTCCCCATCCTTCCCCCCAGATGCAGTCATTTCCAGCAAACTGGTTTTGTTTTTTTTTTGGTTAAACATGTTGTCTAAAGTAATTAAAGAGGAAAGGCATTAAGGCATTCCCCAAATAAAAATGTCAATGATATCTGAGCTTCCCCACTTTAATCTGCACCCTTCTGTGAGCCAAGACCCTCCTATTAGCACTGTGCTGGTGTGTGATTTCATTAAATAAATAGCTGACTGTAGAGTAATTACAATCTTCCCTGGGCTACTGGGAGATTTTTTCTATATGTTTTAATTTCAATTTTTCATTCCTGCCTTGCTCCATCGTGGCCTGTTCATTCCCAGTGGTAGATTTCCTGCCCCCCTCCCCAGTGAAGGGAGGGCTAAATAACACTTGGGTGCAATTCCTGCCCCAGTCGCATGTAATTGGGTACAGAATGAGCAAACGTGCCTGCGATTTCGCCTTCATTGCTGCGCAGCTGCCTCCTGTCTGGATGGCAGCACAATGATACTGTTACCTGTTTATCTCCTGGCGGTACAGGTACTGCTGGCAAGCCCCTGCCCATCCCCGTTTACACACAAGGAGTTAATATCATAGCATTACAGTGCCCCTTGGTGAAACTATAATTAGGCAACGGTTTTATTTTACTGCTGGTGAGCGCCCTGACAGCACAGCCACTGGGTGCTTTCCAAACTGCTGCAGTTTCAGGCCCCAACCTGAAACCCTCATTTAGAGGAGGGCTTTTACTGCTGCTAATCACTCAAGTACCTCTCCAAGGCCCCCCTGGCTTACACGGGGGGTGCTGGGGTGCAGGGCCAGACTGGGTAGGGCTGGCAAATGCCAGGGTGAGGGCAGGATGAGGCACCAGAGGTATACGGCATTGCTAGTGGGCTGAGCAGGCTGTGTGAGGTGCAGTGCCCCAGCGGCAGAGGTCCAGGCAGCCTGCTGGCCCCAGGAGCTGTGGACACAGAGGCTCAGCGTCCAGCAGCACCAGTGCGGATGGGTAAGGGCTGCCTGAAAGGAGGAGAAGCTGAACAGCAATGCCCTTTTTGTCAGGGGAGCTATTTTAAACCATCTTCTTTGTGGGCAGCCCTTTTGGCTCTTGAATCTGTCTGAGGCAGAGGTGCAGAAAATGTTGGAGGGCAGAACATCAGAGCAGCACTCCAGGAGGACAAAGACTGTCTGTCTGTGCCGGAGAGCAGCCTTTCACAGGACTACAAGGCATACTCACACTTACTTGTCTGAGACTAAGGGTACAAATATATCCAAGGCTTCTGTAGCTGCCTCAAAGCTCCTGTTATTTAGGAATTTATTTGGGATTTTTCTTTTTTCTCCAAACACCAGGCACCCCTCCTCCTTCACAATCTCCATGCCAGCCACGGAAAGCTGCATGGCCCCAGAGGCCACCAGCTCACAAGACCCCTAATAAAACAGCACTGACTGCTCCAAACTACTGTGCTGAGGGCCACTCAGATGTTAGACAGATGGGCAGAGTATAAGCTTCTAAGGAGAAGAGTTCTTGGCTAAAAGAGAGTCTGCAGTGATAGGCCAGAGGAAAGTCAAGAAAGAGCAAGGCAGGGACAGACTGTGTCCCCTAGGACCACAGCCAGCCCTGTAGTCTCCAGGGTTGCCTAGGCTTGGTAAAGCACCTGTCCTCCTTACCAGGGCTGATGCTGGGCATCTAACAGCCCCTGGCCAGTGCTGGAGGTCTCTCCTGGCTGGAAACAAGGGCTGAGAAGTTGGAGGCAAAGGGCAAACCTGAGCCCTTGAGGGGCTGGAGAGCTGCAACCCCACAGTGCTGCCCAGGGAGCCCAATGCCCCTGTCCCAGAAGATGCCCACACCAGTGGGACATCTGTTTCCCTGTGGCCACACTAGGCACTGTATGCACTGACACAGAGCATGAGACCTTCACACGTGCTGTAGTTCAGCTTCAGCTGCAGCCGACCTCATGGCAAGCTAATTCCCAGCTTTCAAAAGCCTGCCAGCTTGAGCGTCCTTTGAGCGCTCACTCGTAGCAGTGACTTACATTTCTGGCACATGGGCAATGTGCCTGGCTGTCCTGATAAAATATGTCTATGCCTTCCCATCCTCAGTGGAGACCAAAGGCATTTTCAGCGTAAGGCAGAGCGGCAGCAACTTCTGCCTAAACTAACATTTCATTTCCTTGCTACAGCTCACTTCTATTGTCATCACTTTCATGCCTCTAATTAACTTGCATCTGTTTCGTGTTTGAAGTTTATAACACTTGCCCACTTTGGCTACAGTAGTTTATAACCCAACACTAAACATATGTTTATGTTTACTGCACACTAGCTCTGAATCCTTTGACTTAGCATTGTATCAGTTCATTACAACATTAATGGAGAGCCTCTGAGAGGGGGCTGAAGCCTTTAGTGGCAATAAACTGGAGAATCATTTGGAGATGGTTGAAGAGTGGTGGCCAGTGAGGACATGCCTGGCCTGACGTCCAGAGGTGTTGAGCACTTGCCACTCACCCTGTAACCACTGGGATTTTTAGCACCTCCAAACATGAAACCACAACAGCTTTCAGCAAAACTGTTTGGTGGATCTCAAAGGAGACACTCAAATCCTGTGCCATTGTGGCTCCAGAAGCCCTCATCATGTCCTACCTATCTTTAAACTAAGGGCCTGCTGACTTTCCATCAGGGCTAATGAGATCTTCAAAAGGGTTACACATGGCTGGGAGGGTGGGGTGGCTGTATAATGTACAATATTCCATATGGAACATATAGCGTATTGTTAAGTAATAACTAACACCTGCCATAGCTGTAAGGTAACAGCAGCTGAGGTGAATATTAAGGTCCAGTTGGCCATTCAGACAAGTTTTACATTCATTAGCATCAGTGGACCTACTTCTGTTTTCCACCAGACATGATAAATCACGCCAGCCTCTGGGTGAAGTAAGCACACCACCTCTTCATAGCCTGAGCCATTAAGGTGATGCCTAGATAAACGTGTTTATTTTCCATGCAGATAACAGGATGCTCCTTAGAGCTAATAAGTATTTACTTTCTCTTGCATCACTATTATCTCCCTCATTGAGAGCTGTAATTAGCATAATTGATTGTTTGTGTAGTTTTCCTTCTAATTTTTTGTGTGTGTGCTATGGTTGACTGAAACTGCAATGTGCATTATGTCAATACAGGAAAAGTGATGTTTGACCTCTACTTTTACACTGTTCGGGCTGATCTTCCTAGGAAATGCCCATAAGGTGTTCCTGTGACACATCACAATACTTTACACTGTACAAGGGACAACCATACATTTTCTGTCCAACAAAACTACCCGTCCTGCTAATACTACCACCAAACACTTGAATTAGCTGCTCCTGCTTCTCTTATGGTTTCTTGATGGGTACAGAAAGCCAAAATCTGAGGTTCTTGCTGGGGCAAGTTTCTATCACAAAACCAAAGGTTGGGTGGCATGCAGCTCCTGTCTGGGGATGCAGATACGAAAGGGCCTTCCCTTCTGCCCAAGCACTCCTCTCAAGAGGTGGTTTCGCACAGGACATTTTCCACAAGGATGTGTTCTCTTCCTGCCAATTAAGAATGTCACAAGAGTCTTCCCATTATTGACTATGTACAGCGAGGATTAAATAAAACCCCAGCCAGCCATGACGCACGAGGAAATGCCCACTCGTAGAGCTTGAGATGCGGCGATCCGATCAGTGGTGTCTTGCTGAAGTCAATGCTGCAAAGCTGGATTGTAGGAACAGATATCTGACCAAGCATCTCCAGGGCGGCTGCTCTTCCTGTTTGGGAGAATGCATCAGTTTATATCTGTCATCCTTTTTTTTTTTTCAGATAGCAAGAGCTACACGAATAATAGATTTACAACAATAAAGTCTGTACAGCAAATTGGCCTGGAAAGTAAAATCTTTTGCACAGCTTTTTTTTTTTCTGGCTTCCATACACCCACAAAGGCTGGAGCACACACTGAGAGGCATGCCATGAAAAGCCTCTGCTTTCCAAACCGTCTCTGAGGGGCAAAGACATCCCCTGCACAAGAACCACTGCAGAAGGATCTCAGCACCTTCAGAGTGTGGCTGGCAGGGGTGTCAGCTCCTTCAGTATCCACCTGCAGAAAGGGTCATCACTAATACCAGGCCAGCCATGGCATCCTCTAGCCAAGTATGGTCCAACCCAAAGCCATCAAGCTTTGCTTCTCCTCTGCATCCAGCTGTGTGTGACTTACACCTGGACTGCTTCTCTGGAAGAAGCAAGCTGGAAAAGAGATGCCCCAGCTTTTGCCACATCCACCTGCATTACTACCTAGCCTATTAGAAATCCAGAATGTGGAATAGGGAAAGACTCCTTACTTCTTTTGTTTCACTTTTCTCTCCTCTTGTTGAATAGGGAATGCACAGGCTCACCCCTAATTTGGCAGAAATTCAATTCACCTAGTCTCAAACCTTCAGAGCAGAGAAGAATCCATTAAGCTCATTGTCATTTGTCCCAGCAATGCATCGGTATATGGATGCATGAAGAAAACAAATTTTAATTACTTTTTCCATTATCTAGTTCTCACTTGCTGCCATTTCCCGTTTGCCTAGCCTGGCTTCTTTATTCTCCTTTCGTCCAGCCCATAGCAATTATCTCAATATCTAGGAAAAAGCATTAGGCTTTAAGATCTCAAACTCCATTTTGACAAAGGCTTTGCAATCCACAGGCACTAAGAGGAGAGGATTAAACTTCCATCTGTTTGCCTTGAGGGGAGAGAGGTTTCAAACGATGCTCGCATGATAACACTGCTCACTCACTAGGCAGGAAAGTCTCAGGTAAGATGCATCAGCTTGAGAGTCATCCCAGTCATCGACTGGAACAGGCTCTTAAAAGCTCACTCTATACACAGCAGGCTGGAAAGATTCCTTCAGATCCCTTTCTCCAGAGAGCCTGACTGCCTCACTAGACCAGTGCTGTCTGCAGCTACAGCTTTTTGGATAGGAGTGAGAAAGTGGTCGGATCCTCCATGCAGCTGAAGGACCAGTGCAGCATGGCCCAGAGGGAGCAGAGTGACCCCACGGAGGAGCAATCCCATCCTTTCGTACGGGTGAGCATCCCATAGCACAGCCAAGGCAGAAAGGGTGGTAGGACCATCACCAGGTCCCCTGCAACACCCCAGTCCTGGGACCACTGTGCCCAAGGAGAAGGGGTGCAGGAGCTGCTGTGGTCTGGCCTCTGCATCACATGCTGGCACTGGCCTTTCCAGGGACAGAGCTGAGTGTGGCCGTGACTCATCGGCCTCCACTCCCCCACCAGCAGCTGGTGACTAATGGTATTTACTCCCATTCTTCATGTTTTGGGGAGAACAAACATAAACAAGCTTAGCAATAATTGTTGCTATGTCTCTACTGTTTCCTCCTTTGGCCAAGTAGGGGTTTTCCCAAACACAGATAGTTTTAGAGTGGCGTTTTAAGTCTTTTTTCTAATTCTTAAGAAATAGTGTGAACCTTTCTTGGCTGGTGGGAAAAGATGGAAGGAAACTCAAAGGAGTCCTTTCTGATTTGGTGCAGATACTGAGGAAAAGTTTCTGTAACCTGGGTGCAGAAGAGGGCTGGTCTGCTCAGAGCAGCAAGCATTGTCACAACGCAAAGCAGATTCCTTCCCAATGCCCTGGAGAAGTACCAATTGGCTCTGGAAAGATGAGCTGTAAGGATGACATCTCTAAGGACATAGCCCAGAAACACAGTGCCCTTGGAAATGGGTGTCCTGGCAGGAACATCAAACATCTTGAAAGTTGGTCTGGACAACCAGCTCTTGTCACACATCCTTGCCTGGGAAGCACTTATGTTTGTACCCTTGTGTATATGCAGGTATCATTGTACATTAGATGTGTTCAGTGGGAACTTGCAACTCATGTCTGGAATGGACCTGAAAAGTCCTTGGGAAGTGAAGTCTTCTCCCTGCCTGGAGAAGGTACAGACTGGCCAGAGGAACCAGGGAGAGGAGCAAAGGATGAGCATGTGGTCAGCTGGACAGGACAGGACACTCAGACAACTCAGGTTCTATTGAATACGTTGTTAATCACATAAAAACATTATACAGCTACAGAACATCCAATACATAAATTAATTACATAATCCCACCCTCAGACAGAAGTCTCAGACAATTTAGAAGTCTCACAAACGCATATTTTTATGTATTTTAGAATATGTAGAACCTTATGTAATAATATGTAAAGCTCATCAAGTAGGATGCTTTCCTGAGAGGAAGGAGACCTTTGGTGAAGCTTTCACTTACGCATAACCCAGAGGACAATTCAGTGACCGTAACGGCAGTGACAGCGACAGTGCCCCGGCAAGGCAACCGGACCCAGGCTGGCCCAAGAACAGGCTGACAGCCTTTGCAGCCTGCAGCTGGGCATTTAATTCCAGGTTTAAGCTGATCTCCATGCTCTGCCTGCAAGCTGTCCTGTTTAAGGAGCTGAAATCTTGCTGCAAGAAACCTGTCCGCGCTGGGCAACCAGTGGCTTCTACTGCCATGCAGCCAGCTCTGGCGATGGCTTTGCCCCTCTGCAGGAGCTCTGAGCATTGTAGGGCAATGCCTGCTGCAGCATCTGTGTAACGCTGAGTACTGCAAGGCCCAAACTCTCCCAATCCACAGACATTACATAACTGTAACACACCATCGCCAAAGACCTGTGGGTAACTGAGTTGAATCCTGTACGCTTCCCAGTGTTGGCTCCAGTCATCTCATCCAACCCTTACCCTGTGCAGGAAGATGTGGGAGCTGAAGGCTGGAAGCTAATTCATCCATGTTATATTTTGGTGCTGGGATGGGCTCATTTATTCCCTTTTCTGTTAATTTTGTGTAACATCCTGATAGCCCTCTTTATACATCACATCACAGTGGGTTTGCATATTACTACAGCTACAGTTGTGAGTATTTTCAGGGGGAAAAAAGTAGGTTTTGCATGCTCTGCTCCTACTTTTGTGCCGAATTTTTCCACTTTAGCCCAGGCAAAGGCTCCCAGTGACCTTCTCTGTGAGGATTCCTCTGTCCTGTTCCAAAACTTAGTATACCGTGGCAATTACTCTCCAATTGCTGCTATTCAACCATACCAGCTTTTAAGAAAGTTGTTGGGGAAAAGAGTAAATCCCCAAATGAAGAAAAAAAATGGGGTTAGTGTCTGTAAGTCCAGGTGGACAACTTTTATTCAGAGAGGCAAATGGCTGGTTGATGAAGAAACCAGTGGGATAAGATACTTAATTACAGAATCACACAATCACAGAATTACAAGGGTGGAAAAGACCTTTAAGATCATTGAGTCCAACCATTCCTGTCCTATGCTAAACCATATCTCTAAGTACCTGATCTACCCTTTTTTTAAACACATCCAGGGAAGGTGACTCAACCCCCAACCTGGGCAGCCTGTTCCAAGCCCCAACAACTCTTTCAGTGAAAATTTTTTTCCTAACATCTAATCTGAACCTGCCCTGGCACAGCTTTGTGCCATTTCCCCTTGTCCTATCTCCTGTCACCTGGCTGAAGTGACCATCACCCACCTCTCTACAACCTCCCTTCAGGTAGTTGTAGGCAGTGATAAGGTCTCCCCTCAGCCTCCTCTTCTCCAAGCTAAACACCCCCAGCTCCCTGAGCCGTTCCTCATATGATTTGCCCTCCAGCCCCTTCACCAGCCTGGTTGCCCTTCTCTGGACTCACTCAAGGACCTCAATGTCCTTCTTATGGTGAGGAGCCCAGAACTGGACACAACACTCAAGGTACGGTCTCACCAATGCTGAGTACAGGGGCATTAAATAAAGCCTGGAAACTGTTCCTGTACTTTGCATTTCTGATTCATTTTCACTGTATCACATAGGATCCCTGTAATGTTGCTGATGGATGCTTCCATCAAGTGATGCTGTGACAAAAATCCAGTGAAAGCCTCCCCGGCTGTGACTGAGCAGACACCAGGCTGTCTGTCCTTCAGCAGCACTTTCCTCAAGAGCAGACGACTCAGGGATCCCAATACCGCCAAGCACTTACTTACAGATTTGTAACGAGTAATGAAGCACCCTGGGGACTGTTTGCTCACAAAGTTTCCAGAGTATTTCGTTACATATGACAAATTTGCGAATTGTGCCCAAAAGATCAAATATTAATCTGTAGATAGGGTGCAGCACCAGAAGAGACCCACTGTGTTGATATGAGATTAGCCACGTTCGGTGGGCAGCCGCTCGTGCTGTACTCAGTGCTGTTACGTCGGCCTGATCTTTTGCCATTTAAAAAGAGGAAATGTCATTGAATATTTGGCCAGCTATTGAAGATTACAGGGCCATTATAATCTGCTTACTAAAACACTGATAGGAGACAGTCCAATGGCTCCTGCATGGGAGGAGAGTTCTGGGAGTACAAAGAGCTCCCGGAGCCCTCGGGCAGTGGCTGCACTGGCTCCAGCTCACATGCAGCCCCAAGGTGGAGCAGACTGTTTTTCTCATGCCGTGTACATAACGCTCCACCCAAGCCTCCCTGTGTAAACAGAAAATAAAGTCAAATTATGCCAGTAAAGAGTGGATTACACTGGTCACCGGGAGTGCTTGTGTATGTTCAGCCGTAATCTACGATAAGGTGCTTGCCATAAAATGCCTCCTGGGGGCAGCTCTGCGGGAAGCTGCAAGATGCCACCAGAACCACCAGCATTTCGCTTCACCCGTGGGGACAGCCAGGGAGGGACAAGGGTCGGAGCCCCTCGGGTCTGCAGGATTCCCTGGGGCCAAGGTGGGGGTCCCTCTCCCTTGCTGGAGAAACACGGGAGCCTTGATTGCCACCAACAGATATAAAGGGACGAAGTTCGTTTCAGAGAGGCAAAGGGTAACAACCTTTCTACAGACAGAACTGTCCCACCGCAGGGCACAGCAGTAACCAGGACACAGGTAACAGCACTCACTGAAAACAGAGATTACAGAACCCCACAAAAAGCTGCTGCAAAGCTGTTTCAGTGCTAGCCTAGAAACGCAGTTAGAAACGTAATGCATTGGTTTAGGATGTTTTTATGAACAAAAACTTGTGGCAGGTTCCATCGGTGTTATGATAAATAAAAAACAGCCTGGGCACATCCCAAAGTTGGGGCATCTTACAAACAAAAGGAAGAGTCTGTCATCTGTTGCTGCAGGAAATAAAGTGTTGCCAGCTGCTGACATAAAAGCAACACAAAAACTCACTTCCAAAAGTGTCTGTTTTAAACTTTTTAATTAAAAAAAGGCAGTCGCTGGCGCTTGGACCTGTCCCATCCTGAGGTGAGGCTCCTCAGCAGAGGCCAGCTCTGCTCGCCCACCTGGAGTCCATCACCCAGGACCACGCTCCCATCCTCCTTCCCTCCAGCTGGTGAGCAGACGGGTGGAACTGGGTTTGAAGAAATATAGTTGTGGCTGTCCTTTACAGTCCCCCTAGGGGAAAAAAAAAATCAAATAAGGGAAAGGTTATTGCAGACTGATAACAGCCAGGGAGGCTGGGCACCGTACCTGTTGCCAGGGAGAGTTTGCTCCAGCATGGGCAGGGCCCCCTGTGCCTCCAGCCCACAGGGAGAGGTCAGGGAAAGGCATCCAGGGGAGGGAGAGAGCAGGAGAGGAGCACTGCTGTTAGATGAGGAGCTGAGGAGAGATTGCAACCTGCCAGGCTGGGGGCCCATTTGGTCAGGGAGTGAGATTTGAGGAGGGGGTTTTGTGGGAAAAAAACATTGCACACATTCCCGTAATTAAATTGTCGATGTGCATGTGTGCACAGGAGGAGAATTATGGCCAAAACCACAGATTTGGGAGCTGCATAGGTTTTGAGAGCTGGTCTTTCTGCAGGCTTAGCAATCACCCCTCCCAGAGCCTGCTGTGCCCCCCCACGCCAGCAATGAGCCCACTGCGATTACAGGTGCCCAGCAGAGAGCTCAGCAACCACCGTGACAAAACACACACACAGACACAGACAGACAGAGACATACATACACCCCCCACCCCGGACGGGAGTGAATTATGCACATCCTTAAGTATTTGCAGGATAGAAGCCTTAGTCCACTGGGTTAAAATACCAGAACAATATAAACCACCTCTGCCTCTGGAACCCACTGCACTTCATAAAAGTCCTAGGGACCCTGCTGGAGCTAAGCCATTGTTGATAGCCATAAAAAATCGGTTAATAAATCTTCTTCCACTGATGAAATAGCTACTTCACAGCCAGAACTAAACAAATTGAGCATTTCAAAGCAACCTGCTTGACACAAAGCCCTGATTTGCACACCAATACAAGCATCCCCACTGCCCAGCCCGGGCAGGACCTTGAGCCCACACTGTTCATCCCTCCCCTCCGTCACAGCCAAGTGCCAGGAGGAGATTTATCGCACCAGTTTTCCTCCCCAGTGAGAGGAAGGGGATTTGCCTCTGCAGCCCAGAGTCTGTGAAACGATCCCGAAAGCAGAGACCAGGCCATGGCGTAGGGCAGCCACGCTGTCTCACTGCACTGGCACAGCCCGGCGGATGGTACCCCACCATCCCGAGCCTCTGTCGCAGACAGACGCTATAAGCTCATCAGGGTGTGGTTTTACCTTTTTTGTTGTCACCCTCCTTTTAAAATTGAGAATGTATTTAACTGAAAGGCAAGTGCTTGTTTCCCTGCTGCTCCATGGACGCTATTCTGACAGTTTAATGGGTGAAAAAGCAATGAAAGAGTCATCCCTCAGTTTTTAAAAAGCTGTCTCAGAGTTTATTTCTTAAATACAGCTGATAGCCAAGGTGAGGGAAATAATGCATCTCACGAGCTCTTCCCAACTGCACCACTGGTGATCTTACAGTGGTGTGGTAACTAGAAAGAGAAGAGTAACCTTCCAGTTTTATGAGAAAGCTTCTTTAAAAAGACAGTTTCACCCTGAACTCATGCCAGCACCCCTTTTTAAGAAGTCAAGGTCGACATGCTCACTTTCCTCCTGCCTAAAGGGAAGAGAGAGGAGGGCTGGGCTGTGGGACAGGACCTGCTACCAAGCAGCCATGTGCAGTGCAAAGCTGCATCTAAATACTGATGTTTCAACAGAACTCTTTGCTTAGCTGGATGTCCTGTTTTCCTAGAGAGTCACACCAGGGAAGAAAAAGCACTTTTTATTGCCCTTCCAGCAAATGGATGACTTGAAAACAGTGGTGAGCAAATCCTAAATTTTTCAAAGCCGTTTGATTTGGGGCTCAGATTTCCCAATAACTTGTTCGGATTTAGGTTTGCAAGACAGGTGTTTGGCATTTTCAACTCCCCTCTCCCTTTAGGAGACATCAAACTGAGCATTAAACTCCTACGGTCCAGAAAGTTCAAGTCAAGGTGGTTTTTGTTTTGCTTTTCTCCCTGAAGGTCAGTTCAGGATTGAATCCTTTTGTCAAGGTTGGCTGGAGAGCAGGCGGCTCCGTGAAGCTGCAGGCGCTGTGGCTCCCTCCAGGCTTCCTTCCCTTCCAGTTTGCTTCACTTCAGGATTCACCACCCCCCCGGGATTATAAAGGCTGCAGACAAGGGTTAAAGGTGAAACAAAGAAAACGAGGTTGGTTGTTTATTTAGAGGGAGACAGAATTCATAATGCTGGAGACATGGGGCCCCTCCCCAGAGATAACAGCCCTTTTACAGCACCTCTCCACATCTTCCTTTTTTTTTTTCCCCAGAAATAAAATACAATGACAGATCCTAAATACCATTTCCCCAAGTAATTCCTAGCACCAAAACAAGGAAGAGGGTTTTTTCCTGCAACGTGACCAGCCACTGGAACAAAACAAACACTATTCCATTGATCTCCGTGTAGGCTGGAAAAAAAAATAAAGACAATTTTGCCTCCTTCAGAGACATTATTCTTTTATTCATTCAACGTGTGCCTTATTATGGAGGTCTTCTTTTGACCACAGATCTTTTTTTTTCCTTGGGAGATAATCTTCTTATCCTCCTCCTTTTCAATGAGAAGGCCAAACTTTTCCTTTCATTTATTTGCCGTGGAACCCCACTGACCGGGAGCTAACAGGCACGTCCCATCTCACATGGGCAGGCTGGAGAAATATTTTCTCGGCTCGTCCCTTGTTTTAAAGGTCATGACAGCAGTGAGGGAGGGTGAGGTTGCATCCGTTACACCTAAGGAAAAGCCTTGCTCTTTCCCCAGGTTTTTCTGGGTGTTTGCCCTGCAGGGCAGCATCCGCTTGCAATGAGATAGCTGGATTTACAGCAGAGCGAGGGGTTGTACAACAACAAAAACGGGATTCCAGGGTCCTGATAAGAGAAGGTAAGCTGTCCTGCGACCAGAGCCTGGCCAGTCACCCAACCACTAATCCGGGGTGAATCTGCTGGCGTCAGTGGCTTTACGCTAAACACACACTGGGGTGAAAAATGAGAGTCGCAGCTCAGCGCGGGCAGCCCAGCTCCAGCACTCTGCTACCAGAAGTGGCTGCTTACTTTCAAGCTCTCCGCACAGCCTGTAATCGCCCAAGATTGAAACCAGATTTACAAGCTCTTTAGAGGAGGAGAAGTTTGTGATTTCCAAAGCAGACACATTTGGTATTTCAGAAAAAGGTCAAGCCCCCTGTGGAGTAAAGGGGTTTTAATAGAATCAGTTCAGCAGGAGTTAAGAGGAGACATACCAACTCAGCGGCTCGCAAAGCCAGGAGAAGCAGAGACAGAAGAAAAGCCACAAGCATTATTATTTTGAGGAAAGAATCAGGGAAAGAGAGAGGCACAGGGGACAATAAATTACATCTTGGATGTTTGACTTCATTTATTCCGAACCGAGAGTCTTTCTCGGTTAGAAATAGAGAGGGTTGTCCTTAAGCTCCAGGGCTTGCAGTCGTTTCAAAGAAAGGAGCGTTTGTTATTGTCTGCAGGGGAAATCTGAGAGTGCGCGGCCCAACGACAGATCCAGGCGCCCAAATTAAATGCAGTTTAAAAGCATAGCCATTGCTGACCGTCTCACCTCTCTGGCCAGGCTCTTCAGCTGTTAATGTTTGCTCCCGAACTGAGCAGGCCACACGCAGGGGTGGTTCGGGGTAGCTGCCTTCCACACCAGCGCAGCACCCAGCAGCCAGGAAGCCCAGGAACATCACTAAGGCCCCTCATTGTGTTCCTGTGACATACAGGTTTTCAAATAATGGGACAGACAGCTGGCATGACTGAGGTCTGCAGGCACTGCAAGCAGCCACTACAGCTGCTACTTATGCAGATACTTACTACAGATACTACGAATGCAGATGGCTGCACCCTTCCGTTGCGGACCCTGCAGTTTCAGTGAAAGGTTTGGGGCTTGTTCCATAACACACATAGCTATTGCCAGACAGACACCAGAGCTCATAACACAGTTTCCTGAATATATAGGCTTTAAAATAAATTTGAAATCCAGATTTCAACCTTAGAAAACTCACAGCCTAGAAATTTCCAGGCTATGTCAGCTACTGCACTTAAACTATAGGTACGACACCAGGTAAAAAGCAGAACGGCCCCAGGAGATGGCAGCTGCTAACCCGAGCAGCATCCCGAGTGACTCCTGTGGCCCTACTCCCAGGGCTGCAGGGGAAGGCAAACAATCTCTTTTCTTCTTTAAAGCATCTCCGCAGCAAGGGGCCAATTAGAGCATCCTGCTCTTACTAGCCTTTTAATGGCAAAGCATAAATAGGCCCTCAGTATTCAAATCAGCAGCAAATGAGTGGTGAAGGTCACAGGATGCTCCAGTGACTATACAATGCACTCCCTCGGATTTCTGGAGAAAGCACTTGAAAGGTTTAGCCACCAGCTTGTCTCCTCATCCTAACTATTGATGCAGCTATGTCTGACAGACACTATTTCAGGTTTTGGTCTCTTTCAGCACCAAGTTCCCAGCCAGTCATCCCCAAAAATAATACACTTGGCAGAGTGAACAACTGCCCCCGACTTACAGATCAGTGCAAAGGAAGGGCAGAGCTCTTGGAGGAAAGCAGCACTTTCAAAGGTCAGTCAGACAACCACAGGCCAAATTCCAGCAGCAGTTGCAGACACATAATTTCTTAAACTTCAGCAGCATCAAATACAACTTCTCAGGCACTTTAAGGAAGAAGCACCAGCAACTGGAAGTACACAGATCAAGCTATTCCTTCTAAACTGCACTTTAATGTTGCAAACACAAGCATGGTGGGACCTTGGTATTCCCAAAGCTCTCACAGCACTGAGCCAGTCTGAGTGTTTAACTATATGGGGAAGTTGGCAATAATCAGTACATCTGCACAACCAAGTGACAAACTTATCTCCAACAAGCCTACCACATACTGTAAGTGTACTTTTCAAAGACACCAACTGGTGAGTTAGAGGGGCAGCCTTGCCTTGTTTACATCCCTTTGCATTTCAGGCTGCATATCCCAAATCAGTCGACCATAGTACCCCAGCATACACAACCCAAGCAGGGCTGCAAAGCTGCTGTCACCTGTTTGTGCCACCCCCTTTCACTAGCAGCAGCAGCTCAAATAAATAGCTTTAAAAAAGCTTCTGGCTGTATAACACATAGATGAATACCATATCCTGCAGCATTTTTGACCACTTTCACCACAATGCAGTATCTGCCTTCAGCAAGTTGATTTTAATTACTGCAAAGTCTGATAAACCAAGGTAAATACATACACTAAGTTCTCTTGGATAATCCAGAGGTTTTTGTTGTGTTTAATTAAATGGCTAGTTACTTAAATGATCAAGTGAAGCCAACTAGCTGAAGGAGTAAGAAACAGCTAAGCACACAAGCACTGACAAAGCCACCTATGCAATAGCATAAAGGAGTAGCCAGAGATTAGTGTGACTACACTGTTGATTCTACAGTCCCAGACAGAAGTAGCAGGTTGCGATACTGAGTTGCACTATAAAACAGCAATACAGATGTTTCCCACTGTACCCAGAGGGATTACCAGCAAAAACCCTACCCCATACATAGAATAGGCCTTCTAGTTTTGGGGTTCCCCCCCAAGAGTTGGGAGTTAAAAGTACAAAAAAAAGAGATCACAGAAACCAAGAATGAGACAAGGGAGTAAAAACAGCTAGAAAGAATTAGGAGCCACTTTCCAGTGTGTTTTGCATAGAGAGGAAGCACTCCTTCATTAAGAGAGGAAGAAATGGTTATGAGGCAAAGCTGCAGAGGAGTTCAGTCGGGTAGTGAGCAAAATGCATCAGCCAAGAACTGAGGATGTGGGTTCACTGCTACTTGAAGTATTAAACAATAAAGCTGCCACCTTTATTCCAGATTAACTGCCTCATTTCCATCACTGAGTAGGAAAAGAGATTCTGTTCTCAGAATCTAATTGTTACACACAGCATTACCATACATGCCTTCCTGATTTGTTTCCTGCCACCCCCAAAACAACTGTTTTCCAAGACAAACAGTCACAAGCAAGTTTCAGACAAAATATATATATTTTAAAAAAATCTTTACAATAAACTGTATGCAAGCTCCTATGTTTCCTGACTTATTATATAACTCAGTTCTCAGCTCCCTACAGTTCGGGTAACCCTGGTGACAGTGTTTACAACTTCTAATTTTTGCTTTCATAACTTTAAAGCAAACAATACATTTGAGTGTATTTTACTCTGTGCAAATAAGACAACTTTTGGAATCCTTCAGAAGAAATATCCAAGATTCTGTTTGCAGAGGTCCTTTGTTTCTCAAAGATGATTTATGACAGTTTAAGATAAAGTGCTCCTGTCCAGCAGAACCCAAAGGCCTTCAAGAGTCCAGAGAGTAAGTTTAGCTCAGATTAAAAAATAATTGGTCATACAAATTCCAGCTTCCCATGTCCGCTGTACATTCCCCAGTGGACTAGTGAAAGAATTTTATCATTGCTGAGGTCTGAATGTCTCATTTTATCACAGGTCATGCAGCAGTTCTCGTGACCAGTCACAGGCACCATGCATTCCAAGTCCAGTTTTGCCACCTGCCCTTTTTTTGAATGATGTCCATGAAAACTATAGTGCAAACGGGACAGCATTTGCTGCCGTTGATCTTGCAGTCTCTTGTTTTCACTCCTGAGCATCCGCAAAGCCAGCATGATAAGGAGCACCAAGATTAGCCCACCAGCTATAGGAACAGCAATCACAGCTGCCCTGAACCACAACTCTTTTGAAGAGGTCAATTCCTGCACCTTGGTGATGAGGTTCCTGCTGCTGTCATGTTGATATCTGCTCCCTTGTCCTGCAAAGGGGAAAGATGTGTGAAGTTTATTTTAGTATCAAGAATTTTTTTGTATACAAGCAATTCCCTTAAACACCACACTGACAAATTTAAGGAGCCATAGCTACACACACTGCAGTACCTACAAAAAATACTCCCATGAAGTGAAAAATTAGTTTCCAAGGCTGTTTGTAACATGGAATTTGTTACTCTGCTAGCCAATTTAACTAGGAATGCCACTGCCAGCTTCGAGTTGGCAAGGCAGACCTCTCAATATTCACAGACAAAAAGCTTCTCATTTGAGATGCTTTCCGGCATCTGTTCACCTGCTTCTTTCTCCCTCTGGTGTCTCTACTTACATTAACAACTAAATCAATACCAGACATAGAAAGTCTCATCTGTCACCAGCCAGATGGTCAAAACAGATTTCACTGAAGCTTCCTTGCCCTACCTGAAGTGTCACCCCTGGAAGGAGACAAAACATCATGTAGTCCTCTGTAATTGCACATATCTTCATGACAGCATTGCAATGTGGACATGGTGGTGGTGCCAGAGTGGTTTTGTGCTTGTTTGGCTTGGCAGACATCAGCTGTGCTTGCAATAGAGTCCAAGCAGCCATGAGTAAGTGGGGAATGTGTATTCTGAGGATCAAGCAGTCTGGAGAAGCAAGCGCTAAGCTCAGATTTGCACATATAGCCGGTCGCAACACAGTGTGCAGCATCACAATAGCATCTGATTTCACCTAAAAAATAAAAAAATCGAGCAAGAAAGTTAAGAATTTGGTCCTTTAAAGACACCTCGCTAGGTAATCTATCAGCCATAAGCATCACACACCCAAACTCCATGCCAGTTTCAGGATATTCCTCTAGACTGCAAAGCCATGACAGCAGGGGCTGTTTCCTTCCCACTGTACAGTGCCCACCTCACCCTAACCTTAGTCCCTGCAAATGCCTTGGGGCACTTGCTTTTCATTACTACTACTACAGTACTTTGAATTCAAGCAAGAACTTTTTTCTTTCACTGAAACAAGGATTGGGGGAGGGTGAGGAAGGTCACAGTAGATTCCCTGTCGTATGTCCTGTGTCCCCCCCGCAGCTTAATAACAGACAAGACCACTTATAGCTACTTCCACTCTGTGTCAGCAGTCACATTAGACCCCATTCAAAACAACATCCCAGTTTTAAAAGCAATGCACACCTTCAGTCCTAAGGAAGCCACAGCTATGTTTTAAACCATAACCACAGAACAGCCTTCCATTTTTATAAAGGCTGCACTTCTTTTAACTGGGCATAAGCACGCAACAAAAACACTGGGCTCAAGCATTTGTGCGACAAATGAAAAAAAATCGGAACTGCTGAATTGTTTATTACCTCTGAATACTGTGCCAAAATTTAAAAGGTTTAACTAGCACCTTATAAAGCTATTAGCTAGAACCATTACCGTCTAAGTCTCCCAGTCAAGAAGGTTTTTACTGTGTGAAACTGGGCAACTATTTGCAGTTTCTCCAGAGAAAGAGAAAAATTGTTTTAGGTAGCCATTCATGCAAAAAGGTGTTTTTATCAGTATTATAAAACAGAAACTCTGCAGTTTGTAATTAATCTGTTTGCAAGAGTCAACGTCTCCGCTCAAATGTAAAATTATTAAACAGGGTAAAATTGCGAGGCTAAGCCCCCCCCTCCCCCGCCCCTCCCTAATTCTGCATGCAATCCAACATGCGGTCAAGAGGGGAAACACTTAGACTGAAAATCCTTTACCAGCTCTATGAAAAATCTCTCAGGAAACCTCAAAAATTTCTGAAGGAAGCGATAAAAAAGTTCCCTTCATAAAACTCTTCATTTTGTGCTCTCCAAACTGCTCTGGTACGAATTATATGCGTCCTGTGCTGTAGGGAAAACTTACTCTTTCTAGGCAAGTCGCAATTCAAACATAATCCAATGTGCCATCAATCTAAGATGTAAGAGTAAGCCAGATTTTTGAAGTCATCCTTCTAAGAGTGGACTTCAAACTGCTTCTAATGTGCCCGGGGTACTTGCCATCACAGCGGCACAGAGGCTTTCAAAGTCAACCGAATTGTCAGATGCCCTCCGAAATTCCTCCCATCCCATACCTAAGAAGTATTCTGAAAGACATTAAAAGTCATCCCAAGCAAGTGAGCTTCCCCTCCTCAGCCTACCTTAATACTTTCCCCGAAATGCTACTGCGGGCTCCAAGCCTTGAAGTTCCCGCTGCTGTAAAGAGCTCTGCTTAATAGAAGCCAAATGATGGAGTGTCTCACTGTCTCCAGTCCAATTCCCTTGGTCTTTTAGACCAAGTAACCCAATTTTTCATGAATTCACACACACTGTCATCCAGCGTGCTATGGAAAAAAAGACTCAAATCATTTTCTAAGCATTTTATGTGAGGCCTTCCCCCTAGATTCTCTGAAAAAAAATAATTCTCACAATTTTCTCACTGTGTGAGAGTTAAAAATAAGATGCAAACAAGGAACACCACCAGAGCTGACAGTCCTTCCACAAGCCTCAGCACAGCATGGGAAGAAAGTGAAACAATACACATGCTTCCACTCTGTTTATACAAACCCACTTAAAAATCCCCATTTTATTGACTTAAGACAATCTTATAAACAAAATCTGACAGACCCGTCATCAGGTTAATTCAACTGCTTTTATAATTAAAGCCACGTTTCCAGTGAAACAAAATGGACTTTGTATTACAGTATTAAAACTGTATTTCTGTCAATTCATAAAGTTTCTTCCTGCGCTATGCAAAAGGCCAGAAAGGGTATTTAGTATTTTGAAACAGCGAACAATGCCCTTCTGTTCCCTCCTCTTTCTTGTTACTGTATGTAGCTATTAAAGAAAAATGTCTGCTTTTAGTCAAGATGGCTACAGGAGAGACTGCAGGCTTCTCTTAAAGCTTTTGAAGTCAGCAGCAGCCAGAAGTCTGTGATCCCCTAATTATATCATTATCGGGCACATAGTTTCAGTATCTGCGACTTCACATCACTCAGTCACTCCCTGTTCTGCCCGCTTTGATGGGGCCAGCGGGCTCCCCCCTGCACGCTGCAAGGGCTGTTATTTAGGGTTAATTACAGCCTTCCTTCCAAAATAAATAAATGCCGTCGCACATCACCACCGCGCTAACTTATCCCTTAGCCTCCTCCTCCCCGCAGCACGGCGATTACAGGCAGCCAGAGGGTCGCCGCTGCCCCGGGAGGGCGCTCCGCGGGCGGCCGGCCCCCAGCCCTACGGCGGGCGGCTGACGGGGCAGGGTGCGGCCGCCCCCCGGCGCCGACGGCTAGCCCGGGGCCGG